>JASVEL010012335.1:0-179633 GCA_032618575.1 Nicotiana noctiflora
TCCTTTGACCCTTTTATATAGGTGTGAGGTAGAGTAGTCTTCAAGAAAACCCTAGTGGATCATTGGGCTTGAGGCTTATGGGCCGATCCATTTGATAGAAGAGTAATTGACGGGCTAGCCCAATAATATATTAATGGATATTTATTTAAATCAATTTAATTGGATTTAAATAACAAACCCAATTATACCAGTCCATGTTGCTTAATTGGACCAATATATATTTAATTTGTGGTAAAATCTAAATTTTTTATGGATTTAAATTTGACAAAATTTTAATTGTCTACATGCGCAAATCCCTCAAAATTCATAAAATGACACAAGTTTAAGCGTAGAGAAAGAATACCTAATGCGTCGAGGAGTGCATAGGCTACGCAATAGCTTCAGGCACTCAACTCCAGAAATTTGAAGCTGTTCTTCAAGCTTTAGCACCAAAAATTTGATTATTGACACCAACAAATGAACCCAATCTTCAACCACAACTTCTTGACACCAATTAGAATAAAACCCCAAACCCAATTTGTTAAAAAATTCACGAAAACAAGGAACCCTAGATCATGAGAGAGAGAGAGAGATGGGGGTATCAGTTTTTAACTCACGAAAGAATAGAGAGAGAAGAAGATTTTAACCTAGGTCATCGAAGAAGAAGAAGATTTTGATAGAGAGAGAGAAAGGGGGCGGGTATCAGTGAAGAAGAAGATGTATCGTTGTATCGCCTAGCAGATATCGGAAATTAAGTGCCAAAAAAGCTTTTTTATTTTATATGTATTGTTAAAATTATTAAAAAATAAAAAGAATAGGGATTGTTTTGGCGGGTGTAATAAAATTTAGGAGGGAAAATAAGGGAGAAAAAATAACCATTCCAATAGAAATTTATCCAACTTAAGCGTTCCCGTAGATAGATTTATTGGGACGGTTCAGATAACCGTTGCGCCAGATGAATCTATGGCAACGGTTATTTTACAATTGCAACGGTTCTATAGTGAAAGTATGCTAATATCACCTAAATGCTACTGTAACAGTTATAACCGTTACCATACATGTTCTATGGCAACGGTTTGTGAACCGTTGCTAAAATAACTGTTCCAATAGACACATTTTCTGGTAGTGGGGAGTAAATACGCGATGCACTCTTTTTTCCTTACTAAGGTTTTATCCCACAGATTTTTCCTTATAAAGTTTTTAATGAGGCACCTAGCAATGCGTATTACTAAATATGTGTACTCTTTTTCCTTCACTAGAATTTTTTCCCATAGGATTTTTTCTAGTAAGGTTTTAATGAGGCACACTATCTTTTAATGAACATCCAAGGGGGAATGTTATAAATATATTATATTATAGATAATCATACTCCATTGTAAATAAACTTGCTGAAGAAGTTTATACATATAGGACTCCGCCGTAAATATATTTATCTATTTAGTACTCTATTGGAAATAAGCTTCCTGAAGAAGTTATCTTTTCGGTACTCGGTTACGGATAAATATTATCTCCGATAGAAAATTATCCATACCGGATACAATAAACTTATCCATTTAGTACTCCGTTATAGATAAACATTACTCTCAGTAAAAGATTATCTATATCTGGTATTGTAGCAACTTACACAGCAGCTTGTAGTAACAGCTTACACAGCAACTTCCTTCCTTCTATAGATAAAAGGATTTCAGTTCATTATGTACATAAATTTGAATTCGAATAATATATCAACATCCCTCTATACTTATTTTTACTTTACAATCTTTATTTTATACTAATATTTTTAAATGGATTAAAAATAATATACGTAGATCTAACGATATAGAAGGAAGAAGCAGAAGCGCAATCTTGCAAAATGGTATCCGTTGTTAGCTGTGGTACTAGTGTCAAAAAATTAACGTGGGAACTGTACACGTGTCGAACTATAGCAACTATGTGGCATATAGACGTCTATACGTGGCTGTTTCAAGAGACACCAAACCCTTCCTTCATGCAGTAATTGTCGAGAATACCGTGAAGAAAAGGAGATAAAAGACCTCAGATTCATCTCAAGTACATTCAATAACCAAAAAAGTAACTGACCAAGAAAAAGTTGCAACGGAAGAAGAAGAAGAACAAATGGCATCCTTAACCAAAAAATCAATCTTCAACCTCTCCAAGGCCTTCCCACATCGAGCCTCCACTGTCTTTATGGGTCGTCAAATTTGCAAGGTAAGTCTTTTAATACTAGCTTTGATGTACCACAAAATAGACTGAACCAACTTGTAGGATCTAGCATATACAGATCTATAATGACTACACGTGCATCTTCTCGTTCAGACTATATGTATCACTTTCCAAAATATACATTTTTCGTTTATAAATTGAAATGTTAAATTCTGGATCTGGCTTATTTACAAGGCTTAGGGAGATGTTTAGTAGGATTAATTTTACAAATCGAAAGTTGGATGGCTATTACGTCATTAGTACTTGATTCTTTAGATTTCCAAAGAAAGGCACATGCTTATTTATGTTGTGATCTATGCATGCATATGGAAATATATTAAAAGGGAGGATATGTTGCAACAGAGGAGTCGTCGGAGCGGAGGCACGACAGGAACTACGGGAGCAGTGAAACGGGTGGTAAGGTATATGAAATGGCTGATAAGGCCAAAGAAATGAAGGATAAAGCAAAGGGAACAGCTCAAGATGCTTGGAAGGCAATTGAGGATACTGCTGAAGAGATGAAAGAAAAAGTGGTGGGAGATGTAGATCCAGAGGATGTTCAAGATGAAACTGTGGTGGAAGATGAGAAAGAACTTAGGAAGAAGTTGGCTAAAGAACCAGGAGGAAAACCTGTGGATGAAGATAAAGGTGTTGATGTGAATTGGAGACCCATTATTGAGAAGAAACCACAAGCTTCTTGAGACCATTTTTTTTTTTTTTTTTTTTTGCTGTCTTTTTTTAAGAATAAAAAACAAGCACAGTAGGACTTGTTAGTAGCTTGAAGTTTGTAGTCCCACAAGTCTAGATCAATTATAATAAGAGACGACATGAGAGTCTCTATTTGGAATATTAAATGCACAGGGGAATGTAAATTTGAAATCGTTTTTTTTTTCTTTGGTGAGTTTCGAGTGTTCGAATGTGTATCTTTTCTTATTTTGTATGAGGTAATTTTATCATTTAATTAGTAAAGTTCAGTTATTTTTTATAATTTAAAAGCAATTAAACTTTATTTTTGTAATTTAAAAATTATTTTGCCTCAAATTTCCTACATCAATATGACGTGCATGTTCAAAGAAAATATCATATAAGTTTAAATGAAAATTTCCAACATCAATATGACGTGCATTTTCAAAGAAAATATCATATAAGTTTAAATGAGCCATACAAGATTCATGTCTATTTTAATATAATTTATACCCAAACTTCAAATGGGGTTCGATTAAAAAAATTAAATTTTATATTAATTTAAAATAATTATTTTATATTAATTTTTTTTTACCTTTTCTGATACATACTACACATTTATAATTATTTTATATTAGAATAATTTATGCTAAAAATTTTTTATTTTGTTTGTATACTCTGTCCGAGTCGTTTTATAATTTTAATGAAGCAAAAATACTATTGTATCCAACTCACATAATATATTTATATTATTTTATTAATTTTAAAATCTTACTTATTAAGAAATATTAGTATACAAATAACATACTTAATAAGTAACAAATAAAATTGAAGTGCATAATAAAAACTTAAAAGTTATTTTGCCTGAAACTTTTAGCATAAATATGATATGACATGCATTTTAATAAGAAAAATTTAAAGAAAATATCATATAAGCTTAAATAGGTCATACTCACTTTAAGATCCATGTCTACTTTAATATGACTTGACTAATCCAAATGGGTTTCGATTAAATTTCATAATAATTTAAAATAATTATCTTATACTACAAAAATTTTACCTTTTTTGTTACATAATACACATTCATAATTATTTTATATTAAGATAATTTATGTTAGAAAATTCTTATTGTGTTTGTATGCCCTATTCAAGTCATTTTATAATTCTAAAGAAGTAAAAATACTATTGTATCCAACTCACATAACATATTTATACTATTTTATTAATTTTAAAATATTGCTTATTAAGCAACACTAAGTATACATATAACATGCTTAGTAAGCAATAGATAAAATTGAAGTGCATAATAAAAATTATTAATAGACATGAAATTGCTATAAGCTGTCTGTAATTGCTTGTCAATTGATAATATATATTATGCACTTAAATTTTATTTGTTGCTTACTAAGCAGTAGTGGCGGATCCAAGTGGTGACTAGTGGTTTTAACTAAACCTGCTTCACAAAAAAATAATATTGTGTATATGTATAAATTATGATTAAAATTGTGTAAATTTTGTGTAAATATTTATTTGAACCCACTTGACAACCACTATATTACGAGTAAAGTTATATACTTTTAAGATTTAACCCGCTTGTATAAAATTTTAGGTCCGCCACTGCTAAGCAGGTTATTTGTATGCTAGTGTTGCTTAATAAGCAACATTTTAAAATCAATAGAATGGTATAAATATGTTATGTGAGTTGGATACAATTGTATTTTTACTTCAGTAAAGTTATAAAATGACTCGGATATGATATACAAACAAAATAATAATTTTCTAGCATAAATTATTTTAGTATAAAATTATTATGAATGTGTATTATGTAACAGAAAAGGTAAAAACTTTGTACTATAGTTTTAAATTAATGTGAAATTTTTTTTTTTTAATCGAAACCCATTTGGAGTTTGACTCAAGTCATATTAAGCAGACATGAATCTTAAAGTGGGTATGAACCATTTAAGCTTATGTGGCATTTTTTTTTAATTTTTCATATTTAAATGCATGTCATGTCATATTTATATTGGAAGTTTGAGGCAAAATTATTTTTAAGTTACAACTACAAAGTTTAATTACTTTTAAGTAACAAAAAATAGTTGAATGACTTTACTGAAATTAAAAGATAGTTCAATGACCATCGGTGAAATTACCCCTTCTTTGCATTATCCATAAGTCTAATGATGAATGAGGAGATAATGTAAGTCTGGCTTCGTAGTGTTCTTATGTAGTGGTGGAGCCAGGATTTTCATTAAGGGGAGTCAAAAAAAAAATATATATATATATATATATATATTATTTATTTTTTTTTAAAAAAAATTACCTAGCTAAACAGTGTAATTTTTTGGATGAAAGGGTGTCGGTGTACCCAAGAGTTCTGCCACTGTTCTTATGTACGATAATGATTTAGCTGGACAAACGAAATGTTGGTAGATATGCCAAATTTTCGAAATGCAGGCCAATATATTGGTAATAACAATAACAATAATCAAGTATAATCTCAGCAGTAATTTCTTTATAATAAATATAACAAAATTATCTGGATTTTTATATGACTTTTTCTAATTAGTTACGATTATGGAGTTTTTTGTGATCAAAACCATAAGGTTGGTGGTTTTGGTTTAGCTACCGGGGGCCTCGGGGGTGTTTTCGGTGGTCAAACGGACCATTTTAAGTTGATGAACAAGTCAGTTTTCGCTGTCATAAGTGTTGTAGACGGTTGCTCTATGCGATCGCAATGGGTTGATGCGATCGCATAGAAGGTTTGGGAGGAGGCCAAATTTTTTTCTATGCTATCGCGAAAAGTGGTATGCGATCACATAGTTGTAGGAGTTTGTTCTCTGCGATAGCAGAAGTGCTATACGATCGCATAGTGTTTTTGGCAGGGGTCCCAGGTCCAAATCCTTTGTTCAATGCGATCGCCGATTAGGATATGCGATCGCATAAGGTTGTTTGATAAGTCAAAACGATCGCAAAGAAATGTGTGCGATCGCATAGGGTAAATTGGAAGGCTGGAAAGTTTGTTCTATGCAATCGCAATAGGTGTGATGTAATCGCATAGAGTAATTCACTGGGCAGACAGAATCAATATATAAAATTTCATCCGCGAGGGTTTTACTATTTTTGCAAAAACTCAAGCTAGGGAGCTCGGTTTTGAGTGATTTTCGTGTGTTTTAAGAGATAATTGTTTGATTTGGGCCACTCGGAGTCGGATAATCGTGGCGAGGGAGTCATTTCTTAGCGGTTTTGTACCGGGATTGAGGTAAGTGACTTATCTAACCTTGCGTGGTGGATTTTCTTCCCTAGGATATATATGTGTTGATTTAAATGCCTTGTACGCGAGGTGACGGGCGCGTACTTGCGCAAATTATTGAAAACCACCTTACTTGAACTGCTCAATCCGTGTTATCTTTGTTATTTAATTGGTTTAATTGCAATATTTAGTCCTGTGTTAGCTAGGGAAGCATGATTAGATAGGATGATCTGTCTAAATGCCTATTTATCTTAGTTGAACTCCTTGGAACCTGTTGACACTGAATTTAGTTGTTAATTGTAGTAGTGTACTTCATATTTTTCTGTGTTTTTCTCTTATTTGATTGTGGTTGTGTTCTGTGGACTGCGGGTTCAATTCCCGGAGATCCGGTGCTACTGAGGTAAATGACTGCGAGTTCAATTTCCGAAGATCTTGAGATACTGATATACGGACTGCAGGTTCGATTCACAGGAGATCCTGAGTTGCTTAGTATAAAAAGACTGCATGTTCAATTCCCGGAGATCCTGAAAATGTTGATTTGTACTTGTTGTGTTGATTTCTCGTTGTTAGCTTATCCATAGATGGTTTGTATTATTTATCTAATTTGCTGTTATTTCAGAATTAATCCTATTTTGTATTGTTCGGTATTATTATCATTATTTTTATTATTCTCGGTAGGGCCCTGACCTTCCTCGTCACTACTCCATCGAGGTTAGGCTTGGCACTTACTGAGTACTGTCGTGGTGTCATGCTACTCTTCTGTACACTTTTGTTGTGCAGATCCAGGTCCATCAGATCAGATGCACTACCGGTGATTTAGGCGCATTTTTCAGGAGACTCGAGGTATGAATCTTGTATGTCCGCATATTCGCAGGGTCTTCTTCTATTCTTCCTGAGTGATGTCAAATATTTACTCTATTTCAGTTGTATAGATACTTTATATGTATAGAGCTACAATTATACTCTCTTAGTCTGTGTTTCCCGTGAGTTTCCGGGTCTTGGTGGTTGTATTTTTTCTGGTATTTGGTGAAGTGTATGTGTCGAGCGTCACTTATTACATTTCTTTTATATTATTCCGCTGTTATCTTAACTTTTGTTCATAAGAATTGTACCTTCCGCATTGTGGTAGGCTTACCTAGTCGCGAAGGCTGGGTGCCGTCATGACAGGTTCAGGATTGGTGAACTACGATCGTGACATTAAGGGTCATAGTTAATTGTCAAAACATTGAAATCAGTAATGATCAAATGCAAACTAGTGTTAGTAGAAATAGATAATTGTTTATACTGATTGATGTTGTTCATAAATGTTGAAATGTTAACTAGCCTTTGACCTGCTTTAGATATAAGTGATACGGGCCTCATTGTGAATCCAAGCCCAAATCAAATCGAAATGGCATTCATGCCTTCGAATAGGAACAGAAATATGTGCTGGGCTCCAGCGGTCCGGTTGTATTTGATTGCGAACTGTTAGGCAGTCTGAAGTCCATGCCCAATAATGAATAATGGCCTGGACTTTAATATTCAATAATATGAAATTAATACAAAAATAGTTATATATTAGGAAGAAAAAATAGAAAAAAGAAACATATAGCGCACAAATAAGATTGACCTTTTAAAAATAAGGAATGAGCACCGTTACAAATTTGAAACACACAGGGCCTCCAAATAATAGCTAAATTGTAGACTATGAAGGATCGTTTAGACAATTTTACAATCTTTCCCGAACATTAACAAGAGTAGGCCTCATTAAGCATAATTTAATATACATTCCTAATACGGGTGCACATTTATGTGACCTAGATCCAAATCTCAACGAAGTTGAAATGTATTAAAAGTCACAGGCGTACCGGTACAGTGTGACTCGAAATGCATTTTCGCGACGTTGCAATTCTTTTAAAAATGATAAAGCGGAACGCTAATAAAGGCACATAAAAGCAAAACATATGAAGAAATCAGACAAAAACAAATACAACAGTTGAGTGACCGTGCTAGAAGCACGGAATCCGGGAGTGCCTAACACCTTCTCCCGGGTTAACATAATTCCTTATCCGGATTTCAAATTCGCGGACTGTAACAGAGTCATAATTTCCTCGGTTCGGGATTCAACCGGTGACTTGAGACACCATTAATATCTCAAGTGGCGACTCTGAATCTTAATAAATAGATCCCGTTTCGACTGTCCTTTAAGTGGAAAAACTCCTTCCCCTTTTGTTATTATATCCCTTCCCGGGGTGTAGTAAAATAAAGTGGTATGGTAAAAGAAAAAGGAGGTGTGACAATATCTTTTAGATATCTAGAGAAAACTAGAATCTTAACTAGAAAATCCCCACAGACGACGCCAAATTGTTTGACTCAAAAGTTATCAAATACTTTTCGAGCAAATCAATCACAATAGATCAAGGGTAAATCCTAGTTAAGAATAATTAACTCGAGATCCTAGATGAATAATACGAATTAAAAGACATAGTTGAATTTATATGTTGATGGCGATTGTGATCAGATTTAATAGCATAAATAAAGATGCATTAAGTAAAAAAAATATGAGTAAAGGAAAAGATTCACCTGGTGTTCACTGAGACGGATCTTCTTTCTTTTCATAAAAACGAATAATAGATGTGTACAAGGACTTCATGACCCTTTTTGGATCTGATGAAAGTATTGATTCACATAACCTCTCATTTCTTTGGAGAGATAAGAGGGAGAGGGAGATCCTGCCACCCCTTTACAATGTTAGGGTCTCCTTTATATAATAGGAGATCCTCTTTGAAATAATAAAAAAAGTACAATCTATACAGAATATTTGGTAGAATATTCCTTTTGAGTTTTCCAAGGCAAATCAGATGCTTCATGGCCCGTACGTCCACGACCGTTGATGACGGTCCGACCTTGGCCTGTACGTCCACTACCATTGATGATGGTCCGACTTTGGTCTGTACGTCCACGACCGTTGATGACGGTCCGACCTTGGCCCGTACGTCCACGACCGTTGATGACGATTCGACCTTGGCCCGTACGTCCACGACCGTTGATGACGGTTCGACCTTGGCCCGTACGTCCACGGTTGATGACGGTCCGACCTTGGCCCGTACGTCTACGATCGTTGATTACGGTTTGACCTTGGTCACAACCACTGCCTCGTGCCGAATTTCTCTAATCTAATTTTGACCCACACAAGTTTCGCTATTGTTAATAATGAATTGGAAACTGACACAACCACAAATCTTTCAAACTCGAAGGGAAATAAAAACCCCACAACCACCGATTTGTCGCTACAGAGAGCGCACTATCATGAATTGAACTTTAAAAAGTTACTTTGAGAGATTCTAGTTCATTTAGGAAGTCCAATTTCGGGTTGAACAATCCCATGATTCCTTGAGATTAAATCTAAGCTCTTGAAAATTGGGAAACCTTGAAAATTCCTTGAGATTAAATCTAAGTGTCTTTTGAATAGGAAAATTCGAGCCCTGTAATAATCTCAAGTTCTCTGCTATCAGTATTGGCTCATTCGTATACAAATCAAAGAAAGAACAACCATAACCAGATTCCAAATTGTTGGTAATAGTACCATGGGTGGTCCGTATTTATACACCTATAGAGTTTCCAGATTTCAGAGATTAAGGCAGATTTAACGTTTGTTCGAATGTTTAAGTACCTCAAATGAACCAATGTGCATATTTCATTCAGCAAAGAATCATTCACCGTGATACAAAACATATCCAGTTGCAACACTCTAAGAAGCCTCACGTGTCTTAGGTGGCATATATCATAAAGAAGAGTATTGTAGTTATTCCATAAGTTGTCAGTTATCCTCAAAGAATAGAGTTGTTTACCAGATCGAACAAGATAAAATTGGCCCCTCCATCTTTGTTCATTTGACGTGGCATCAAATCTGAAGAAGATAATGATGGAGCTCATGAACTTATCTCGTCAAACAACTTCTCCTCTCTTTCTTTTATCAAATAAAACTCATGCACAAAATCATGAATTTGGCAAGTCCGGTGTTTACCTATATCATTGAAAAAAATAACCAAGCTACTGGAAACTAAATTATCCAAATAAATATACATAACTTATCATTATACACTTTGTACGTAGGGGAGGGTTTAGGGGGGGCGCAAGGGTGTTCACTCGATGACTCGAACACCCTTCGCCAAAAAATTATACTGTATATATAAGGCAAAATCGATTTTGTACCTCTATATATTAAGTTTTGAACACCCTTAACACAATCACAAAATGTAGTTTAGTGATCAAGGGGTTCAAAATCTACATAAGGTTATGGGCTCAATTCCCACTAGCTACAAACAAAAAATTTTGAATGTTTTTGGTCCACTTGTGAGCTTCCTAATTATCAAGTATGTTTCTTCTTCAAAACCTACGATTATTTTACCAGATATTGATGATTTACCTGCAACTGGCTTGCCAGGAGAGTTCACAACAATGACGCCCATGTTCTTGGGAATCTTCTCAAATAAACTTGAGACTTCTTGTTGGATAAGATTGATCTTTTCTATAGCAAAGGAAAGTGAGAAAATAAGATGTAAGAGACCATTATCTCTTGCAATAATTGACTAAATAATATTAGTTTCTTTGGTATTCTCTCCATTCTTTGATTTATCTTCTAAGTCGCAAGAAATAGCTGATATGTCCCAACTGTAAGTGCTCCAACACGTGCTAGGAATACAAATAACTTGCCATTATGAATAAAGTCCATAGGCACATGAATGAGAATGATATAAATATTTTGAGCCCCTGGAGTGCTAGCGGTAATAACATTTATCATGTGATGTTGTAGATAAATTAGATATTCTCTAAGAATGTCCAGAGAGGTTTCTCGGAGTTGCATAATAAAGTGTCCAACTTTTGCTGATGTTGAAGCGTTCAAATTTGAAAAACATATGTGCTTAACTTCCAACTGAGTTAGAATAGATGTTCTATCTTGAAGAGTCGAGCGTGTCCACCAATTTGATAAGGCCATAGGAAGCGTTCTACGTTGAAACTGAGGTAAGACATATTCAACAATCACATGCCCAATGCAACCATTCACTATCAACTCGTGAAAATCTCTTATATTGCTACATACATTCCGAAGAATCTCATATTCTATCATGAATAGAGAAATTTGTTCAGCATGATACTTGGAAAGATGATAGGGATTCACTAGGAGGAAGTCCAGCTTTTCTGTTAGATCCGCGTCAATAGCTTTTTCAATTTCTTATTTCTTTAGGCTCTCTATGAAATCCAGAACATTGAGAGTATCCTTGAGAAGAGCAGAAAATGACACCTACAAAAAGACCAAACATTATATCAAATTATGACAATGAAAGACAGTTAATTCTCTATATATTATGCTGGTTATGTATCCAAAATAAGCATCTCTAGAAAATGGTTAACTATGCATATATTCAACTGTATTAAAAGAATATATTCAACTGGCGTCCCTTCCCTCGTTTAACACTCCTCAAATTTATAAAAAAAAAAAAAAATTCAAGACACGCTAAATGTAGAATTTGATTTTTAACATCTTAAACAATACTTTTATTATGGATTTAAATCCTTCTAATTGATTTTGAATTACTTTTCTATTTATAAATAATTGGATATACAATTAGGGAAATATTAATAATTTTTATATTTTATATTATTAATAGTAGGTATAGTTAAATACTACTTAAGTAAAAAAAAGAGGGATGTTGAAATACTAAAAACTAGCATGTCAAAAATTCTCTCTCACAAAAAATCTCTAACTTCGTTGTCTATACCACATAAACCTCCTGATATCTTCAAACCTTCATCATTATTTACAAATCCAAATCCAGTCAAAAAATCTACTACTTTGACAACAGATACGGCCATGAATACTGATTCAACTGACAAGCAACCTTCTTACCTCCAAACCCTTCTTGGCCATCATTTATCAACTGCTGATGTTCCATTCAATGAGCTTCATACCATTGGCCAAGATATCAATTAAGAAACAGAGGCACCAGGTGACTCTACTATATTTATTCCTCTATCCAAAGGGGAGAAAGAAAGAATTTATAAACTATGGAAGCATGCATTCATTATTAAGGTTTATGGACATAAATTTGGACATCAAGTATTACGCCAAAAAATTTACACTATTTGGAAACCTACAGAAAATGTACCCCTTGTAGACGTAGGCTCAGATTTTTCTTACTGAAATTTCAAAGAGAGAAAAATAAATTACATGCTTTAATTGATGGTCCTTGGTTTATATTTAACCATTTTCTAACTGTTAATGTAACGACCCGGCCGGTCATTTTTGAAATTTACGCCCCGATCCCCAATTTAACTGTTCCCCTAAGTTCATTTATGCTATTATGGTTTGCCGGGAGGTTCGATTCTAGAATTTGGAGTGTTTTGGGACACTTAGTCCCTAAATGAGAGCTTTATAGTTGAAAAATAGCCCGTATTCGGAACAGTGTTAAGACGACCTCGGAATGGAAATTCGATGGTTTCATTAACTCCATTAGGTTATTTCGGGGGTAGGGAACGCGTTCGGAATATATTTTGGAGGTCTGTAGCTCATTTAGGCTTGAAATGCCGAAGTTTGGAATTTTTTTGAAATCCGACCGATAGGTGAGATTTTGACCCGGGAGTCAGAATGGAATTTTGACAGTTGCAGTAGCTTCGTTAGGTAATTTTGGATATGTCTACAAATTGTAAGGTCATTCGGACATCGTTTGATCGGGTTTTTGATAGCATGTAGGTTTCGGAAGTTTTGGTGAAATCTTAGGCTTGAATCCGCCTTGATTTGATGATTTCCGTGTTTAAGGGCGTGTTTTTATGATTGGAACAAGTTCGTATCGTGTTTTGGGGTAGGTTGGTGGTTTTCGTTGGGGTCCCGGGGGCCTCGGGGAGAATCTAGGGGTCCAATTGGACTAATTCTTGCATTTTAGAAGTGATGTTGACTGCTGGTATGTGTTGCAGATGAATACTCTATGTGATCGCATCGCATACAAGGTTTGGGAGGAGACCACAAATTTGTTCTATGCGATCGCGGAAAGTGCGATGCGATTGCATAGCTTTGGATGGTTGTGCTATGCGATCTCAGAGGTAACCATGCGATCGCATAGTGTAAAAAGTAGGGGTCCCAGGCCCAAACTTTTGTTCTATGCGATCGCATAGGTCTATCTGGATGAGCTGTGTGATCGCATTGTGGTCTATGCGATCGCAGGTAATTTGGCGAGGGTTAGAATTTGTTGTATGCGATCGCAATAGTGTTCATGCGATCGCATAGAGTAAATACCTGGACAGACAGAATCGGAATATAACACTTCATCCGCTAGGGTTTCACCATTTTTACAAAAACTCAAGCTAGGGAGCTCGGTTTTGGGTGATTTCTTGCGTGGTTTTCAGAGACAATTGTTGGGTAACGATTTTTTACTCCCTTGTGATCATTATTCACTAATATAAACTCAATTTCTTCCTTTAATTTCGGATTTGGGAACAAACTCCAATTTCGATAAATTTTATATGGTTAGACTCGTGAGAGTACGAGGGTTCTGAAAATGTAAAAATATTTCGATTCCGAGCAGATGGATGCAGGGATATTTTGGTCATTTCACCCACTTTCGCATCGTAGCTTTAATTTTATCATTGTAATTAGTTACTTGCGATGTTATTTACACTCTGAAATTGGTTTGACTATATTCGAGCCACTCGGAGTCGAATACTCGTGGCAAGGGAGTCGTTTTTAGCGATTTTGTATCGGAATTGATGTAAGTGACTTAATCTTGCGTGGGGGAACCTTCTCCCCTAGGATATTATGTGTTGATTTAATTGACTTGTACGCGAGGTGACGGGTGTGTACTTGCGCAGATTGTTAAAAAACCACCTTACTTGAACTGTTCAAATCGTGATATTCTTGATATTTAATTGATTCAGTTGTAAGACTTATCTGATGTTAGTTAGAGAAGCATGATTAGATAGGTTTATCTGTCTAAGTGCCTACTTGTCTTAATTGAACTTCCTGGAACTTGTTGAGACTGTCTTTGTGTAATTTGTGGCTATGTATTTTGTATTTCTCTGTGTTTTTCCTCTTATTGGTTGTGTTTGTGTATATGGACTGCGTGTTCAATTCCCGGAGATCCGAGGGCTGCGGGTTTGATTCCCGATGACCCAGAAATATTGATATACAGACTACAGGTTCAATTCCCGGAGATCCTGAGTTATTGAGATACGGACTGTGGGTTCAATTTTCGGATATCCTGAGATATTGAGATACAGACTGCGGGTTCAATTCTCGGAGATCCGAGGGCTGCGGGTTCGATTCCCGAAGACCCAGAGATACCGATATACGGACTGCGGGTTCAATTCCCGGAGATCCTGTGAGACTGATGTATGGACTGCGAGTTCGACTCTCGGAGATCCTCAGTTGCTGATTATAGAGGGGGATTGCGGGTTCAATTCCCGGAGATCCTGGACTTGTTGATTTGAATTTTGTTGTGTTGGTTACCCTTGTTAGCTTAATTGTAGACTGTTGCAGTATTTACTTTATTGCTATTATTTCAGTCTTATTCTTATTTGAACTGCTCGATATTATTATTATCATTATGTTATAATTTCTCGGTAGGGCCCTGACCTTCCTCGTTACTACTCCATCAAGGTTAGGCTTGGAACTTACTGAGTACCGCCGTGGTGTACTCATACTACTCTTCTGCACACTTATGTTGTGCAGATCCAGGTACATCAGATCAGGTGCATTACAGGTGATTTAGGAGCACCTTCAGGAGACTTGAGGTATGATCTACTACATCCGCGGATCCGCAGAGTCCCCTTCTATTCTCATTAGTGATATCAGCTATTTCCCTTTTCTCCATTGTATAGACATTTTTGAGGTATAGAGCCACAATTGTACTCTTTCTTAATCTGTGTTGCACGTGAGTTTCTGGGTCTTGGTAGTTGTGTTTTCTTCTCGTATTTGGCGAAGTGTATGTGCTGAGCGGCACTCATTACATTTATTTTACATCATTCAGCTGTTATCTTATCTTTTCTTTCATAAAAGTGTGTATTTCGCATTGTGTTAGGCTTACCTAGTCGCGAAGACTATGTACCGTCTTGACATGTTCACAATTCGTGAACTAGGGTCGTGACAAGTTGAAATCAGAGCTCTAGGTTCATAGGAGTCACGGGACACAGACCGGTTATTTAGAGTCTCGCTGATCGATACAGAGACGTCTGTATTTATCTATGAGAGGCTATGTAACTATTTAGGAAACTCTTCATTTCTTTTGAATTCCTTGTCGTGCGATATTTTGGCACCAAATATAAACTTCTATTTTCTATTCTCTCACAGATGGTGAGGACACGTGCTACTGGTGAGGATCAGGCACACACACCCCTTGCTGCCGCCGCCAGAGGCCGGGGCCGTGGTAGAGGTCGAGGACGCGCCCGAGGTGCAGCCACAACACCCGCGCGCGCTGCCGCTAAGGCACCACTGGTGGATCAGGTTGGAGCGCAGGCACCTGGTACACCGACAACAGCTGCTACTACTCCAGCACTCCAGGAGACCTTTGGCTCAGTTTATGAGCATGTACACTACTTTGGCTCAGGCGGGGTTGCTTCCTCTCACTGCAGCCACATCTCAGGCCGGGGGAGGGGCCCAAACTCCCGCAGCCTGCACTCCTGAGCAGTGAGTGCCGATGGAGCAGGTCCCAGAGATTATTACTATGCCTCCTGCCGCCCCAGTACAGCCCGGAGGTGGGTTAGCTGCCTCCGAGGATGAGCAGCATAGATTAGAGAGGTTCAAGAAATATGGTCCCCCAATGTTCAATTGCTTGGCTTCATATGATGCATTGGGACTTCTGGAGGAATGTCATCGTATCCTCCGTACTATGGGGATAATGGAGACCTGCGGGGTTTCTTTTACTGCTTTTCAGCTTCGTGGGGCCGCTTATGATTGGTGGCGCACGTATGAGATGGATAGTCCAGAGGAGTCTGCTTCATTGACCTAGACGCAGTTTTAATATTTGTTTTTGAGGGAGTTTGTTCCCTGGAGCCTTAGGGACACTTGGCAATTGGAGTTTGAGCAGTTGCGTCAGGGCTCTATGACAATATTAGAGTATGCTATCAGTTTCACCCGGTTAGCCAGGCATGCACCGACCTTGGTAGCCACGGTCTGGGAGAGAGTGCAGAGGTTTATTGAGGGCCTTATTTCGCTGATCCGGTCCAGCATGGCTAGGGAGCTGGAGACATATGTACCGTATCAGCAGGCGGTGAGTATTGCCGGGCGGATCGAGAGTATGCTCCCTAGAGAGCGATGAGGGAGGGAGGCCAAGAGGTCTCGTGAGTCGGGTAATTTCTCTGGTGCCCGTACTTCAGCAGCCGATCGATTTGGCAGGGGTTATTCCGGTCATCCGGTTCATTATTCATTGCCAGCAGCTGGTGGTACACCAGCTCCAGCACCTCAGGAGCCTTACTATGCTCCCCCAGTTTCCAGTGCGCCTCCGATGCGGGGTACCTCCAGGGGTCAGTCCAGCGGAAGCGGGGCCATTCAATCACAGCCATCGCGTCCTCCCAGAGCTTGTTTTGAGTGCGGGGATACTCGCCATCTGGTTAGGGAGTGCCCCAGGCGTAGGAGAGGAGCACCTCCACAGACTTTGCAGCCTCAGCGTGGTTCACATGGTCAGCAGGCCATCGTCCCAGCCCCAGCAGCCACCCCACCTGCCCAGCCTGCCAGGGGCGGGGATCAGGGTGCCAGAGGCCGCTCTCGAGAGAGGGGTCAGGCCAGATTTAATACTATTCCTGATCGCGCTGCAGCTGGAGCCGATTCTGTTATCACATGTATTATCTTGGTTAGTCAAAGAGAGGCATCGGTTCTATTCTATCATGGTTCTACTTTTTCATATGTGTCCTCTTATTTTGCTTCACATCTGGGTGTGCCTCGAGATTCTTTGAGTGCCCCCATTTATGTTTCTACTCTTGTTGGAGATTCTTTGGTTGTGGACCGTGTGTATCGGTCGTGTTTGGTCACTATTTGTGGTTTCAAGACCGGAGCTGATCTTTTATTGCTCGATATGGTTGATTTCGTTATTATTCTGGGCATGGACCGGTTGTCGCCCCATTATTCTATACTTGATTGTCACGCCAAGACCGCGACGCTGGCTATGCCAGGCATTCTACGTATTGAGTGGAGTGGTACTCTAGATCACACCCCCACCCGTGTTATTTCCTTTCTCAAAGCTCAGCGTATGGTTGAGAAGGGGTGTGCTGCTTATCTAGCTTATGTGAGAGATGTCAGTGTTGACACTCCTTCTATTGATTCCGTCCCAGTGGTACGTGATTCCTCTAATGTATTTCCAGCTGATCTCCCGGGCATGCCGCCCGATAGAGATATTGATTTTGGTATTGACTTATTGCCGGGTACTTAGCCCATTTCTATTCCTTCGTACCGCATGGCTCCTCCTGAGTTGAAGAAGTTGAAGGATTAGTTACATGAGTTGTTGGGTAAAGGTTTCATTCGACCCAGTGTTTCGCCTTGGGGTGCTCCTGTGTTGTTTGTGAAGAAAAAAGATGGTTCTATGCGGATGTGTATTGACTATCGCCAGTTGAACAAAGTTACAGTGAAGAACCGGTATCCTTTGGCATGTATTGATGACTTATTTGACCAGCTACTGGGTGCACAGGTGTTCTCCAAGATTGATTTGGGCTCCAGTTATCATCAGCTGAAGATTCAGGAGCCAGATATCCCGAAAACTACCTTCAGGACTCGGTATAGCCACTACAAGTTTCTCGTTATGTCTTTCGGGTTGAGTAATGCCCCAGCAGCTTTTATGCATTTGATGCAGAGTGTATTTAGGTCGTACCTTGACTCGTTCGTGATTGTTTTCATTGATGATATTTTGGTATATTCCCGGAGTCGGGAAGATCACGAACAACACCTGAGGATAGTGCTTCAGACTCTGAGGGAGAAGCAATTCTATGCAAAGTTCTCTAAATGTGAATTTTGGCTGAGTTCAGTGGCATTTCTAGGCCACGTGGTGTCGAGCGAGGGTATTCGAGTGGATCCGATGAAGGTGGAGGCCGTGCAGAATTGGCCCAGGCCCTCCCCAGCTACTGCAATACGTAGCTTCCTCGGCATGGCGGGTTATTACCGTCGTTTTGTAGAGAGGTTCTCTTCGATCACAACATCTATGACGAGATTGACCCAAAAGGGTGCCCCTTTTCAGTGGATAGAGCAGTGTGAGGCGAGCTTTCAAAAGCTCAAGACAGCTTTAACTTCAGCCCCTATCTTGATGTTGCCTACCAGTTCGGGGTCCTATACGGTATATTACGATGCCTTACGAGTTGGACTCGGCACAGTATTGATGCAGGACGGTAGGGTGATTGCCTACGCATCCCGACAGCTGAAGGTACATGAAAAGAACTACCCTGTCCACGATCTTGAGCTAGCTCCCATTGTTCACGCCTTGAAGATTTGGCGTCATTATTTGTATGGGGTTCCTTGTGATATCTACACTAATCGTCGGAGCTTGCAGCACTTGCTTAAGCAGAAGGACCTGAACATGCGTCAGAGGAGATGGTTGGAGCTGTTAAAGGACTATGATATTACTATTCTCTATCATCCGGGCAAGGCCAATGTAGTTGCCGATGCCTTGAGTCACCGAGCGGAGAGTTTGGGGAGTTTGGCATATATACCAGCTTCGGAGAGGCCTATGACGATGTATGTTCAGGCCTTAGCCGGGCAGTTTGTTAGATTGGATCTTTCGGAGACCAGCCGAGTTCTGGCCTGTGTGGTTTCTCGGTTTTCTTTATTTGATCGCATCAGAGAGCGACAGTTTGATGACCCTTATTTGCAGGATCTTCAGGACAAGGTTCGGCGTGGTGATGCCCGAGATGTCACCATTGGGGATGACGAAGTGATGAGGATGCAGGGGCGTATTTGTGTGCCCAATATAGATGATCTTTGAGAGCTGATTCTAGCAGAGGCCCAAAGCACGCGATATTCCATCCATCCGGGTGCCGCGAAGATGTATCAGGACTTGAGGCACCATTACTGGTGGAGGCCGATGAAGAAGGATATAGTTGACTATGTTTCTAGATGCCTCAACTGCCAGCAAGTGAAGTATCAACATCAGCGTCTGGGTGGGTTAATGCAGCAGATTGGGATCCCAGAGTGGAAATGAGAGCGCATCACCATGGACTTCGTATCTGGACTTCTACAGACGGTGAGGAAGTTTGATTCTACGTAGCTGACCAAGTCCACTCATTTCATACCTGTGTGCACCACTTACTCATCGGAGCGGCTGGCGGAGATCTACATCAGGGTGATAGTCCGGCTGCATAGTATTCTAGTTTCTATCATTTCAGACAGAGGCACTCACTTCAGTTCGCGATTCTGGAGAGCCGTGCAGCAGGAGTTAGGCACTCGGGTGGAGCTGAGCACAGTGTTTCACCCCCAGACGGATGGCCAGTCTGAGCGCACTATTCAGATTTTGAAGGATATGCTCCGCGCATGCGTGATTGAGTTTGGAGGGTCATGGGATCATTTCTTGCCACTGGCGGAGTTTGCTTATAACAATAGCTATTAGTCCAGCATTCGGATGGCAACGTTTGAGGCCCTATCTGGTAGGAGGTGCAGGTCCCTCGTGGGATGGTTTGAGTTGGGCGAGGCCAGGCTGCTAGGTACTGAGATGCTCTAGGATGCAATGGACAAGGTCAAGGTGATTCAGGACAGACTTCGTGCAGCCCAGTCTTGACAGAAGAGTTATGCGGACAAAAATATCCATGATGTGGCTTTTATGGTTGGCGAGCGGGTTCTACTTCGGGTCTCGCCCATGAAGGGCGTCATGAGGTTTGGGAAGAAGGGGAAGTTGAGTTCGAGATTCATTGGCCCTTTTGAGATTTTGCGGCGTGTTGGGGAGGTTGCTTATGAGCTGGCCTTACCTCCCAGCCTAGCTGGAGTCCATCCCGTATTTCATGTCTCTATGCTCCGGAGATACTATGGCGACCCGTCGCACGTGTTGGATTTCACTTGTGTTTTATGGTTGGCGAGCGGGTTCTACTTCGAGTCTCGCCCATGAAGGGCGTCGTGAGGTTTGGGAAGAAGGGGAAGTTGAGTTCGAGATTCATTGGCCCTTTTGAGATTGTGCGTCGTGTTGGGGAGGTTGCTTATGAGCTGGCCTTACCTCCCAGCCTAGCTGGAGTCCATCTCTTGTCTCTATGCTCCAGAGATACCATGGTGACCCGTCGCACGTGTTGGATTTCACTTCTGTTCAGCTAGACGAGGATCTTTCCTATGTTGAGGAGCCAGTGGCCATTTTGCACAGGCAAATTAGGAAGCTAGGATCAAAGAACATCGCTTCAGTGAAGGTCCAGTGGCTGGGTCAGCCAGTTGAGGAGGCGACTTAGGAAACCGAGCACGATATGCGCAGCCAGTACCCTTATCTCTTCACCACTCCAGGTATGTTTTCTATGCTCGTTCGAGGACGAACAAATCTTTAAGTGTGGGAAGATTTAACGAATTGGTCGGTCGCTTTTTTAAATTTACGGCCCGATCCCCAATTTAACTGTTCCCCTAAGTTCATTTATGCTATTGTGGTTTGCCGGGAGGTTCGATTCAAGATTTTGGAGTGTTTTGGGACACTTAGTCCCTAAATGAGAGCTTTATAGTTGAAAAATGGCCCGTATTCGGAACAATTTTAAGACGACCTAGGAATGGAAATCCGATGGTTGCATTAGCTCTGTTAGGTGATTTCGAAGTAGGGAGCACATTCGGAATGTATTTTGGAGGTCTGTAGCTCATTTACGCTTGAAATGCTGAAGTTTGGAATTTTTGGACCGATAGGGGAGATTTTGACCCGGGAGTCGAAATGGTTTTTCGACAGTTGCAGTAGCTTCGTTAGGTGATTTTGGATATGTCTGCAAATTTTCTGATCATTCGGACATCGTTTGGTCGGGTTTTTGATAGCATGTATGTTTCAGAAGTTTTGGTTGAAACTTAGGCTTGAATCCGCCTTGATCTAATGATTTTCGTGTTTAAGGGCATGTTTTTATGATTGGAACAAGTTCGTATCGTGTTTTGGGGTAGGTTGGCGGTTTTCGTTGGGGTCCCAGGGGCCGCAGGGAGAATTCGGGGGTCCAATCGAAATAATTCTTGCATTTTAGAAGTGTTGTTGACTGTTGGTATGTGTTGCAGACGAATACTCTATACGACCGCATAGAATGTTTGGGAGGAGACAAAAATTTTATTCTAGCGATCGCAGAAAGTGCTATGTGATCGCATAGCTTTGGATGGTTGTGCTCTGCGGTCGCAGAGGTAACCATGCGATCGCGGAGCATTGTATACGATCACATACGTCTATCTGGATGAGCTATGCGATCGCATTGTGGTCTATACAATCGCATTGTGGTCCATACAATCGCATAAGGTAATTTGGAGAGGGTTAAAATTTGTTCTGCGCGATCGCAACAGTGTTCATGCGATCGCATAGAGTAAAAACCTGGGCAGACAGAATCCGAATATAACACTTCATCCGCGAGGGTTTCACCATTTTTACAAAAACTCAAGCTAGGGAGCTCGGTTTTGGGTGATTTCTCGCGTGCCTTTTAGAGAAAATTGTTTGGTAACGATTTCTTACTCCCTTTTGATCATTATTCACTAATCTAAACTCAATTTTTTCCTTTAATTTCGGATTTGGGATGTAAAATTGGGGTAGTTTCATAGAAGAAATTTTGATGATTTGGAGGGGCAAACGAACTCCGATTTTGATAAATTTTATATGGTTAGACTCGTGAGAGTGCGAGATTTCTGAAAACATAAAAATATTTCGATTCTGAGCCAATGGCTGTAGGGGTATTTTGGTCATTTCACCCATTTTTGCGTCATAGCTTTAATTTTATCACTGTAATTAGTTACTTGCGATGTTCTTTACACTGTGAAATTGGTTTGACTAGATTCGGGCCACTCGGAGTTGGATACTCGTGGCAAGGGAGTCGTTTCTTAGCGGTTTTGTACCGGAATTGAGGTAAGTGACTTGTCTAACCTTGCGTGGGGGAACCTTCTCCCCTAGGATATTATGTGTTGATTTAATTGCCTTGTACGCGAGGTGACGGGTGTGTACTTGCACATATTGTTGAAAAACCACCTTACTTGAACTGTTCAAATCGTGATATTCTTGATATTTAATTGATTCAGTTGTAAGACTTATCTGATGTTAGTTAGAGAAGCATGATTAGATAGGATTATCTATTTAAGTGCCTACTTGTCTTAATTGAACTTCCTGGAACTTGTTGAGACTGGATTTGGTGTAATTTGTAGCTATGTACTTCATATTTCTCTGTGTTTTTCCTCTTATTTGTTGTGTTTGTGTTTGTGGACTGCGGGTTCAATTCCCGGAGATTCGAGGGTTGCGGCTTCGATTTCCTGAGACCCAAAAATACTGATATATGGACTGCGAGATCAATTCTTGGAGATCCTGAGTTGTTGAGATACGGACTGCGGGTTCAATTCCTGGAGATCGGGATGTTGAGATACGGAATGCGGGTTCAATTCCCGAAGATCCGAGGGTTGCGGGTTCAATTCCCGGAGACCCAGAGATACTGATATACGGACTGCGGGTTCAATTCCCAGAGATCCTGTGAGACTAATGTACGGACTGCGGGTTCCATTCCCGGAGATCCTAAGTTGGTGATTATAGAGAGGGACTGCGGGTTCAATTCCTGGAGATCCTGGACTTGTTGATTTGTATTTTGTTGTGTTGGTTACCCTTATTAGCTTAATTGTAGACGGTTGCAGTATTTACTTTATTGCTGTTATTTCAGTCTTATTCTTATTTGAACTGCTCGATATTATTATTATCATTATGTTATTATTTCTCGGCCGGGCCCTGACCTTCCTCGTCACTACTTCATCGAGGTTAGGCTTGGCACTTACTAAGTACCGCCGTGGTGTACACATACTACTCTTCTGCACACTTTTGTTGTGCAGATCCAGGTACATCAGATCAGGTGCATTACACGTGATTTAGGAGCACCTTTCAGGAGACTTGAGGTATGATCTGCTACGTCCGCGGATCCGGAGAGTCCCTTTCTATTCTCATTAGTGATATCAGCTAGTTCCCTTATCTCCGTTGTATAGACATTCTTGATGTAGAGAGCCACAATTGTACTCTTTCTTAGTCTGTGTTGCCCATGAGTTTCCGGGTCTTGGTAGTTGTGTTTTCTTCTGGTATTTGGCGAAGTGTATGTGCCAAGCGGCACTCATTTTATTTCTTTTACATCATTCTGCTGTTATCTTATCTTTTTTCTTTCATGAAAGTGTATATTTCGCATTGTGTTAGGCTTACCTAGTCGCGAAGACTATGTGCCGTCATGACATTTTCACGATTCGTGAACTAGGGTCGTGACAGTTAAGCCATGGGAACCAAAGTTCATGTCATTGGAAGCTAGTATTAATTGTTCTGCAATTTGGCTAAGATTTGGCAAATTGTTAGCTATAGATAACTGTACTTTTTCAACAAAAAGGGGAAGATATACTAGATTGTGTGTGCAAGTTCCTTTGGATCATCCTCTTTGCACTCATGTTTTTATAGGACATCATAAACAATCTATTTTATATGAAGGGATTAACTTGTTTTGTGTTAAGTGTGGTAAAATGGGTCATAATCAATTAGTTTGTTCTTATACAATAAGCCTTTTCTAATGATCCTACTGCTCAGATCATTAATAATCCTTCAAATTCTACTAATCATAATTTGGCATCTACGGATGAAAAGAAAATAGTTTCCTTCCATACAATTTCAACCAAAAGGGCCACCAATGAAAAATTCAATCCAAGAAGATCAGGTATGACTCATGATCTAAATAATTCTGTTAATACTTTTCCTCTGAATAAATTATCACTAAAAAGGTTTAATAATATTTCCGCTACTACAAATACTAATATATTACTAACTGACCCAATAAACAAAGTTAATTCTACTAATCCTTTTAAAATCTTAGATTTGTTAAATAATGATAATAATCATAACCACATTAACCTTTCTAATAAAAATGCTACTCCAAAGGTTATTACCACCTCTATCCCTAAGGACCAATTAAATATGATACATAATCCAAGTCATCTTAATTCACAACATGCACAAGGCCACCAGCAACTACCCAACATGTAAATCCTCTCCAATACTCTACCATATAGTCAGTAAATATCATTTATTGATATCCACCAAAACACAAAAATTATAGATAATCAAAACAAGTGCCTAACAAATACTATACCATCAATTCCCATAAACCCTAGAATTTCCATGCAAGAACATAATGATGGCCTTGCTACCACCATATCTCAAGTTCATCACACTACTCCACCTTTTAGTCCCATCAAACCGCCACTGTCCACCACTCCAACTTCTCTAAATTTGGATACCTACACTTTACAATTCCTTCTACACATATTTCTCCCCACATTAATATTTCAGTTACTCCCACAATACTTAATAATATTGGCCAACTCTCTCAATTACCTAAGAAGAACACAAGCTCGTCAACATCAACGTCCACCAAGTCTTCATCACCTAGTGCCATCACTGTACCCTCTATCAATTCTACCTTCTCACTTACTAATGGAGAACAATCCATTAATCTACACAACCCAGTCTCTACAAGTGCCACTAACTCTAACATCTTGGCTAGAAACAGGGCTTTAAAATCGTGCTCTAACCTTCACCTTGGAAGTGAACAATCAGAAGGTCACACTCCTTATAAACAATCCTTCAGACCATGCCCAGATAATTATGAAGGGCATGCAATATGGGACAAAGTTGTTTGCTCGTTATCACTGGTCCCTCATGCAAGCACCTCACCTCTCTCCATATCAAACCCTACCTCTCCGAGTACCAGTATGGGACCCTGCCCATCTTTACCCCAACCGCATTCAAATGCCATTCTATCACATTCCATCTCCTACACCCTCAACTGCATGGATACAACCTTGTATGAATCCACAATTAATATTACCTCAACTGGAACCTCACATTCCTCATACCCCAGCTCCATCTCCTATAAACTCACCTCCTCCAAGTCCCAATCACAATGCACCAAACAACAATTTCCAGGAGGAGCTCGACGTAGCAATCGCTTACAACAGAGAAACTCGTCCAGTTTATGCATGACTAGATGGGATCAAAGTATTTGTGTTAAAAGAGGAATACGAAAGAAAAGTTTTTGTAAGGACTCCACCAACTTTGAGGAGTTATTCCCTTTGATTAAGGCCTACCACAAATTCAGAGGTGGGAAAATATGCTATGCTACTACTCACAACCTTTCTCCTACGTCCAGGAGAGAGCATGAGCAATTGGTTAAATCCTAATAGTAGCCATGGAGCGATAGAAAATAATCATATGAATTTTATCATCTGGAACTGTAGGGGTGCAATATCAGTGGTACTTAGATGCAATTTTAGGTCACTTATAGACTATAACAGGCTTGCATTGGTAGTTCAATTAGAAACACACTGTCTAACACATCAACAGGTGAAGGAAGATTTCCAATTTGATTGTATGCTGGAAGTTACTGGCACAAGAAATTCTAGAGGAATTGTCATTTTATGATTGACTAATATGTTGGATGTTCATCCAAAAACAAAAACACCACAAGAAATACACTGTCAAATTCAGGTTAAACCTTTACCTTTTTATTTTTTATTGACTGCTATCTATGCCAGTAATAAAGTAGTTGAAAGACAAATTTTATGGAATAATGGGCCTTGGTTGCTAGGTGGTAATTTTAATGAGATTACTCATGCAAGTGATAAATTTGGTGGACTTCCTATAAATAATTCACGCTCAAATAAATTTAATATCTAAATTATTGCAATATGACCGACTTAGGATTTAACGGGAGTCATTATACTTGGACTAATAGAAGAGACCCAAGGCATACTATTCTTGAAAGAATTGATAGGATAATAGCAAATTATGAATGGATTAATCAGTATTCTGATGCCATTGTTACACACCTACCGCGTATACATTCAGATCATTGTCCTATTAAATTAGATTTACACTACTGCCTTTTACCTAGAAATAAATTTTTCGATCTGAAATAATTTGGACAAGTCATACTAATTTTGTAGATGTTATTAAGCATGCATGGCTAGAAAATAGTTCTTTAATACCTGGTATTTATAAATTTACAATGTTAGTTAAACAATGGAATTCTACTATATTTTGTAATATTTTTAAATAAAAAAGAACTTTACTTGCTATATTGAATGGAATTCAAGCTTCTGTTCATTATCCAACTAGTTTTTTCCTATAAAATTTTGAAAGAGTGCTAAAGGTGGAGTTTAATCAAATTCTTAGGTTAGGAAGACTTCTGGAAACTAAAATCACA
Organism: Nicotiana noctiflora; assembly: GCA_032618575.1. Classification (NCBI taxonomy): domain Eukaryota; kingdom Viridiplantae; phylum Streptophyta; class Magnoliopsida; order Solanales; family Solanaceae; genus Nicotiana; species Nicotiana noctiflora. Next base: position 26,474 of record JASVEL010012335.1, read on the forward strand.
TATTGACTGGCTTAATAATGGGGATGCTAATACAAAATTTTTTCATCTTAGTACTCAATCGTAGAAGGAAAAATAGAATTGTTGCTCTTCAAGATCATGGAGGAAACTCGATAAATTGGCCACAACATATTTTGACACACATTTCCTCGTATTATCAAAATCTTTTTACTACACAGCATAATCATTTGATTCCTACTACTAAATTATTACCATCTCAAATATTAAGATTGCTTAATAAGACCTTTACAAAAAATTGAAGTCCTTAATGCCATTAAATCTTTTAAACCTATGAAAGCTCCTAGTCCGGATGGACTCCATCCCCCTTTTTTATCAAAATTATTGGGAAGTCATTGGGGATTCTGAACTTAGCTTCTGTTATAAGGTGTTTAACGATTATGAAATTGATCCCGTGATAAATTCAACGTTTATTTGTCTTATTCCAAAAAATGACCAGGCTGCCACAATTACTCAATATGGACCTATTAGGCTTTGTAATACAATTTACAAAATTATCAATAAAATATTGGTAAATAGGTTAAAATTTATTTTAAATCATATTATACATCCTTCACAGTCTAGCTTTCGACAAAATAAAAGAGCTGCCGATAATGCTATAATTGTTCAGGAAATAATTACTAATTTCCAAAAATTTAAAGGTAACAAGTTAGGTATGCTACTCAAAATTGACTTATAAAAGGCTTTCAATAAATTAGAATGACTTTTATTCGTAATACCCTTATAAGCTTGAATTTTCCAACTGTTTTTATTAAATTAATTATGTCTTGTGTAAGTACAACTACTACTTCAATTCTAGTTAATGGTAGTCCCACCGATACTTTTCATCCTACTCAGGGTATAAGACAGGGTGATCCTTTATCTCCCTATTTGTTTATCATATGTCTTGAAATGTTCTCAAGACATATAAATGATGTTGTTGATTATCAAGCGTGGAAGCCTTTATCTATAACAAAAAATGGTCATTGCCTATTACATTTATTTTTTGCAGATGATATTAACCTTACTACAAAAATCACACCTACTATATGCCAGACTATGGTTAATATAATTGACAAGTTTACTATTAAGTCAGGACAATCTATTAATTATCATAAATAAAAAATTTACTTCTCAAAGAATTGCCATCTTAATAAAAAAACTCAGTTTTACAATTTTTCAATATGAAAGAAGGGCATAGTTTTGGAAAGTATTTGGGATTCCCTATTTTTTCCAAAAGAGCTACAAAATCAGATTTTCAATTCCTATTAGATAACTTTAAAACAAAATTGGCTAGTTGGAAAGCTAATTTCCTTCTAAGGCAGATAGATTAACTCTTATAAAATCTACACTAAATAGACTCCCTAACCACTTGTTGCTGTTCATAAAAATCCCTACTTATATTATAAATATCCTTAATAAATACCAAAGAAATTTCTTGTGGGGAACAACTGCTCAAAAACGAAAATTACATCTCATTAAATGCCCATCAGTCACAATTCCTCTTGAATTGGGAGGCCTAGATATTCACAGTTTGACTATTAAAAATAAATCTATCCATGCAAGCCTTGCATGGAGAATGTTTCAGAATCCTACTGAACTATGGGCACAAGTTCTTTTAAAAAATCATATAAGACCTGGTTCATTACCACGTTGTACCTGCTCCACAACTTGGCGTAATATTATTATGGGTTGGAATTATTGTATACTAGATTACAAATGGAATATTGTAACATGCCAACATGCTAGGTTTTGGTCAGACCCTTGGATCATGCATAATTTTAGCCTTAGAACCTTTATTAGTTGACCTATGCCCAAATCTGAAGATAAAAAATTAGTTTTCGATTACTACTATGACCATAAATGGCAGTTTGATAAAATCCTTTTTGAAATACCCACACATATTAATGATATAATTTATAATTTTTATTTTCCTTTTGAATCCTCTTACTTTGATAAAGTATATTGAAATCTAACAAATAATGGTTTATTCACCCTAAAATCTATGTATAGGTGTTTGGCTTCTTTGGATACATCTAATAATATTGAATCAAATCCCAAGTCTTTATATTGGATTTGGAAGCTTCCAATCCCTCATAAAATATCTTTTTTCCTTTGGCTTATTTGTCATAATAGATTACCTACAACTGAGTATCTTACTCATATAGGGGTTATTACTTGAAATATTTGTATTCAATGTCACCAAAATATTGAATCAGTAGTACACCTTTTTATTTTTTATGCACACATAAAATAATTTTGGGATGCTCGTAAATTTAAACCTTCTTTCATTCCTATTTCAGCCTCTAGGAAAGATATTATGCATTGGTTATATGAACTTATTCACTTGTCACATTTGAAACTACCCTATAATATCCCTTCAAAAATTGTTATACCCTTTGTTCTATGGAAAATCTGGATTAGACGAAATAAGTTTATTTATGACCATAAGACGTACGATTTAAATATGGATGCTTTATTACACAAAGCTGCTGAATTTCATTTCTTGAAAAGTCATGCTATAAAAAAGAAATCTAAAATTCCTATCTATATTAAACGGTATGCACGTGAAAATTGTACTATAAATTAAATATTGATGGTTCATGTAACCCTAATAAGGGTAGTTATGGGGTAGGGGGAGTTATTCATGATCATCAATTCAATTGGATCCTAGCATTTGCAGCTTCAGTCAACCAAGGAGACTCTACTCAAATACAACTTCTAACACTCCTTCAAGGATTACAAATTGCCGTCAAACGACGACTTCTACCACTAATCATTGAGACAGATGCTCAAAATGTTATTAATATGTTGCAATCACCATCTATGAATTATATTAACATTACTAATGATTGGAGGTCATTACTCCAACATCTGGTAGCTTCTCAATACAGCTTATTTACAGAGAGTAGAATGAGGTTGCGGACAAGTTAGCAAAATATGGTGCATCACAACAAGTGGAGGACTGCCAATTTTTCGACTCACCACCTAGTTCTGTGATGTCTTGTTATCTATAAGACTACCATGGTATACTCTATATTAGAGCCCCACGGCATGTTAGTAGGAATGTTACTTAGTCTATCTCTAGTTCTTCTGTATTTCCAGTATATACTAGTTTACGTAATAGGATTGTCTCTCCAATAGGGAGAAGATATTACCCTAGCTCTAGTCTTGTACTTATGATGCCTTGTAGGCATCCCCAACTCTAAACTATGTAAATGTTTTGTTATGTATAATATTGCCTATCTTTACTACCAAAAACAAAAGAGAACAAAAAGGCCATGTGAACGTAAAAGCCATAAAAGGCTGTTGGGACCTAAAAAGGGTTCCTTTATACAAATACAAAGTCTTCTGTTAATTATCAAAGAGTAATGAAAACAAAAAAAAATCCTTTACACTCAAACAGAGAGTAACGAAATAGAGGCAGCAAACCCAACAAATATTTCGTGTAAACAACTTGAAAAGATTCTAGGGTTATTTACAAATCATCAATTTTTATATTCAGGTATATGAAATTCCTTACTGTCAATTACCCCGTAGTAGTAATAGGTAAGAATTAAATAGTCAATTCCCTTCTTCCTCTATATCAACAATAAATTTTATATTTAAGTGTAGTACAAAAACAATTTGATTAAAATGTACTGGCTGTTGTAGGATCGATTGTTTGCCTGGTGCCAATTGGACTGGGGCCTACGTACTGGCTCGAGAAGTTTTAAGGCGAGTTGATATAACCCTTTACTAAAGTGGTTTACCTCACAAAAGCACGCACATAAGATATTTGATGAATTGCATAAAAGAGTTAATATATATTTAATTAGAGTAGTAAGTACCTATTAGCTTAGAATTATTTTCTAGCTAAAGTTTAGATGATTATTTTAATATATGCGCAAAAATTTTAGATTTTTATATTATTCTTTGTACTTAATTGGAGTAGTAAGTATCTATTAGCTTAGAATTATTTCCTAGCTAAAGTTTAGATGATTATTTGGATATATGTGCATAAATTTTAGATTTTTATATTATTCATATATGCAATTTTCATGTTGAAAATTTATGAAGGATCAAGAACCTATATAACTACTTTTGAATGTTTATTTCATTCTTATGTCAAACAACAACAACAACCCAGTATATTCCCACAAGGTGGGGTCTGGAGAGGGTAATATGCAGACAAGCCTTACCTCTACCCGAGAGGGCAGAGAGGCTGTTTCCAATCGACCCTCGGCGCAAGGAAAAGAAAAGTAAACAAAAATAAAAACAAAAACAAAAACCGCATTAGTTACTCCAGCATACATCGCATAACAATTATCTAGACATAAGAGACATAAACACCACAAATAAGCAGGCATGCAATGATCTTAAAACAGTAACTATCATAAATGACTACCAGAAGAAAACACAAACTAATCATCTAAGGGCGGCCCTACCATGCCTCACCCACCCCGGGAAAGGAGTACGAAAATATAGGAAAAATCTAGAAGCCCTTATCCTACAACCCTGATACTAGACCTCCAGACTTTCCTATCAAGGGTCATGTCCTCGGAAATCCGCATCCTAGCCATGTCCTATCTAATTACCTCTCCCCAGTATCTCTTGGGCCTCCCTCTGCCTCGTCTCACATCGACCACCTCTAGCCGCTCACAACTCCTCACCGGGGCATCGGGGCTTCTCCTCCGCACATGCCCGAACCACCGAAGTCTCGCCTCTCGCATCTTCTCATCCACTAGGGCCACCCCCACCTTCTCTCGAATATTTCATTCTTATGTCATGCCTTACATTTAAGGATACCAACATGAGAATGTATAAAATATTTAGACTTGAAAAATCACAAGAAGAATTTTTAGAAAGAAAAGATTTTTGGGAGTATCCTTTATTCTTCGAAGGAGTCATCGTCCAGGCCGATGGTCCTAACCAAGGCATTGACTTCCTGAAACTACCTGTGCCAAAGTAAGGATCACACGAGCCGAGGGTGTCATTGCTGAGAAATTACTTAGCCATGCTAAGGTATGATACATGAGCGCTGAAAACCATGAAGCGGGTGGCACCTCGTGGATTGGGCTTATTCGATCAGGTTACGATCGAACCCATGCCATCACACGGTGATGGAGACAGAATTAAGTCAGAATAGTTGGAACTCCCAAATTATAGAGTGAAAATTTTTTTTTAAAAGAAAGAAAAAAAGGAAAAGAATTTCTTTCAGAATATCCATAAATTGCTATTATGAAATTATTTAGAATTATTCTTAGAAGCTTTATGTTTTACATGCATTTAGAACCTTTGCTCATATTGTATATATTATTAAAGTTTTTCCCCCCAGTTGTTGAGACTCACTGAGTACAATGGATGGTACTGGCGTTCTCTTTTGGGAACTTACGTTGGTCTGCGGCACAATGTAGGAACCAAATTTGCAGGCGAGCAGGCTACGAGTTAGGACTTCCTTCCCTTCCAGTGCTAATGTTGAGCTCCGCTTTTGTTCGTGGAGTATTCTTTAGAATTATCTTTATTTAGTTAATTTTTTGTTACCTAGAGAACTGACCAGAAAATCTCATGTCCTGAGCAGTGCGTCAGTTTATCAGTAGAGGCTTCATAGACATAGTTATTGGGTTGAGATTCAATTATTATTTTATAATAACTTAGCTATAATTTAGTAGTTACTACGAATAAAGTTTTGGTGTTGATTTATTTAAATATTTGAATTAATCAAAAGTATTTGGTTAGAGTATTTCTTTGTTGCATATAAAGTTTGGATTTATAATAGGTTTGATATGAAAAGATGGCTCGCTCGATCATGTTTAGGGATCGAGTGCCGGTCTCGTCTTGTTCAGAAAATGGGTCGTGACAAATTTGGTATTAGAGCTTCAAGTTTATGGAGTCCTAGGGGTCTATGAAGGCGTGTTGGTTGAGTCTTGTTTATGTGTTTGAAGCGCGCCACACTCATAAACAGGATGCTACAAGCATTTACGAAAAATCACATTATTTGTCATACTTTAGATTGTGTAGTAGAGCCTACCTCTAATAAATTATCTAATGTATTCTTTTCTCCAAAAGTCGCAAAAATGGCTTGTACTCACAACTCTGACACCGACACTTAGGATTCTGCTCAAGAAACTATTGCTACTATCGTGGCTCAAGGCAGAACTAAAAAGGCTTCAACTTAGAAAAAAGGAGTAACTCGACAAATAGGGTTCAAGTACCCCGGCTTGAACATGAAGAAGAGGTGAAGCATAACGATCTAGTACCTCAGGATCCAGTACAGCCCCCAATAACATCTCCGGCTCAGGCAACTATATCTCCTAAGGTGGGTCAGATGTTTCATGTTGTCAACAGTGCTATGGAGATGTTTAAAGCCTTTATGGCCAACCAGAAGGAGAGAAGAGATGGGATTCCACCTCAATCAAATAGACAGAACAATTTTGAGTCCTCAAGAGTGAATGGATTTTTGAAGTTAAGTCCTCCAGTGTTCCATAGTTCTATAGTTGATAAAGATCCAATGTTGTGGCTGGAGGGTGTCAAGAAACCCCTCCGAGAGATGAAATCATTTGATGATGAAGCTTTAGAGCTAGATGCTCACTAGCTTAGAGATGTGGCCGACACTTGGTTTGAGATGTAAGAAAATGAAAGAGATGAAGATGATGGTCCATCTACTTGGGAAGAATTCGAAGGGGCCTTCATGGCTAACTTTATCCCAGAAGAGGCTAGGGAAGCTAAGGCTACAACGTTTGAACAACTCAAGCAAGGGAATAAAAGTGTGCAAGAGTACTGCATAAAATTCATAAGGTTAGCAAAGCAGGCTCCTCACATGGTTAAAACTGAAAAAGCAAAGATTCGCAGGTTTGTTGGCGGTTTAGCTTACCACATTAAGGATATGACATCAACTGCAACAATAGGGATAAAAGCTTCTCCTCTATTGTGGGATTCGCCAAGCACTTAGAAAAATACAGACAACAAAGGAGAGAAGAGAAAGAGCATAACAAGAAAGCCTAGACAACAGGCATGTTCAATGTACATCCAGCGGAGGTAGAAGGGATTCTTCTAATAAGGAGATACTAGCACCAGCTCCGTCGTGTCATGAGTCAGGTGGTGGGTCTTCCTTCAGACGTACTTAGTGTTATGGAAATCAGTATCCCTTGAATCATAATTTTAGGACATCATCCTTACATACCCAGAGTCATACTGAGCAACATTCATGCCAGCAAGGTCTTTGTGGAACATGTAAGAGGCAACATTCAGGTCAGTGCAAGCTCGGGTTTCATGGTTGCTACCACTATGGAGACATTAGTCATATAAAGGCCAATTGCCCAAAGTTGCAACGTAATTTCAGTGGTGGATCAACTCATCCTTATAGTTCCTCAGCTATTGCAGTTGCACCACCTTAGGCTCATGGTTCTCATATTCAGATTGGGCATAGAGCATGCAAAGGTGCAGACCAAGTTACTCAAGGAGGGGGACAAACCCGTTTGTTTGCTACACTTGATCGTCAGAGTGCAGAGACATCTGTATAAGTTATTATAGGTATACTTTTAGTATGCTCATATAATGTTTATGCAATAATGAATCCATGTTCAACGTTTTCATGTGTAACTCCATACTTTGTAGTAAACCTCAGCCTAGAACCTGAACAACTTAGTGAAACATTCCTCGTATCTACTCTAGTTGGTGAGTTAGTTAAAGTAACTAGAGTCTACAGAGGATGTATAGTTTCAGTCCAAGGTCGCAACACCAAAGTCGATCTCATGGAGTTAGAAATGGTGGATTTTGATGTGATCATAGGTATGGATTGGTTGTCTTCCTACTATGCCATGTTAGCTTGTCATGCCAAGATAGTCAGGTTTCAATTTCCAAATGAAGAAGTCTTAGAGTGGAAGGGTAATTCAGCATCACTTGTAGGTAAGTTTATTTATTACCTTAAGGCACAACGAATGATCCATAAGGGGTGTCTCGCCTATTTGGATCACATCACTAATCCAGAATCAGAATCACTAGCTCTTCAGTCAGTGCCAGTTGTTAGAGAATTTCCAGAAGTTTTCCTAGATGATCTTCCTAGACTTCCTCCCGAAAGAATCATAGACTTCGGCATTGATCACATGCCAGGCACTCAACCCATATCTCTACCTCCTTATTGGATGGCTCTAGTAGAACTTAGTATTTTGAGAAGACAATTGAAAGACCTTCTTGACAAGGGCTTCATCAGATCGAGTGTTTCACCGTGGGGTGCCCCAGTTCTATTTGTCGAGAAAAAAATAGGCCTCTCAGAATGTGTGTCGACTATCGACAATTGAATAAAGTTACCATTAAGAACATGTACCACTGCCAAGAATTGATGATTTATTTGATCAAGCTGAGGGTGCAAAGTACTTTTATAATATATACTTGAGGTCGGGGTACCATCAGTTGAGAATCAGAAAAGAGGATATATCTAAAACAGCCTTTAGAACTCGGTACAAGCACTATGAATTTCTAGTGATGTCCTTCGGGTTGACAAATGCTTCAGCTGCATTCATAGACCTCATGAATAGAGTTTTCAAGCCATTCCTAGACACCTTTATTATTATTTTTATAGATGATATTTTGGTGTATTCTAAGAGAAAGGAAGATCATCCAGAATACGTCAAAATAACCTTGCAGACCTTGAAGAAGAATGAGCTTTAAGCCAAGTTTTCAAAATTTGAGTTCTGGTTGCAGTCTGTAACATTCTTAGGCCACGGGGTATGTAGTGAAGGAATAACACTAGACCCTTAGAAGATAGAAGCAATCAAGAACTGGCCTAGGCCGACAACACCAACCGAAATCAGGATTTTCTTGGGGTTAGCTGGCTACTATAACATGTTTTTTGAAGGGTTTTCCTCACTTGAAGCTCCATTAACTAAGTTGACTCAGAAAGCAATTAAGTTCCAATGGTCAGACGCTTATGAGTAGAGTTTTGAAGAATTATAGAAGAGGTTGACCACTGCACCCGTATTTACCTTGACATTAAGTTCGGGTGGGTTCATAGTGTATTGTGATGCCTCTAGAGTGGGCCTTGGTTGTGTTCCTATGCAAAATGGAAAAGTTATTGCTTATGCTTCCAAGCAGTGAAAGAATCATGAAAAGAACTACCCCACACACGACTTGGAGCTTGCAACAGTGGTGTTTGCATAAACATATGGAGACACTACATTTATGGAGAGTATTCTGAAGCGTCTACAGATCACAAAAACCTCCATTATATTTTCAAGCAAAAAGAACTAAATTTGAGATAGGGAAGGTGGCTCGAGCTATTGAAAAATTATGACATTAATATCCTTTATCACCCGGGAAAAACTAATGTGGTAGCAGATTCACTTAGTAGGAAGTCAATGGGTGTCTTGGCCCATCTTGTAGTACAAAGGCAATCTTTGGGTCGAGAAATTCAAAAACTAGCAAATGATGGAATTAGATTGGATGAGACCGAAGAAGGAGATATAACTGGTTATGCCTTAGTGCAATCCTCCCTTGTTGCTTTTGTTAAGGCTAAACAAGACCAAGATCCATATTTTGTGAAATTAAAAGAAGGTTTCAGAAGCAAGAAATCATTTCTTTCACTCTAGGAAGTGATGGAGTTTCGAAGTTGAATATCGATTACGTGTGCCTGATGTAGATGGTCTTAGGAAGGCCATAATGGAGGAAGCTCACAGTTCGAGGTACTCTATCCACCCGGGTGCTACCAAAATGTATCTATATTTGAAAGAATTGTATTGGTGGAATGACATGAAGAAACAAATAGCACATCATGTGACTAAATGTTTAAATTTCCAGCAAGTCAAAGCCGAGCATCAAAGGCATAGTGTCCTAGCTCAAAATATAGAGATACCACAGTGGAAGTGGGAGATGATTAATATGGATTTCTTAGTAGGTCTACCTCAGACATATCGTAAGCATGATTCAATTTAGGTTATCGTAGACCGACTGACAAAGTCCGGACATTTCCTACGAGTAAAGATGACAGATTCCGTAGAGTAGTATGCGTAGTTGTACATCAAAGAAAAAGTCTAATTGCATGTTACTCCAGTTTCAATCATATCTAACAGAGGCCCTCAGTCCACTGTGCATTTTTGGTAGGCATTTTAGAAAAGATTAGGTACCAAGGTCAATTTAAGCATCACTTTTCATGCACAGACCGATGGCTAGGCAGAAAGGACCATTTAGACTCTCGAAGTTATGTTGCGTGCGTGTGTTATAGATTTTGGAGGTAATTGGGATGATCAATTGCCATTTACAGAATGTTCTTACAATAACAGCTATTAGGACAACATTGGTATGACTCTATATAAAGCGTTGTAAAGGTCGAGATGTTGGTCTCCAGTGTGTTGGTTTGAACTAGTAGAGGTGCCGTTTGATTGGTCTACACTTTTTTTGTGAGGCGTTGGACAAAGTTTCGCTAATTAGAGAAAGACTTAAAGCGGCTCAGAGTCGTCAAAAGTCTTATTCTAACAGAGGCATCGTGAGTTAGAGTTCATGGTTGGTGATAAGGTGTTTTTGAAAGTTTCACTAATAAAAGGAATCATGAGGTTCAGTAACAAAGGGAAACTTAGCCCTAGATTTATCGGACTTTCAAATTCTAGAAAAGAAAGGAAACATAGCTTATAAGCTAGCACTATCCGTTGAGTTGCCTTCTGTCATGACCCTAGTTCACCAATTGTGAACATGTCGTGATGGCACCCAGTCCCCACGACTAGGTAAGCCTAACACGTTGCGGAATATACAAGTTATAAACACTTAAATAAGAAACAACGGAAAAATAGCATAAAAAGATATGTAATTCGTGCCGCTTGGCACATACATCCGTCACACAATGAATAAAACACTACCAAGATCCGGAACCCCACGGTAACACAGACTAAAAGAGAAAATACAACCTGTGGCTCTATGTGTAAAGAGTATCTAACAACGAAATGAAGAAAAATGTCAACTAGTACTACTAGAATAGAAGTGAAGCCTCCGGATCCGCGGACGTAGCAGATCATACCTCGAAGTCTCCCAGAAAGCTGCGGAATCACCTAGCACGAGCCTGCTCTGATGTACCTGGATCTGCACAACAAAAGTGTGCAGAAGAGTAGCATGAGTACACCACGGCGGTACTCAGCAAGTGCCAAGCCTAACCTCGATGGAGTAGTGACGAGGAAGGTCAGGGCCCTACTGAGAAACAATAATATAATGATGATATCAAAATAACAGTTTAAATGATAATAATTTCCGAAATAACAACAATAAGATGATTACTGCAACTGTCTACAATTAAGCTAACAACAAATAACCAACTCAATAAAACAAATCCAGGACTCGTGGGAATTGAACCCACAGTCCCATTCTCAGTACCTCTGGGTCTCCGGGAATCGAACCCGCAGCCCATGTCTCAATAATATCTCAATAACTCAGGATCTCCGGGAATCGAACCCGCAGTCCCTACCAATAAGTCAGGATCTCGGAATCGAACCCGTAGTCCACATTTCAATAAATCTCAGGATCTCGGGAATCGAACCCGTAGTCCACATTTCAATAAATCTCAGGATCTCGGGAATCGAACCCGTAGTCCACATTTCAATAATCTCAGGATCTCCGGGAATCAAACCCGTAGTCCACATTTCAATAAATCTCAGGATCTCCGGGAATCGAATCCGTAGTCCACATTTCAATAAATCTCAGGATCTCCGGGAATCGAACCCGCAGTCCACAACCACAACAAGTAAAGGAATACACAGAGAGAAGTATAATATGCTTAACGATAACTTCGCCGATAAACAGCGCCAGCGATTACCAAGAAAAACTCAAGTAAGACAATTAGGCAACTAGACAGTTAAATACTATCAAATCATGCATTTTTGAACGATCACTTGTCGAATTTAACAACTAAAAACAGGAATATCACTCATTGAACATTTTGAGTAAAGTATGTGTTCAACAACCAGCGCATGTACACGCCCGTCACCTCGCGTACAAGGCATTTAAAGTATCACATAATATCCTAGGGGTGAAAGTCCCCCACACGAAGTTAGACAAGCCACTTACCTCGACTCCGGTACAAAACCGCTATGAAACAACTCTCTTGCCGCGAATGTCGGCCTCCACAAGTGTAGAATCTGATAAAAATGAATAGAATCACATCAAAATAGGCCAATTGGGCATTACCCAATCAAAATAACTCAAAATACACCAAAACCCACAAGTTGCCAAAACCCGACTTTAAGTACGCTTATCGAAAAATCACGAAAATTATATATTCGGGTTCCTTATCTCAATATGAGTCAAGGCATATAAAATGCAAAAAATATGGGCGGCCTAATTTTCCTCTACGCGATCGCGTGATCCTGGACGCGATCGCAGTGAACAACTCAGCGACCCTACGCGATCGCATGGTCATCTTCACGATCGCGGAGAGCAAACTCGTCCGGCTCCCCAAACTACCCTACGCGATCGCGTACTACCTCCCGCGATCGCACTGCCTCCGACCAAATACCCTACGCGATCGCATAAAACCTCATGCGATCGCAATGCTTCAACCTCCAGACTTACGCGATCGCACACCCCACCTTGCGATCGCAGAGCTCCGGGCTTTTCCCTTACGCGATCGCATCCCAGACATCGCGATCGCGATACATCACCACTACTCCTTACGCGATCGCGGAGAGCAAAAATGTTCTGCAATAATTGCAACACAAACAGCAGTGCCTTTTGGCAAAATTTGGTCCGTTTGGACCCCCGAATTCATCCCGAGGCTCCCGGGACCCCAACGAAAACCACCAACATACTCCAAAACACGATACGAACTTGTTCAAATCATAAAACACGTCTAACAACATCAAAACCCATAATTCACATCGAATTCTAGCCTAAATTTTTTAAAACTTTCCGAATTGCACATTCGATCTAAAACCCGACCAAACGACGTCCGAATGACCTGAAAATTTGCGGACATATCCAAATCACATAACGAAGCTACAGAAAATGTAAGAATTCCATTCCGACCCCCGGATCAAAATCTCACCTATCGTTCGGATTCGCCAAAATTTCAACCTTCGGCATTTCAAGCCTAATTGAGCTACGTACCTCCAAAATACATTTCGAACGCGCTCCCAACCCCGAAATCCTCTAACGGAGCTAATGGAACCACCGGATTTCCATTCCGAGGTCGTCTTAACACTGTTCCGGCTACGGACCATTTTCTAGCTTTAAAGCTCTCATTTAGGGACTAAGTGTCCCAAAATGCTCCAAATTTCAGTACCGACTCTCCCGGCAAACCACAATAGCAGAAATGAACTTAGGGGAACAGTTAAATTGGGGATTGGGGCGTAATTTTCTAAAACGACCGGTCGGGTCGTTACATCTTCCCACACTTAAAGATTCGTTCGTCCTCGAACGAGCATAGAAAACATACCCGGAGTAGTGAAAAGATGAGGGTACTGGCTGCGCATATCCTGTTCGGTCTCCCAAGTCGCCTCCTCGACCGGCTGGCCCCGCCACTGAACCTTTACCGAAGCGATGTTCTTTGACCTTAGCTTTCCGACCTGCCTGTCTAGAATGGCTACTGGCTCCTCAACATAAGACAGATCCTTGTCTAGCTGAACAGAAGTGAAATCCAACACATGCGATGGGTCACCATGGTATATCCGGAGCATGGAGACACGAAATACGGGGTGAACTCCAGCTAGACTAGGAGGTAAGGCTAACTCATAGGCAACCTCCCCAATACGCCTTAAAATCTCAAAAGGGCCAATAAATCTGGGACTCACCTTCCCTTTCTTCCCAAACCTCATAACGCCCTTCATGGGCGAGACTCGAAGCAGAACCCGCTCACCCACCATAAAAGCCACATCGCGAACCTTCTTGTCCGCATAACTCTTCTGTCTAGACTGGGCCGCACGAAGTCTGTCCCGAATCACCTTGACCTTGTCCATAGCCTCCTGAACCATATCAGTACCTAGTAACCTGGCCTCGCCCGGCTCAAACCAACCCACGGGAGACCTGCACCTCCTACCATATAGGGCCTCGTACGGTGCCATCTGAATACTAGACTGGTAGCTGTTGTTATAAGCAAACTCCGCCAGTGGCAAGAAGTGATCCCACGAACCTCCAAACTCAATCACGCACGCACGGAGCATATCCTCCAAAATCTGAATAGTGCGCTCGGACTGCCCATCAGTCTGGGGGTGAAATGCTGTGCTCAACTCCACCCGAGTACCTAACTCTCGCTGTACAGCTCTCCAGAACCGTGAAGTGAACTGAGTGCCTCTATCTGAAATGATGGAAATTGGAATACCATGCAGCCGAACTACCTCCCTAATATAGATCTCCGCCAGTCGCTCCGATGAATATGTAGTGCTCACCGATATAAAATGGGCGGACTTGGTCAGCCGATCCACAATGACCCAAATGGAATCAAACTTCCTAACCGTCCGTGGAAGTCCAGATACAAAGTCCATGGTAATGCGCTCCCATTTCCACTCGGGAATCTCGATCTGTTGCATCAATCCACCCGGACGCTGATGCTCATACTTCACCTGCTGGCAGTTGAGGCATCTGGAAACATAATCAACTATATCGCTCTTCATCCGCCTCCACCAGTAATGCTATTTCAAGTCCTGATACATCTTCGCGGCTCCCGGATGGATGGAATACCGCGAGCTATGGGCCTCTGCTAGAATCAGCTCTCGAAGATCATCTACATTGGGCACACAGATGCGCCCCTGCATCCTCATAACTCCATCATCTCCGATGGTAACATCTCGAGCATCACCACGCCGAACTCTATCCCGGAGGACAAGCAAATGAGGGTCGTCGAACTGACGCTCCCTGATGCGATCAAATAGAGAAGACCGAGAAACCACACATGCTAGAACCCGGCTGGGCTCCGAAAGATCCAATCTAACAAACTGCCTGGCCAAAGCCTGAACATCCATCGCCATAGGCCTCTCCGAAGCTGGTAGATATGCTAAACTCCCCAAACTCTCTGCCCGACGACTCAAGGCATCAGCAACCACATTAGCCTTGCCCGGATGATAGAGAATAGTAATATCATAGTCTTTCAGTAACTCCAACCATCTCCTCTGACGCATATTCAGGTCCTTCTGCTTAACCAAGTGTTGCAAGCTCCGGTGATCAGTGTAGATCTCACAAGGAACCCCATATAAATAATGACGCCAAATTTTCAAGGCGTGAACAATGGCAACTAGCTCCAAATCATGAACAGGGTAATTCTTCTCATGCACCTTCAGCTGTCTCGACGCGTAGGCAATCACCCTACCGTCCTGCATCAATACCGCACCGAGTCCAACTCTGAGGCATCACAATATACAGTATAGGACCCCGAACCTGTAGGCAACATCAATATAGGGCCGAAGTCAAAGCTGTCTTGAGCTTCTGAAAGCTCGCCTCACACTCGTCTGTCCACTGAAAAGGGGCACCCTTTTGGGTCAATCTAGTCATAGGTGCTGCAATCGAAGAGAACCCCTCTACAAAACGATGGTAATAGCCCGCCAAACCAAGGAAACTGCGAATCTCAGTAGCGGAGGAGGGTCTGGGCCAACTCTGCACGGCCTCCACCTTCCTCGGATCTACTCGAATACCATCACTCAACACCACGTGGCCCAAAAATGCCACTGAACTCAACCAAAATTCACATTTAGAGAACTTGGCATATAGTTGTTTCTCCCTCAGAATCTGAAGCACTGTCCTCAAATGCTGCTCGTGGTCTTCCCGACCTCGGGAATATACTAGAATATCATCAATGAAAACAATCACGAACGAGTCTAGATAAGGCCTGAACACACTGTGCATCAAATGCATAAAGGCTGCTGGGGCATTAGTCAACCCAAAAGACATCACGAGGAACTCATAGTGACCATACCGGGTCCTGAAGGCAGTCTTCGGGATATCTGGCTCCCGAATCTTCAGCTGGTGATACCCAGAACGCAAATCAATCTTAGAAAACACCCGTGCGCCCTGTAGCTGGTCAAATAAATCATCAATACAGGGCAAAGGATACCGGTTCTTCACTGTAACCTTGTTCAGCTGACGATAGTCAATACACATACGCATAGAACCGTCCTTCTTCTTCACAAACAACACAGGAGCACCCCAAGGCGAAACACTGGGTCGAATGAAACCCTTGCCCAATAACTCCTGTAACTGATCCTTCAACTCCTTCAACTCAGGAGGAGCCATACGGTACGGTGGAATAGAAACGGGCCGAGTGCCCGCAACAAGTCAATACCAAAGTCAATATCTCTCGTCGGGTGGCATGCCCGAAGATCAAGCTGGAAATACATCAAGAAAGTCACGTACCACATGAACAGAATCAATAGTGGGAGTGTCAATACCGACATCCCGCACATAGGCTAGATAAGCAGGCACACCCCTTCTCAACCATATGCCGAGCTCTGAGAAAAGAAATAACACGGCTAGGGGTGTGATCTATAGTACCACTCCACTCAATACGTGGAATGCTTGGCATAGCCAGCGTCACGGTCTTGGCGTGACAATCAAGAATAGCATAACGGGGCGACAACCAGTCCATGCCCAGAATAATATCAAAATCGACCATCCCGAGCAACAATAGATCCGCTCCGGTCTCAAAATCACAAATGGTAACCAAACACGACCGATATACGCGGTCCACAACCAAAGAATCACCCACCGGAGTGGAAACATAAACGGGGGCACTCAAAAAATCCCGAGGCACACCCGGTGAGAAGCAAAGTAAGAAGACACACATGAAAAAGTGGAACCAGTGGTCGAATAGAACCGATGCCTCCCCGTGACTAACCGTATCAACACCCGTAATAACATAGCTAGATGCAATGCACCGTAGCGCGATCAGTGAATAGCATAGAATCCGGCATGTCCCCCCTCTCGAGGGCGGCCTTTGGCCCCGACCCCCGCCCCGGCCGGGCCGGGCAGCGGAGTGGCACCGGAGCCGGGAATGATAGCCTCGTCGGCCTCGAGAACCACGCCGAGGCTACGAAGACCGACGAGCGGCTCCTCTCCTACGCCTCGGGGCACTCCCTAACCAGGCGGCGAGTATCCCCGCACTCAAAACAAGCTCGGGAGGACGCGGTGGCCGTGACCTGATCGCCCTCACCCCCACTAGTCCGACCCCGGAAGGACCCCGCGCAGAGGTGCACCGGAAACCTGGGGAGCATAACAAGTGCTCCCGAGGCGCCGGGAAGACCCGGCGTACTACCGCCGCGGCAATGCCGAATGAACCGGTCGGCCGAAATAACCCTTGCCAAAACGACCGGCCGATGAAGTGCGGGCACCACAGAAATGGCCCGACTCACGAGACCTCTTGGCCTCTCTCTCTCTCCGCTCTCTGGGGAGCATACTCTCGATCCTCTTGGCAATGCTAACTGCCTGCTGATAAGATATATCTGTCTCCAACTCTCTGGCCATGCTGGATCGGATAGGCGGAACAATGCCCTCAATAAATCTCCGCACTCTCTCCCAAACCGTGGCTACCAAAGCCGGTGCATGCCTGGCTAGACGGGTGAAACTGATGGCATACTCCGATACTGACATGGAGCCCTGTCGCAACCGCTCAAACTCCGAGCGCCAAGAATCCCTAAGGCTCTGTGGAACAAACTCCCTCAAAAGCAGGTCTGAAAACTGCATCCAGGTCAATGAAGCAGACTCCTCCGGATTATCCAACTCATACGTGCGCCACCAATCATAAGCGGCCCCACGAAACCGAAAAGCAGTGAAGGAAACCCCGCCGGTCTCCACAATCCCCATAGTACGAAGAATACGATGACACTCCTCTAGAAAACCCAATGCATCATCTCAAGCCAAACCACTAAACACCGGAGGGTCATATTTCTTGAACCTCTCCAATCTACGCCGCTCGTCCTCGGAGGCAGCTGGCCACCTTCGGGCTGAGCTGGGGCGGCAGGAGGCATAACCAAAACATCCGGAACATGTCCCACCGGCACACGCTGCTCCGGTGTAACGGCCGCGGGAGTCCGGGCCCCTCCCCCGACCTGAGAAGTAGCTGCACCGAGAGGAAGCAACCCCGCTTGAGCTAGAGTAGTGTACATGCTCATAAACTAGGCTAGAGTCTCCTGGAGTGCTGGAGTCGTAGCAGCTGTAGTAGGTGTACCAGGTGCCTGCGCTCCAACCTGATCCACCAGAGGTGCCTTAGCGGCAGCGCGTGTGGGTGTTATGGCTGTACCTCGGGCGCATCCTCGACCTCTACCCCGGCCCCAGCTTCTGGCGGCAATAGCAGGGGGCGCGGGTGCGTGATCCTCATGAGTAGCATGCGTCGTCACTATCCGTGAGAGAATAAAAGACAGAAGTTTATATTTGGTGTCAAAAATATCGCACGACAAGGAATTCAAAAGAAATGAAAAGTTTCCTAAACAATTACATAGCCCCTCGTAGATAAATACGGACGTCTCTGTATCGATCATCGAGACTCTAAATAACCTTTCTATCTCATGTGACTCCTATGAACCTAGAGATTTGATACCAACTTGTCACGACCCTAGTTCACCAACCTTGAACCTGTCATGACGGCACCCAGTCTTCGCGACTAGGGAAGCCTAACACGTTGCGGAATATACAAGTTATAAACACTTAAATAAGAAACATCAGAAAAATAGCATAAAAAGATATGTAATCCGTGCCGCTTGGCACATACATCCGTCACACAATGAATAAAACACTACCAAGATCCGAAACCCCACGGTAACACAGACTAAAAGAGAAAATACAACTGTGGCTCTATGTGTAAAGAGTATCTAACAACGACATGAAGAAAAATGTCAACTAGTACTACTAGAATAGAAGGGAAGCCTCCGGATCCGCGGACGTAGCGGATCATACCTCGAAGTCTCCCAGAAAGCTGCGGAATCACCTAGTACGAGCCTGCTCTGATGTACCTGGATCTGCACAACAAAAGTGTGCAGAAGAGTAGCATGAGTACACCACGGCGATACTCAGTAAGTGCCAAGCCTAACCTCGATGGAGTAGTAACGAGGAAGGTCATGGCCCTACCGAGAAACAATAATATAATGATGATAACAAAAATAAACAGTTTAAATGATAATAATTTCCGAAATAACAACAATAAGGTGATTACTGCAACTGTCTACAACTAAGCTATCAACAAATAACCAACTCAATAAAACAAATCCAGGACCTGTGGGAATTGAACCCACAGTCCCATTCTCAGTACCTCTGGGTCTCCGGGAATCGAACCCGCAGCCCATGTCTCAATAATATCTCAATAACTCAGGATCTCCGGGAATCGAACCCGTAGTCCACCTACCAATAATTCAGAATCTCGGGAATCGAACCTGTAGTCCACATTTCAATAATCTCAGGATCTCGGGAATCGAACCCGTAGTCCACATTTCAATAATCTCAGGATCTCGGCAATCGAACCCGTAGTCCACATTTCAATACTCTCAGGATCTCCGGGAATCAAACCCGTAGTCCACATTTCAATAAATCTCAGGATCTCCGGGAATCGAACCCGTAGTCCACATTTCAATAAATCTCAGGATCTCCGGGAATTGAACCCGCAGTCCACAACCACAACAAGTAAAGGAATACACAGAGAGAAGTATAATATGCTTAACGATAACTTTGCCGATAAACAGCGCCAGCGATTACCAAGAAAAACTCAAGTAAGACAATTAGGCAACTGGACAGTTAAATACTATCAAATCATGCTTTTCTAACTACTACCGGGTAGGAATATCGAATTTAACAACTAAAAACAGGAATATCACTCATTGAACATTTTGAGTAAAGTATGTGTTCAACAACCAACGCATGTACACGCCCGTCACCTCGCGTACAAGGCATTTAAAGTATCACAATAATATCCTAGGGGTGAAAGTCCCCCACACGAGGTTAGACAAGCCACTTACCTCGACTCTGGTACAAAACCGCTATGAAACAACTCTCTTGCCGCGAATGTCGGCCTCCACAAGTGTAGAATCCGATAAAAATCAATAGAATCACATCAAAATAGGCCAATTGGGCATTACCCAATCAAAATAACTCAAAATACACCAAAACCCACAAGTTACCAAAACCCGACTTTCGGTACGCTTATCGAAAAATCACGAAAATTATATATTCGGGTTCCTTATCTCAATATGAGTCTAGGAATATAAAATTTACCAAAATCGGACTCCATTTGCCCACTCAAATCAGAGATTTTCTAACATTTATGCCTAGGGCTCAAACCCACCTTTAATCTTCCAATTTCAGTGAAATACTCACGGATTTCATGATAAACCAACGAATTAAGGTCAAGAAACTTACTCCCGATGATTTTCCGATGATATCCCAGCGTTTTCCCCTTCAAAATCCTCTCTTGGAGCTCAACAATGGCGGTTTTGGCGTGTTAGGCCGCGACTGAAATGTTCTGGACTTAAAGTCACTGCCAGGCCATTTTACTCTACGCGATCGCAGCACTGGGCTTGCGATCGCGATGCACAAAATATGGGCGGCCTAATTTTCTTCTACGCGATCGCGTGATCCTGGACGCGATCGCAATGAACAACTCAGCGACCCTACGCGATCGCATGGTCATCTCCGCGATTGCGGAGAGCAAACTCGTCCGGCTCCCCAAACTACCCTACGCAATCGCCTACTACCTCCCGCGATCGCACTGCCTCCGACCAAATACCCTATGCGATAACATAAAACCTCACGCGATCGCAATGCTTCAACCTCCAGACTTACGCGATCGCACACCCCACCTTGCGATCGCAGAGCTCCGGCCTTTTCCCTTACGCGATCGCATCCCAGACATCGCGATCGCGATACATCACCACCATTCCTTACGCGATCGCGTGGCCATCGCCGCGATCGCGGAGAGCAAAAATGTTCTACAATAATTGCAGCAGAAACAACAGTGCCTTTTGGCACAAATTGGTCCGTTTGGACCCCCAAATTCATCCCGAGGCTCCCGGGACCCCAACGAAAACCACCAACATACTCCAAAACACGATACGAACTTGCTCAAATCATAAAAACACGTCTAACAACATCAAAACCCATAATTCACATCGAATTCAAGCCTAAATTTCTTAAAACTTTCCGAATTGCACATTCGATCTAAAACCCGACCAAACGACGTCCGAATGACCCTGAAAATTTGCGGACATATCCAAAATCACATAACGAAGCTACAAAAATTGTCGGAATTCCATTCCGACCCCCGGATCAAAATCTCACCTATCGTTCGGATTCGCCAAAATTTCAACCTTCGACATTTCAAGCCTAATTGAGCTACGGACCTCCAAAATACATTCCGAACGCGCTCCCAACCCCGAAATCACCCAACGGAGCTAATGGAACCATCGGATTTCCGTTCCGAGATCGTCTTAACATTGTTCCGGCTACGAACCATTTTTTAGCTTTAAAGCTCTCATTTAGAGACTAAGTGTCCCAAAATGCTCCAAATTTCAGAACCGACTCTCCCGACAAACCACAATAGCAGAAATGAACTTAGGGGAACAGTTAAATTGGGGATTAGGGCATAATTTTCTAAAACGACCGGTCGGGTCGTTACATCTTCCCACACTTAAAGATTCGTTCGTGCTCGAACGAGTATAGAAAACATACCTGGAGTAGTGAAAAGATGAGGGTACTGGCTGCGCCTATCCTGCTCGGTCTCCCAAGTCGCCTCCTCGACCGGCTGGCCCCG
The DNA here is from genome assembly GCA_032618575.1 of Nicotiana noctiflora. Taxonomy (NCBI): domain Eukaryota; kingdom Viridiplantae; phylum Streptophyta; class Magnoliopsida; order Solanales; family Solanaceae; genus Nicotiana; species Nicotiana noctiflora. Next base: position 48,141 of record JASVEL010012335.1, read on the forward strand.
CCACTAAACTTTTACCGAAGCGATGTCCTTTGACCTTAGCTTTCCGACCTGCCTATCTAGAATGGCTACTGGCTCCTTAACATAAGACAGAGCCTTGTCTAGCTGAACAGAAGTGAAATCCAACACATGTGACGGGTCACCATGGTATCTCCGGAGCATGGAGACATGAAATACGGGATGAACTCCGGCTAGACTGGGAGGTAAGGCCAACTCATAAGCAACCTCCCCAACACGCCTCAAAATCTCAAAAGGGCCAATAAACCTAGGACTCAGCTTTCCCTTCTTCCCAAACCTCATAACGCCCTTCATGGGCGAGACTCGAAGCAGAACCCGCTCACCAACCATAAAAGCCACATCGCGAACCTTCTTGTCCGCATAACTCTTCTGTCTAGACTGAGCTGCACGAAGTCTGTCCTGAATCACCTTGACCTTGTCCATAGCCTCCTGAACCATATCAGTACCTAGCAACCTGGCCTCGCCCGGCTCAAACCAACCTACGGGAGACCCGCACCTCCTACCATATAGGGCCTTGTACGGTGCCATCTGAATACTAGACTGGTAGCTGTTGTTATAAGCAAACTCCGCCAGTGGCAAGAAGTGATCCCATGAACCTCCAAACTCAATCACGCACGCACGGAGCATATCCTCCAAAATCCGAATAGTGCGCTCGGACTGCCCATCAGTCTGGGGGTGAAATGCTGTGCTCAGCTCCACCCGAGTACCTAACTCCTGCTGTACGGCTCTCCAGAACCGTGAAGTGAACTGAGTGCCTCTATCTGAAATGATGGAAACTGGAATACCATACAACCGAACTACCTCCCTGATGTAGATCTCCGCCAGTCACTCCGTTGAATATGTAGTGCTCACCGGTATAAAATGGGAAGACTTGGTCAGCCGATCCACAATGACCCAAATGGAATCAAACTTCCTAACCGTCCGTGGAAGTCCAGATACAAAGTCCATGGTAATGCGCTCCCATTTCCACTCGGGAATCTCGATCTGTTGCATCAATCCACCCGGACGCTGATGCTCATACTTCACCTGCTGGCAGTTGAGGCATCTAGAAACATAATCAACTATATCCCTCTTCATCCGCCTCCACCAGTAATGCTGTTTCAAGTCCCGATACATCTTCGCGGCTCCCGGATGGATGGAATACCGCGAGCTATGGGCCTCTGCTAGAATCAGCTCTCGAATATCATCTACATTGGGCACACAGATGCGCCCTTGCATCCTCATAACGCCATCATCTCCGATGGTAACATCTCGAGCATCACCACGCCGAACTCTATCCCGGAGGACAAGCAAACGAGGGTCGTCGAACTGACGCTCCCTGATGCGGTCAGATAGAGAAGACCGAGAAATCACACAAGCCAGAACCCGGCTGGGCTCCGAAAGATCCAGTCTAACAAACTGCCTGGCCAAAGCCTGAACATCCATCGCCATAGGCCTCTCCGAAGCCGGTAGATATGCTAAACTCCCCAAACTCTCTGCCCGACGACTCAAGGCATCAGCAACCACATTAGCCTTGCCCGGATGATAGAGAATAGTAATATCATAGTCTTTCAGTAGCTCCAACAACCTCCTCTGACGCATATTCAGGTCCTTCTGCTTAAGCAAGTGCTGCAAGCTCCGTGATCAGTGTAGATCTCACAAGGAACCCCATATAAATAATGACGCCAAATTTTCAAGGCGTGAACAATGGCAGCTAGCTCCAAATCATGAACATGGTAATTCTTCTCATGCACCTTCAACTGTCTCGACGCGTAGGCAATCACCCTACCGTCCTGCATCAATACCGCACCGAGTCCAACTCGTGAGGCATCACAATATACAGTATAGGACCCCGAACCTGTAGGCAACATCAATATAGGGGCCGAAGTCAAAGCTCTCTTGAGCTTCTGAAAGCTCGCCTCACACTCGTCTGTCCACTGAAAAGGGGCACCCTTTTGGGTCAATCTAGTCATAGGTGCTGCAATCGAAGAGAACCCCTCTACAAAACGACGGTAATAGCCCGCCAAACCAAGGAAACTACGAATCTTAGTAGCGGAGGAGGGTCTGGGCCAACTCTGCACGGCCTCCACCTTCCTCGGATCTACTCGAATACCATCACTCGACACCACGTGGCCCAAAAATGCCACTAAACTCAACCAGAATTCACATTTAGAGAACTTGGCATAAAGTTGCTTCTCCCTCAGAATCTGAAGCACTATCCTCAAATGTTGCTCGTGCTCTTCCCGGCTCCGGAATATACTAGAATATCATCAATGAAAACAATCACGAACGAGTCCAGATAAGGCCTAACACACTGTGCATCAAATGCATAAAGGCTATTGGGGCATTTGTCAGCCCAAAAGACATCACGAGGAACTCATAGTGACCATACCGGGTCCTGAAGGTAGTCTTCGGGATATCTGGCTCCCGAATCTTCAGCTGGTGATACCCAGAGCGCAAATCAATCTTAGAAAACACCTGTGCGCCCTGTAACTGGTCAAATAAATCATCAATACGGGGCAAAGGATACCGGTTCTTCACTGTAACCTTGTTCAGCTCATGATAGTCAATACACCATCCTTTTTCTTCACAAACGATACAGGAGCACCCCAAGGTGAAACACTGGGTCGAATAAAACCCTTACCCAATAACTCCTGTAACTAATCCTTCAACTCCTTCAACTCAGGAGGAGCCATACGGTACGGTGGAATAGAAATGGGCTGAGTGCGCGGCAACAAGTCAATAACAAAGTCAATATCGCTGTCGGGCGGCATACCCGGAAGATCAGCTGGAAATACATCAGCAAAGTCACGTACCACATGAACAGAATCAATAGAGGGAGTGCCAATACTGACGTCCCGCACATAGGCTAGATAAGCAGCACACCCCTTCTCAACCATACGCTGAGCTCTGAGAAAAGAAATAACACGGCTAGGGGTGTGATCTAGAGTACCACTCCACTCAATACGTGGAATGCCTGGAATAGCCAGCGTCACGGTCTTGGCGTGACAATCAAGAATAGCATAATGGGGCGACAATCAGTCCATGCCCAGAATAATATCAAAATCGACCATCCCAAGCAGCAATAGATCCGCTCTGGTCTCAAAATCACAAATGGTAACCAAACACGACCGATATACGCGGTCCACAACCAAAGAATCACCCACCGGAGTGGAAACATAAATGGGGGCACTCAAAGAATCCCGAGGCACACCCAGGTGAGAAGCAAAGTAAGAAGACACATATGAAAAAGTGGAACCAGTGTCGAATAGAACCGATGCCTCCCCTGTGACTAACCATAATAATACCTGTGATAACAGAGTTAGATGCAACAGCCGCAACGCGATCCGAAACAGCATAGAATCCGGCTCCGTCCCCCTCTCGAGGCGGCCTCCGGAACCCCGACCCCCGCCCCCGGCTGGCCGGCAGGTGGAGTGGCAGCCGGAGCCGGAATGATAGCCTCGCCGGCCTCGAGAACTACGCTAAGGCCGCGAAGACCGCCGAGCGGCTCCTCTCCCACGCCCTGGGGCACTCCTCAACCGGTGGCGAGTATCCCCGCACTCAAAACAAGCTCGGGAGGACGCGGTGGCCGTGACTCGACCGCCCTCACCCCCACTAGTCCGACCCCCGAAGGACCCCGCGCAGAGGTGCACTGGAAACTGAGGGAGAATAATAAGGCTCCCGAGGTGCTGGAAGACCCGGAGTACTACCGGCCGCGGCAATGCCGAACGAACCGGTCGGCCGAATAACCCCCGCCAAAATGACCGGCTGATGAAGTGCGGGCACCACAGAAATGGCCCGACTCACGAGACCTCTTGGCTCTCTCTCTCCCCGCTTTCTAGGGAGCATACTCTCGATCCTCTTGGCAATGCTAACCGCTTGCTGATAAGATATATCTGTCTCAAGCTCTCTGGCCATGCTGGATCGGATAGGCGGAACGAGGCCCTCAATAAATCTCCGCACTCTCTCCCGAACCGTGGCTACCAAAGCCGGCGCATGCCTGGCTAGGCGGGTGAAACTGATAGCATACTCCGATACTGACATGGAGCCCCGTCGCAACCGCTCAAACTCCGAGCGCCAAGAATCCCTAAGGCTCTGTGGAACAAACTCCCTCAAAAACAGATCCAAAAACTGCGTCCAAGTCAATGAAGCAGACTCCTCTGGACTATCCAACTCATACGTGCGCCACCAATCATAAGCCGCCCCACGAAACTGAAAAGCAGTGAAGGAAACCCCGCTGGTCTCCACAATCCCCATAGTACGAAGAATACGATGACACTCCTCTAGAAAACCCAATGCATCATCTGAAGCCAAACCACTAAACACTGGAGGGTCATATTTCTTGAACCTCTCCAATCTACGCTGCTCGTCCTCAGAGGCAACAGGTCCACCTCCGGGTTGTGCTGGGGCGGCAGGAGGCATAACCAAAACATCTGGAACATGTTCCACTGGCACACGCTGCTCCGGTGTAACGGCTGCGGGAGTCTGGGCCCCTCCCCCGGCCTGATATGTAGCTGCGATGAGAGGAAGCAGTCCTGCCTGAGCTAAAGTGGTATACATACGCATGAACTGGGCCAAGGTCTCCTGTAGTGCTGGAGTAGTAGCAGCTGTAGTCGGTGTACCAGGTGCCTGCGCTCCAACCTGGTCTACCTGTAGCACCTCAGCGGCAGCGCACGTGGGTGCTGTGGCTGCACCTCGGGCGCGTCCTCTTCCTCTACCTTGGCCCCGGCCTCTGACGGCGGCAACAGGGGGTGCGGGTACCTGATCATCGCGAGTAGATCGTGTCCTCACCATCTGTGAGAGAATAGAAAGCAGTAGTTTAGATTTTTGATGTCAAAAATGTCGCACAACAAGGAATCCAAAAGAAATGAAGAGTTTCCTAAACAGTTACATAGCCCCTCGTAGATAAATACGTACGTCTTCGTATCGATCAACGAGACTCTAATAAACCGACTTGTGTCTCGTGACTCCTATGAACCTATAGCTCTGATACCAAATTGTCACGACCCTAGTTCACCAATCGTGAACCTATCATGATGGCACCCAGTCCCCACGACTAGGTAAGCCTAACACGTTGCGGAATATACAAGTTATAAACACTTAAATAAGAAACATCGGAAAAATAGCATAAAAAGATATGTAATCCGTGCCGCTTGGCACATACATCCGTCACACAATGAATAAAACACTACCAAGATCCGGAACCCCACGGTAACACAGACTAAAAGAGAAAATACAACTGTGGCTCTATGTGTAAAGAGTATCTAACAACGAAATGAAGAAAAATGTCAACTAGTACTACTAGAATAGAAGGAAAGCCTCCGGATCTGCGGACGTAGCAGATCATACCTCGAGGTCTCCAGAAAAGCTGCGGAAATCACCTAGCATGAGCCTGCTCTCGATGTACTTGAATTACCTAAAGAGTGCAGAAGAGTAGCATGAGTACACCACGGCGGTACTTAGTAAGTGACAAGCCTAACCTCGATGGAGTAGTGGCGAGGAAGGTCTGGGCCCTACTGAGAAACAATAATATAATGATGATAACAAAAATAAATAGCTTAAATGATAATAATTTCCGAAATAACAACAATAAGATGATTATTGCAACTGTCTACAATTAAGCTATCAACAAATAACCAACTCAATAAAACAAATCCAGGACTCGTGGGAATTGAACCCACAGCCCCATTCTCGAACTCCGGGTCTCCGGAATCGAACCCACAGCTCCATGTCTCAATAATATCTCAATAACTCGGATCTCCGGAATCGAACCCGCAGCTCATACCTTAACTCAGGATCTCGGAATCGAACCCGTAGTCCACATTTCAATAATCTCAGGATCTCGGGAATCGAACCCGTAGTCCACATTTCAATAATCTCAGGATCTCGGGAATCGAACCCGTAGTTCACATTTCAATAATCTCAGGATCTCCGGGAATCAAACCCGTAGTCCACATTTCAATAAATCTCAGGATCTCCGGGAATCGAATCCGTAGTCCACATTTCAATAAATCTCAGGATCTCCGGGAATCGAACCCGCAGTCCACAACCACAACAAGTAAAGGAATACACAGAGAGAAGTATAATATGCTTAACGATAACTTCGCCGATAAACAGCGCCAACGATTACCAAGAAAAACTCAAGTAAGACAATTAGGCAACTAGACAGTTAAATACTATCAAATCATGCTTTTCTAACTACTACCAGGTAGGAATATTGAATTTAACAGCTAAAAACAGGAATATCACTCATTGAACATTTTGAGTAAAGTATGTGTTCAACAACCAACGCATGTACACGCCTGTCACCTCGCGTACAAGGTATTTAAAGTATCACATAATATCCTAGGGGTGAAAGTCTCCCACACGAAGTTAGACAAGCCACTTACCTCGACTCCGGTACAAAACCTCTATGAAACAACTCTCTTGCCGTGAATGTCGGCCTCCACAAGTGTAGAATCTGATAAAAATCAATAGAATCACATCAAAATAGGCCAATTGGGCATTACCCAATCAAAATAACTCAAAATACACCAAAATCCACAAGTTGCCAAAAACCGACTTTCGGTACGCTTATCGAAAAATCACGAAAATTATATATTCGGGTTCCTTATCTCAATACGAGTCTAGGCATATAAAATTTACCAAAATCGGACTCCATTTGCCCACTCAAATCAGCGATTTTCTAACATTTAGGCCTAGGGCTCAAACCCACCTTTAATCTTCCAATTTCAGTGAAATACTCACGGATTTCATGATAAACCAATGAATTAAGGTCAAGAAACTTACCCCCGATGATTTTCCGATGATATCCCAGCGTTTCCCCTTCAAAATCCTCTCTTGGAGCTCAACAATGGTGGTTTTGGTGTGTTAGGCCGCGACTGAAATGTTCTGGACTTAAAGTCACTGCCAGGCCATTTTACTCTACGCGATCGCAGCACCGGGCTTGCGATCGCGATGCACAAAATATGGGCGGCCTAATTTTCCTCTACGCGATCGCGTGATCCTGGACGCGATCGCAGTGAACAACTCAGCGACCCTACGCGATCGCATGGTCATCTCCGCGATCGCGGAGAGCAAACTCGTCCGGCTCCCCAAACTACCCTACGCGATCGCGTACTACCTCCCGCGATCGCACTGCCTCCGACCAAATACCCTACGCGATCGCATAAAACCTCACGCGATCGCAATGCTTCAACCTCCAGACTTACGCGATCGCACACCCCACCTTACGATCGCAGAGCTCCGGGCTTTACCCTTACGCGATCGCATCCCAAATATCGCGATCGCGATACATCACCACCACTCCTTACGCGATCGCGTGGCCATCGCCGCGATCGCGGAGAGCAAAAATGTTCTGCAATAATTGCAGCAGAAACAGCAGTGCCTTTTGGCACAAATTGGTCCGTTTGGACCCCCGAATTCATCCCGAGGCTCCCGGGACCCCAACGAAAACCACCAACATACTCCAAAACACGATACGAACTTGTTCAAATCATAAAAACACGTCTAACAACATCAAAACCCATAATTCACATTGAATTCTAGCCTAAATTTCTTAAAACTTTCCGAATTGCACATTCGATCTAAAACCCGACCAAACGACGTCCGAATGACCTGAAAATTTGCGGACATATCCAAAATCACATAACGAAGCTACGAAAATTGTCGGAATTCCATTCCGACCCTCGGATCAAAATCTCACCTATCGTTCGGATTCGCCAAAATTTTAACCTTCGGCATTTAAAGCCTAATTGAGCTGCGGACCTCCAAAATACATTCCGAATGCGCTCCCAACCCCGAAATCACCCAACGGAACTAATGGAACCATCGGATTTCCGTTCCGAGATCGTCTTAACACTGTTCCGGCCACGGACTGTTTTCTAGCTTTAAAGCTCTCATTTAGGGACTAAGTGTCCCAAAATGCTCCAAATTTCGTAACCGACTCTCTCGGCAAACCACAATAGCAGAAATGAACTTAGGGGAACAGTTAAATTGGGGATTGGGGCATAATTTTCTAAAATGACCGGTCGAGTCGTTACACCTTCTGTTCATCTCGTCTTTCAAGTGAACTGGTCGGCCGGAATAACCCCTGCCAAAACGACCGGCTGATGAAGTGCGGGCACCAGAGAAATGGCCCGACTCACGAGACCTCTTGGCCTCTCTCTCTCTCCGCTCTCTAGGGAGCATACTCTAGATCCTCTTGGCAATGCTAACTGCCTGCTGATAAGATATATCTGTCTCAAGCTCTCTGGCCATGCTGGATCAGATAGGCAGAACAAGTCCCTCAATAAATCTTCGCACTCTCTCCCGAACCGTGGCTACCAAAGCCGGTGCATGCCTGGCTAGGCGGGTGAAACTGATAGCATACTTCGATACTGACATGGAGCCCTGTCGCAACCGCTCAAACTCCGAGCGCCAAGAATCCTTAAGGCTCTGTGGAACAAACTCCCTCAAAAACAGATCTGAAAACTGCATCCAAGTTAATGAAGCAGACTCCTCTGGACTATCCAACTCATACGTGCGCCACCAATCATAAGCGGCCCCACGAAACTGAAAAGCAGTGAAGGAAACCCCGCCGGTCTCCACAATCCCCATAGTACGAAGAATACGATGACACTCCTCTAGAAAACCCAATGCATCATCTGAAGCCAAACCACTAAACACTGGAGGGTCATATTTCTTGAACCTCTCCAATCTACGCTGCTCATCCTCAGAGGCAGCTGGTCCACCTCCGGGCTGTGCTGGGGCGGCAGGAGGTATAACCAAAACATCTGGAACATGTTCCACTGGCACACGCTGCTCCGGTGTAACGGCTGCGGGAGTCTGGGCCCCTCCCCCGGCCTGATATGTAGCTGCGATGAGAGGAAGCAGTCCTGCCTGAGCTAAAGTGGTATACATACGCATGAACTGGGCCAAGGTCTCCTGTAGTGCTGGAGTAGTAGCAGCTGTAGTCGGTGTACCAGGTGCCTGCGCTCCAACCTGGTCTACCTGTAGCACCTCAGTGGCAGCGCACGTGGGTGCTGTGGCTGCACCTCGGGCGCGTCCTCGTCCTCTACCTTGGCCCCGGCCTCTGACGGCGGCAGCAGGGGGTGCGGGTACCTGATCATCGCGAGTAGATCGTGTCCTCACCATCTGTGAGAGAATAGAAAGCAGTAGTTTAGATTTTTGATATCAAAAATGTCGCACGACAAGGAATCCAAAAGAAATGAAGAGTTTCCTAAACAGTTACATAGCCCCTCGTAGATAAATACAGACGTCTTCGTATCGATCAGCGAGACTCTAAGTAACTGGTCTGTGTTCCGTGACTCCTATGAACCTAGAGCTCTGATACCAACTTGTCACGACCCTAGTTCACCAATTGTGAACATGTCGTGATGGCACCCAGTCCCCACGACTAGGTAAGCCTAACACGTTGCGGAATATACAAGTTATAAACACTTAAATAAGAAACAGCAGAAAAATAGCATAAAAGATATGTAATCCGTGCCGCTTGGCACATACATCCATCACACAATGAATAAAACACTACCAAGATCCGAAACCCCACGGTAACACAGACTAAAAGAGAAAATACAACTGTGGCTCTATGTGTAAAGAGTATCTAACAACGAAATGAAGAAAAATGTCAACTAGTACTACTAGAATAGAAGGAAGGCCTCCGGATCTGCAGACGTAGCAGATCATACCTCGAGGTCTCCAGAAAAGCTGCGGAAATCACCTAGCACGAGCCTGCTCTGATGTACCTGGATCTGCACAACAAAAGTGTGCAGAAGAGTAGCATGAGTACACCACGGCGATACTCAGTAAGTGCCAAGCCTAACCTCGATGGAGTAGTAACGAGGAAGGTCATGGCCCTACCGAGAAACAATAATATAATGATGATAACAAAAATAAACAGTTTAAATTACAATAATTTCCGAAATAACAACAATAAGGTGATTACTGCAACCGTCTACAATTAAGCTATCAACAAATAACCAACTCAATAAAACAAATCCAGACCTGTGGGAATTGAACCCACAGCTCCATTATAAACTTCGGGTCTCCGGAATCGAACCCGCAGCCTCATGTCTCAATAATATCTCAATAACTCGGATCTCCGGAATCGAACCCGTCAGCCCCTACCAATAATTCAGATCTCGGAATCGAACCCGTAGTCCACATTTCAATAATCTCAGGATCTCGGAATTGAACCCGTAGTCCACAACCACAGCAAGTAAAGGAATACACCCGTAGTCCCTACCAATAACTCAGGATCTCTGGAATCAAACCCGTAGTCCACATTTCAATAAATCTTAGGATCTCCGGGAATCGAACCCGTAGTCCATATCTCAGTAATCTCAGGATCTCCGGAATCGAACCCGTAGTCCACAACCACAACAAGTAAAGGAATACACAGAGAGAAGTATAATATGCTTAACGATAACTTCGCCGATAAACAGCGCCAACGATTACCAAGAAAAACTCAAGTAAGACAATTAGGCAACTAGACAGTTAAATACTATCAAATCATGCTTTTCTAACTACTACCGGGTAGGAATATTCGAATTTAACAACTAAAAACAGGAATATCACTCATTGAACATTTTGAGTAAAGTATGTGTTCAACAACCAACGCATGTACACGCCCGTCACCTCGCGTACAAGGCATTTAAAGTATCACAATAATATCCTAGGGGTGAAAGTCCCCCACACGAGGTTAGACAAGCCACTTACCTCGACTCTGGTACAAAACCGCTATGAAACAACTCTCTTGCCGCGAATGTCGGCCTCCACAAGTGTAGAATCCGATAAAAATCAATAGAATCACATCAAAATAGGCCAATTGGGCATTACCCAATCAAAATAACTCAAAATACACCAAAACCCACAAGTTGCCAAAAATAGACTTTCGGTACGCTTATCGAAAAATCACGAAAATTATATATTCGGGTTCCTTATCTCAATACGAGTCTAGGCATATAAAATTTACCAAAATCGGACTCCATTTGCCCACTCAAATCAGTGATTTTCTAAAATTTAGGCCTAGGGCTCAAACCCACCTTTAATCTTCCAATTTCAGTGAAATACTCACGGATTTCATGATAAACCAATGAATTAAGGTCAAGAAACTTACCCCCGATGATTTTCCGATGATATCCCAGCGTTTCCCCTTCAAAATCCTCTCTTGGAGCTCAACAATGGCGGTTTTGGTGTGTTAGGCCGCGACTGAAATGTTCTGGACTTAAAGTCTCTGCCAGGCCATTTTACTCTACGCGATCGCAGCACTGGGCTTGCGATCGCGATGCACAAAATATGGGCGGCCTAATTTTTCCTCTACGCGATCGCGTGATCCTGGACGCGATCGCAAGTGAACAACTCAGCGACCCTACGCGATCGCATGGTCATCTCCGCGATCGCGGAGAGCAAACTCGTCCGGCTCCCCAAACTACCCTACGCAATCGCGTACTACCTCCCGCGATCGCACTGCCTCCGACCAAATACCCTAGGCGATCACATAAAACCTCACGCGATCGCAATGCTTCAACCTCCAGACTTACGCGATCGCACACCCCACCTTACGATCGCAGAGCTCCGGGCTTTACCCTTACGCGATCGCATCCCGGATATCGCGATCGCGATACATCACCACCACTCCTTACGCGATCGCGTGGCCATCGCCGCGATCGCGGAGAGCAAAAATGTTCTGCAATAATTGCAGCAGAAACAGCAGTGCCTTTTGGCACAAATTGGTCCGTTTGGACCCCCGAATTCATCCCGAGGCTCCCGGGACCCCAACGAAAACCACCAACATACTCCAAAACACGATACGAACTTGTTCAAATCATAAAAACACGTCTAACAACATCAAAACCCATAATTCACATTGAATTCTAGCCTAAATTTCTTAAAACTTTCCGAATTGCACATTCGATCTAAAACCCGACCAAACGACGTCCGAATGACCTGAAAATTTGTGGACATATCCAAAATCACATAACGAAGCTACAGAAAATGTCAGGAATTCCATTCCGACCCCCGGATCAAAATCTCACCTATCGTTCGGATTCGCCAAAATTTCAACCTTCGGCATTTCAAGCCTAATTGAGCTACGGACCTCCAAAATACATTCCGAACGCGCTCCCAACCCCGAAATCACCCAACGGAGCTAATGGAACCATCGGATTTCCATTCCGAGATCGTCTTAACACTGTTCCGGCTACGGACCATTTTCTAGCTTTAAAGCTCTCATTTAGGGACTAAGTGTCTCAAAATGCTCCAAATTTCAGAACCGACTCTCCCGGCAAACCACAATAGCAGAAGTGAACTTAGGGGAACAATTAAATTGGGGATTGGGGCATAATTTTCTAAAATGACCGGTCGAGTCGTTACACTTTCTGTTCATCTCGTCTTTCAAGTGACTATGCTTAGAAAGTACATTCATGATGAGTCATATATAATACCCGCCGATACCATAGAAATTAAAGAATGTCTGACTTATGAAGAGGTACCTATAGAAATTCTCGATAGACATGTAAGAAAGTTGAGAACAAAGATATAGCATCGGTAAAAGTTTTATGGAGTATCATTATGAGGAAGAAGTATCATTATGTATTTGAGTAACAAGGTATGTGAACCTAGGTTTGGCTTGAAATTTATATTTTATTTATTAAATACAAGTTAGCAAGTGTTTATGTCCTTCCTAGAATTGTTGTAGTTATATAGTTTATGCTAGAGTATATTTAATTCATTAAAGTGATTTACTTTTGCTAATGTGTTGTGCTTTAGATTCTTGTTAAATGTTGTGGTACCTATTGCCGGAGTGTGAGTAATTAATTTTTGAGCTGTGTATGGTGGCTATGAATAGCGTGTTATAGTATATTTGGTTGTTGATGGTGTAGTTGCGGTATTTGTGACAGGATATTTTTTTGGATCGCCCAATTTACAAGGAGAACTCTGCCGAAATTTTTGAAAATTTAGGGAGTTAGCCAAAATTTTAGAGTCCCTTGGAAAAGTGAGTAGTGCTAAGAAAACATAAGAGGTTCAAAGACCTAAAAGATGATTGTTAGCTTAAGAATAAGGCCCTAGTAACATTCGATAACGAATGTTTTTAAGGAGGGAAGATTGTATCACTCCTCAAATTTATAAAAAAAAGTTTCAAGACACGCTAAATATAGAATTTAATTTTTATAATCTTAAATTATACTTTTATTATGGAATTACTTTTCTATTTATAAATAATTGGATATATATTTAGGGGAATATTAGTAATTTTAATATTTTATATTATTAATTGTGGGTTTAGTTAAATACTAGTTAAGTAAAAAAAAAGAGAACAAAAAGGCCATGTCAATGTAAAAGCCGATAAAAGGTTGTTGGAACCTAAAAAGGGTTCCTTTATACAAATACAAAGTCATCTGTTCATTAACAGAGAGTAACAAAAACAAAAAAAAAATCCTTTACACTCGAACAGAGAGTAACGAAATAGTGGCAGCGAACCCAGCAAATATTTCACGTAAACAACTTGAAAAGATTCTAGGGTTCTTTACAAATCATTAATATTTATATTCAGGTATGAGAAATTTCCTACTGTCAATTACCCCATAGTAGCAATAGGTAAGAATTGAATAGTCAATTCGCTTCTTTCTCTATATCAACAATAAATTTTCATATTTAACCGCGAAACAAAATTTTTTTTGATTAAAATGCACTGGTTGTTGTAGAATCCATTGTTTGACTGGTGCCAGTTGGACTGAGGCCTACGTACTGGCTCGAATAGTTTTGAGGTGAGTTGATATAACCCTTTACTAAAGTGGTTTAACTCACAAAAGCACGCACACAAGGTGTTTGATGAATTTTATACAATAGTTAATATATAATGTATATATCATTAAAGTTTCGCTCCCTATTGTTGATACTCACTGAGTACAATGGATGATACTGAAGTTCTCATTTGGAAACCTTCGTTGGTCTGCGGTATAACGTAGGAACGAAATTTGCAGGTGAGCAAGCTATGGGATAAGACTTTCTTTGCTTCCAGTTCTACTGGTGAGCTCCATTTTGTTCGTGTTGTATTCTTTAGAGTCATCTTTTTTTTTTTTTGTTACTTAGAGAACTGACCAGGAAATCTCATGTCCTGAGCAATGCGTTAGTTTATTAGTAGAGGCTTCATAGACATAGTCATTGGGTTGAGATTCAGATGTTATTTTATAATAACTTAAGTAATTCAGCAGTTACTACGAATAAAGTTTTGAAATTGATTTATTTAAATATTTGAATTACTCAAAAGTATTTGGTTAGAGTATTACTTTATTGAGTATAAAGTTTGGAGTTATAATAAATTTGTGTCACGACCCTAGTTTACAAATCGTGAACATTCATGATGCCACCCAGTACTCGCAACTAGGTAAGCCTAATGCAATTGCGGAATTTACAGCTTACACGACCAACTAAAAATAACAGCGAAATAGCATAGAAAAATATAATAGGTGCCGCTCGGCACATACACTTTACCACAATTTTTAAAATATATAACCACCAAGACCCGGAAACTCACGGGCGAACACATGCTAAAAGGAGTAAAACTGTGGCTCTATCCACCAAGAGTATCTATACAACCGAAACAAAATGGAATTTACTAGTGTCACTATGGAAGAACAAAAGAAGACTCTCCGGATCTACGAACGCAGCAGATGCATACCTCGAGTCTCCTGAAATATCTCCTCGATCACCAGTAGTGTTCCTGATCAGATGGACCTGGATCAGTGTGCAGAGGAGTAGCATGAGTACAACATGGCGGTACTCAGTAAGTGCCAAGCCTAACCTCGATGGAGTAATGACGAGGAAGGTCATGGCCCTACCGAGAATAATAATAATAATAAAATATCGAACAGTGTAAAGCAGGAGTAAATCTCAAATATCAGCAAAATTAGATAGAAACTACAAATCATCTTCAATTAATATAATAAGGAAATATTAACACAACAAGTACATAATCAATAACACAGGATCTCCTAGAATTGAACCCGCAGTCCGTTTAACTCTGTAGCATAGGATCTCCGGGAATCGAACCCGCAGTCCGTTTAACTCAGTGACCAGGATATCTGGGAATTGAACCTACAGTCCATTTATATTAGTATTACAGGATCTCCGGGAATTGAACCCGCAGTCCTTTTATATCAGTATCACAGGATCTCCGGGAATTGAACCCGCAATCTTTTTATATAAGTATCACAAGATCTCTGGGACTTGCACCCACAGTCCTTTTATATCGGTATCACAGGATCTCCGGGAGTTGAACCCGCAGTCCTTTATATCCGTAGCCAGGATCTCCGGGAATCGAACCCGCAGTCCACATAACACAAAACAATCAAAGAAAGAGAATACACAGAGAAAAATTAAATATAGTGCTATGATTAACAATGTAATTCAATCTCAATAGGTTCCACAAAATTCAATTAAGATAAATAGGCATTTAGATAGTTAATCCTATCTAATCATGCTTCTCTAACTAACATAGGATAATTCTTGCAATTAACCAGCCAATTAACAAAGATAACACCGATTGAATAATTCAAGTAAAGTGGATTTTCAATAATTTGCGCAAGCACACACCCGTCACCTCGCATAGAATGCATTTAAATCAACACATAATATATCCTAGGGGAAAAGGTCCCCCACACAAGGTTAGACAAGCCACTTACCTAAATCCCGGTACAAAACCGCTAAGAAATAATGCCCTTGCCACGAGTATCCAACTCCGAGTGGCCCAAATCTATTCAAACCAATTACATAGTGTAAATAACATCACAAGTAACTAATTATATTGTTAAAATTAAAGCTAAGGCGCGAAAATAGGTGAAATGACAAAAATACTCCTCCAACCATCGGCTCGGAATCGAAATATTTTTACGTTTTCAGAACCCTCGTACGCTCACGAGTCTAACCATATAAAATTTATCAAAATTGGAATTTGTTTGCCCATTCAAATCGTCAATTTTCTATTTCCTAGTCTTAGCCAAATCCTCCATTTTTACACCATATTTCCTCCATTTTCAGAGATTTAATCCATGTTTTATCAATGTAAAAACATAATATGGGTCCAAGAGTTCTTACCTGATGATACTCCTCAATTTCCCCCTCAAAATCGCCCAATTCGTCTCTAATGTCGAAGCCCTAAATGTTTTTAACACTCTGAAATTTCGAACTAATCTGAACCTTAAACCCTTCATGAGTTTCGCTTCTGCGACTCCTGTGCCGCTTTAGCAACTCTTCTTCTGCGGACTCATGGTCGCTTCTGTGACACTCACTTAAAACCTCTAGTTCTGCTTCTACGGATTACCAGTTGCTTCCGCGACACCGCTTACGCAGAAAATTGTCCGCTTCTGCGGAAACCTCCAAGGCTGACCCCTTCGCTTCTGCGATCGTGTACCCGCTTCTGCGGAACCACCTGAGCCCCTAAACTCTCGCATCTACGACTCCCTTCCTGCTTCTGCGGAGCCGCTTCTACGGTTTCCTTTCCGCAGAAGCGGAAATACCTGCTACAACATGCCAATAGTCCAATAATTCACATTTTCATTCGTTTAATCACCCGAACTCATCCCAATGCCCCCGGGACCTCAACCAAAAATACAAACCCACTCTAAATCATCATACGAACTTGTTCCAATCATAAAAACACGCCCTTAAACACAAGAATCATCAAATTAAGACGGATCCAAGCCTAAGTTTCAACTAAAACTTCTGAAACCAACATCCAATCAGAAACCCGACCAAACGATATATGAATGACCTAAAAATTTTCAGACATACCCAAAATCACTTAACAAAGCTACTACAACTGTCGAAATTCTATTCCGACACCCGGATCAAAATCTAACCTATCAACCGGATTCCACCAAAATTCCAACTTTGCCAATTCAAGCCTATTTCTAAACCAGACCTCCAAATCACATTCTGAACATGCTCCTAACCACGAAATCACCTAACGAAACCATTGAATTTCCATTACGAGATCGTCTTAACACTGTTCCGAATATGGACAATTTTTCAACTATTAAGCTCTCATATATGGACTAAATGTCCCAAAACACTCCGAGTTCTAGAACCGAACATCCCGGCAAATCAAAATAGTAGAAATGAACGGAAAGCTGTTAATTGGGGATCGGGGCATAAATTTTAAAAATTACCGTCTGGGTCGTTACATCCTCCCACACTTAAACATTTGTTCGTCCTCGAACAAACATAGAAAACATACCTGAGGTGGCAAAGAGATGAGGGTACCGGCTACGCATATCCTGCTCGGTCTCCCAAGTCGCCTCCTCGGCCGGCTAACCCCGCCACTAGACCTTCACCGAAATGATGTTCTTTGACCTCAACTTTCTGATTTGCCTGTCCAAAATGGCCACTGGCTCCACAAAATAAGATAGATCCTTGTCCAGCTGGACTGAACTGAAATCCAACACGTGCAACGGGTCACCATGATATCTCTGGAGCATAGAAACATGAAATACCCGATGGACTCCAGCTAGGCTGGGAGGTAAGTGCAGCTCATAAACAACCTCCTCAACTTGCCTCAAAATCTCAAAAGGCCCAATAAATCTCGGACTCAGCTTCCCTTTCTTCCCAAATCTCATGACGCCCTTCATGGGCGAGACTCGAAGTAGAACCCTCTGACAAACCATAAATTCCACATCGCAAACCTTCTTTTCCGCATAACTTTTGTGTCTAGACTGGGCTGCATGGAGTCTATCCTGAATCACCTTGACCTTGTCTATTACATCCCGGACCATCTCAGTACCTAATAACCTGGCCTCGCCCGGCTCAAACCAACTCAATGGGGACCTGCATCTCCTACCATATAGGGCCTCATACGGTGCCATCTGAATACTGGACTGGTAGCTGTTGTTATAAGCAAACTCCGCTAGTGGCAAGAAGTGATCCCATGAACCTCCAAACTCAATCACGCACGCACGGAGCATATCCTCCAAAATTTGAATAGTGCGCTCAGACTGACTATATGTTTAGGGGTGAAATGCCGTGCTCTGCTCCACCCGAGTACCTAACTCCTAGTACACGCTCTCCAGAATCACGAAGTAAACTGAGTGACCCTGTCTGAAATGATGGAAATTGGAATGCCATGAAACCGGACTATCTCTCAGATATAGATCTCCGCCAACTACTCTAATGAATAAGTAGTACACACAGGTATGAAATGGGCGGGCTTAGTCAGTCGATCCACAATGACTCAAATAGAATCAAGCTTCCTCACAGTCCGTGGAAGTCCAGATATGAAGTCCATGGTGATGCGCTTCCACTTCCACTCTGGGATCTCAATCTTGTGTAGCAACCCACCCAGACGTTGATGCTCATACTTCACTTGCTGGCAGTTGAGGCACATAGAAACATAGTCAACTATATCCTTCTTCATCCGCCTCCAATAATAGTGCAACCTCAAGTCCTGATACATCTTCGTGGCACCCGGATGGATTGAATACCGCGAGCTATGGGCCTCAGCTAGAATCAACTCTCGAAGATCATCCACATTGGTCACACAAATACGCCCCTACATCCTCATCACTCCATCATCCCCGATGCTAACATCTTCAGCATCACCACACTGAACTCTATCCTAAAGAACAAGCAAATGAGGGTCATCAAACTGTCGCTCCCTGATGCGATCAAATAGAGAAGACTGAGAAACCACATAAGCCAAAACCCGGCGGTGCTCTGAAAGATCCAACCTAACAAACTGACTTGCCAAGGCCTAAACATCCATCGCAGGTCTCTTTGAGGCTGGTAGATATGACAAACTCCCCAAACTCTCCGCCCGGTGACTTAAGGCATCGGCAACCACATTGGCCTTGCCCGGGTGATAAAGAATAGTAATATCATAGTCCTTCAACAACTCTAACCATCTCCTCTGACACATATTCAGGTCCTTCTGCTTAAGCAAGTGCTGCAAACTCCGATGGTCAATGTAAATCTCACAAGGCACCCATACAAATAATGAAGCCAAATTTTTAAGATATGAAAATGGCAGCTAGCTCAAGATCGTGGATAGGGTAGTTCTTTTCATGCACCTTCTGTTATCGGGACGCGTAGGCAATCACTCTACCATCCTGCATCAATACCACTCCAAGTCCAACCTATAAGGCATCACAATAAACTGTATAGGACCCCCAACCGGTAGGCAACATCAAGATAGGGGCCGAAGTCAAGGTTGTCTTGAGCTTTTGGAAGCTCGCCTCACCCTCCTCTGTCCATTGAAAAGAGGCAACCTTTTGGGTCAATCTGGGCATAGGTGCTGCGATCGAAGAGAACCCCTCCACCAAGCGACGGTAATAACCTGCCAAACCGAGGAAACTACGAATATCAGTAGCTGAGGAGGGCCTGGGCCATCCCTACACGGTCTCCACCTTCCTTAGTGTCACGCCCCAAATCGAGGAACATGACCGGCGCCTGACCGGGTTGCCCCAGTCAAGCGGACCTGGGTGCCTTTCATTCCCACGCGTTACCCCTGTGTTGATTGTTTCTCATTAACCAAATATCTTACTAACCATGAATGATTTCACATTAAACAAATAAAACCATACGAGTGATTCATTAACAAGTTTGTAATTTTTACAACGCCCGACATAACATAATATATACATAATACTGGAGTCCCACAGTTTACATGTCTACAGAGCCTCTAGGATACAAAAAAGGAAATACAATACTTGCCGGTAACAAGGCTCCGGCTATACCTTACAAAACCAAAATGAAATCTAAACCGAAGTGGCAAGAACCACACAAGGCCCCGAGGAAGAAAGGGGCTCACCAAAAACGGGCAGTGGAGGATGAAAGATACTACTGCCGATGAGCTGAAGTGCCTGCTACCGATCCACCTACAATCATGACACGAATGTAGCGCCCCCGGCAAAAGGGACGTCAGTACACTTGAATTGTACCGGTATGTATGGACAAACTTTGTCCCAAGTAAACTCAAGCCATTAAATTACATCAACAATTAATTAAGCCAACCAACCATGTTTCCACATTTTCCTCATTTCAAATAATTCTCAACACAAAGCACTTTCTACAATCAACCAATTTAACAATAACCAATCAATCACGTAAAGCACAAGTAGTCAAACAAAGGGGAAATCAGTGCCCCACAGGTTGCAAACTCTCCTGCTGTCTCCTTTCACAATTTCACATTATTGATTTATGTATCAATTTTCAATAGCGATTTCGATCGCTTTCCATCCTTATCGCCCCTGACCACCCTTATTACCTCGGCCACCCTTATCACCCCAACCCACACCTTATTTCCCCACGTTGCGGCGCGCAACACGACCCCGCCTTACAGTTGAAAACACAACAATTTCAAACAGCAGATAATGTACTACACACAATTTCAACAAGTTCAAATAAGCAACTTACACATTGGTTCATGTTCTCAATTTCTTCTCAATGCAATATCACAACCATGTTACAATATTTCCACAATTCAAGTGTTTCATCTCTTTCCACAATAAACCAATTCTCAAGTGTTTCGTTTGTTTTCACAAGGTGCCATATAGGCCATCATAGTCATTATTCACAATTATTTTGCCAAATTAAACTCTCATTTTACATCACTCATAGCTCAACAACAAACTTTGAATATTCAACAACAACATCAAGAATTTCACAATTTGTCAATTTAACACGAAACAAACAAACTTCACACATATAGGCGATTTCACAAGAATCAAAATTAGCCATACATACCTGGTGATGATTTTTCCTCCTACTTTATGCTTACCCAAGATATCCTACTCTTGCCAACCTTGTTCTTGAAGACTCTTACTTCTACTCACTTCTTTTTACTAGAAATCAAGTTAAATAATCATGCATGAGTGTAAAAATTCTATTTTCAAAAGCTATTATATGCAAACCTCTCTTTACCCAATTAAAACTCAAAATCAAAGAAAATAGTTAGGGTTTTTACCTTGAAAATATTGGGGAAGTTGAATCCTTGCCCTAGAATCCCTTGGAATTAAGTAGTTGAAACAATCCTTGAAGATGAAGAACTTCTCTCTCTAAAAACCCTCTCTTCTCTCTCAAATTTTTGGTAAGATAATATGATAAAATGAAGAAGAAGTGTGTTATATTAAAGAAGAGATCGGGTCAAAATGTTACAAAAATCAGGGCCGGGGTCAATTATGCGGTGCACTATGCGACCGCAGAATCAACATGCGGTCCGCATAAGTGACCGCAGAATTGCCCCAAATTTTACACAGGTTCTGTTAAGGAATGCGGCCAGAATGCGGTCCGCATGTTTGATCTGCGGTCGCATAATGCACCGCAGATTTGACATGCGATCGCATATCGACCGCACATTTGACACGATTTTTGGGAAACTCTCTGGAACATTTTGCGGCAAGAATGCGGTCCGCATGTCAGGTTTGCGGTCGCATTCTTGACCGCATATTTGACAATTTTTCGGAAAAATTAATTCTCTACATTTTTGAAACTTAAATCACTACCAAGGGTTCGAACCGCGGCGAGCAAGCTCGCCGCGAAGAATTCTACGCATTCCTAACACATTATTCGGACCATGACACCACAGCTACTAGGTTTTATGCACAAAAATTTTACTGGGCCTTACATCCTCCCCCCTTAAGATCATTCGTCCTCGAATGAGGATTTTGAAATAAATGAGTTGGTTTTGAAAGACATGATATGCAACCATCAAAATTTTGACTAACTCTTATATTTTAGAAAAATTTCGCCGGAGTTTCCTTTGTATTATGGACATATCCACCTGTCAGAGGGCCCCCGAAACACATTACCAAACAACAATATACAAGTACAACACTTTCCACAACTGGTATACACTTTCTTACCTCAACGAATGCACATAAACTAGTCACTTCAATGAATTCTTACCTTATTTAACCATTTTAACACACCATGTACACTTAACAAACCATTACCAATCTACACTTACTATTAGTAAGAGGGAAACAACTTAGACAAGATGACAGTTATTAGGAGTAGGAGGGTCACCTAATTTCTTCTAGGCTTGATCAAACAAATGGGGGTACTTTTCTTTCATCTCTTTTTCTGCTTCCCATGTGGCCTCCTCAACTTGTTGACTTCGCCACAATACTTTAACAGAGGCAACTTCCTTATTTCTCAACTTACAGACTTGCCTATCAAGAATGGCAACTGGAACTTCTTCATATGACAAATCTTCATTAACCTCTATAGCTTCGACTGGCATGATGGTGGATGGATCTCCAATCACTTTCTTCAACATGGACACATGGAATACCGGGTGCACTGATGACATCTCCGGAGGCAACTCTAGCCTATAAGCAACTTGACCAATCCTTTGAACGATCCGATATGGCCCGACATACCTAGGACTCAATTTCCCTTTCTTTCCGAATCGCATGACTCCCTTCATAGGAGATACCCTCAAGAACACCCAATCATCGACTTGAAACTCCAAATCCTTTCGGCGAACGTCTGCATAGGACTTTTGACGACTCTGTGCTGTTTTCATTCTCTCCTGAATAACCTTAACTTTTTCCATAGCTTCGTACACCATATCCGGCCCTAGCAATTCCGCTTCACCTACCTCAAACCACCCGATTGGCGATCTACATCTTCTCCCGTACAATGCCTCAAACGGGGCCATTTGAATGCTAGCATGATAGCCGTTATTGTAAGCAAATTCTATCAGTGGCAAGTGTTCATCCCAATTACCTTTAAAATCTAAGACACAAGCCCGCAACATATCTTCAAGCGTCCGAATGGTCCGCTCGGCCTGTCCATCGGTCTGTGGATGGAAAGCTGTGCTGAGATTCACCTGAGTTCCCAAACCTTGCTGAAACTTCTTCCAAAAGTTAGCGGTGAACTGAGCCCCGCGATCTGAGATGATAGAAAGTGGAGTGCCATGAAGCCTTACTATCTCTTTGATGTACAATCTTGCATATTGCTCCGCAATATCAGTGGACTTGACAGGCAGGAAGTGAGCTGATTTGGTGAGTCGATCTACTATCACCCATACTGAATCGAACTTACGCCGAGTGCGAGGTAACCCCACCACGAAATCCATATTGATCATCTCCCATTTCCACCTTGGTATTTCTATAAGCTCAGTTAATCCACCGTGCCGTTGATGCTCGGCCTTCACTTGTTGACAGTTCGGACATTTAGCTACAAAGCTCTGCCACATCCCTTTTCATACCGTTCCACCAATAAATCTCCTCGAGATCGTGATACATTTTCGTTGAACCAGGTGCACGTAACACCTCGAAGTATGAGCCTCGCCATCACTCTTTCCCGGCTCGTCCACATCCGAACACATAGCCTATCTTGATACCGCAATACACCATCTTCGCTGCTGAGTACAAATGCTGAGGTCTTGTCATTCATGACTGCTTCCTTCACCCGAACCAATGCTGGATCCATGAACTGTTTTTCCTTGATTTCCGCGACCAATGATGATTCTGCTCCATTATGCACCAAAATATCCCCCTCGTCTGACGCCGAGATACGAACCCCCAAACTGGCTAATTGGTAAACCTCTCGAGCCAGGTGTCTCTGATCCACACCCAAATGAGCCAAACTACCCATGGATTTCCGACTAAGAGCGTCCGCTACCACATTTGCCTTCCCTGGATGGTACAATATGTCCACATCATAGTCCTTGAGTAGTTCTAACCACCGCCGCTGTCTCAGATTCAGCTCTTTCTGCTTGAACAAATACTGGAGGCTCTTGTGGTCCGAAAACACATCTACATGAACCCCATAAAGATAGTGTCGCCATATTTTCAAGGCAAACACAACAGCTGCAAGTTCCAAATCATGCGTCGGATAATTCTTCTCATGGTTCTTGAGTTGTCCTGGAAGCATAAGCTATAACCTTTCCGTGCTGCATCAATACACATCCCAAACCGACTCTGGAGGCATCACAATAGACTACAAATCCCTCGGTGCCTTCTGGCAAGGCCAATACTGGTGCCGAGGTCAATCTTGACTTCAGTTCTTGGAAACTTTTCTCACATGCTTCGGACCACTGGAACTTAACTGCTTTCTGCGTCAATTTAGTCAATGGGGAGGCGAGGGTTGAGAATCCCTCTACAAACCTCCGATAATACCCCGCCAGACCCAAAAAGCTGCGAATCTCTGTCGGGGTCGTGGGTCTAGGCCAATCTTTCACTGCCGCAATCTTCTGAGGATCCACCATAATTCCCTCACTGGAAATAACATGCCCTAGAAAGGCTACGGACTCCAACCAAAACTCACATTTTGAGAACTTGGCATACAATTGATGCTGATGAAGGGTCTGCAATGCTGCTCTGAGGTGAACGGCATGATCTTCCCTGCTCCGAGAGTAGATGAGGATGTCGTCAATGAATACAATTACAAAGGAATCTAGGAATGGCTTGAAAACACGATTCATAAGGTCCATGAAAGTTGCTGGGGCATTGGTTAGCCCAAAAGACATGACCAAAAACTCAAAGTGACCATAATGAGTTCTGAAGGCGGTCTTAGGAATATCCTGCTCCCTGATTTTCAACTGGTGGTACCCAGACCGTAAATCAATCTTTGAGAAGAACCTCGCTCCCTGCAATTGGTCAAACATATCATCCACTCGAGGCAATGGATATTTATTCTTAATGGTGACTTTGTTGAGCTGCCGATAATCAATACACATTCGAAGTGACCCATCCTTCTTTCTGACAAAGAGAACCGGAGCACCCCATGGCGACACACTCAGTCGTATGAACCCTTTCTCTAATAAATCCCTCAGCTGCTCCTTTAACTCCCTTAACTCTGCTGGCGCCATTCTGTATGGTGGAATGGATATTGGCTGAGTATCTGGCAATACATCGATCCCAAAGTCAATCTCCCTATCTGGTGGAATGCCTGGAAGCTCATCCGGAAACACTTCAGGAAATTCATTCACAATTGGCACGTACTCGAGGGTAGGCACCTCCGAGGTGGTGTCCGTTACCCGAACCAAGTGATAGATACACCCATTCTTAATCATCTTAGAAGCCTTAAGGTAGGACATAAAACTACCCCTTGGCACTACACCATTTCCTCTCCATTCAGTAACTGGCTCGTTAGGGAACTCGAGCCTCATAACTCTCGATCGACAGTCAAGTTTGGCAAAGCACGAATAGAGCCAATCCATCCCTATAATTACATCAAAATCTACCATCCCAAGCTCAATAAGATCGGCTGTGGTATCACGACCACCCACCGTAACAACACAATTCCTATAGACTCGTGAGGCTGTAATAGAATCACCAATCGGAGTCGACACAGAGAACGGCTCATGAAGCTGTTCGGGTACTATCCCAAAACTTGAAGCAATGAATGGAGTAACATAAGACAAGGAGGACCCCGGATCAATAAGGGCATAGCAATCAATAGTCTGAACAGACATGATACCTGTAACAACATCTGGAGAAGCCTCGGCATTCTGGCGGCCACTCAATGCATAGAATCGGCTAGGTCCACCCCTACCCTGAGCTCCACCCCTAGCTGCACCACGCCCTGCTGATGCTGGAGTACGCGCTGATGATATAGCAGCTGAAGAACCGAATGACTGAGCAGATCCCCTACCTATACCCCGACGGGGTGCACGACAGTCTCGCTGAATGTGACCTCTCACCCCGCACCCGAAGCACACTGGAAGGTCAAGGTAGCAAGTTTCTGTATGAAATCTCCCACACTCGGGGCATGTAGGTCTCCCCGCCGCCGGGATCTCACCCCGTGATGACCGGACCGACGAGACCTCGCCGCCGTCCGAACCAGGTCTCGAGTAATCGCTCCGCCGACGACCGTGCACGGACGGCAGTGGCACTCGCGGAGGACCGAGCATATGACCGGGATGGCCCCGATGACCCCTTCCCCGGAAGTGATCTCCCCGAACGACCCATTGACCGGCCCCGTTGCTACTTTCTCTCGCACGAACCTTCAACCTCCCGGCCTCTGTGGCCTGAGTAAACCCTACAATCCTCCCATAGTTCATGTCTGAGTGCAAAGCTGCCGTGGCGGCCTCATTCACCACCAAAGGGCTAAGGCCCTCTGAACAAACCGTCGAACCCGGCATCCATGGTCGACACTAAATGAGGAGCGTACTTGGACAACCTTACGAACTCCACGTGATACTCCCAAACACTCATACCGCCCTGTTTGAGGACCTCGAACTCCGTGGCACGGGCTGCCATCACCTCGACAGGCAAGAAGTGGTCCATAAATGCATCCACGAACTCATCCCATCTGGCCGGAGGGCTCCCTTCCTCACGGGAATCCTCCCACATTTCGAACCACGAACGTGCCGCTCCCTTCAGCCTGTAAGAGGCCAACTCTACCCCTCTATATCTGTAGCCTTCATCACTCTGAGGGTTTTGTATATCTCATAAAGGAATTCCTGTGGGTCAGCCTCTGGATCGGTACCTGAAAATTCTGGAGGGGCCAATCGCAAGAACTGGTGGACTCTGGAGCCAAAGGAATCTCCCTGTCCGCTGGAGGATGCAGGGGCATCATGGGATCTCTGGGCCTGGGCGGCCACTAACCGTGTTAACATATGAATGGCTCCCCTAAGATCTTCATTAGAGATACCAGAGCCCGAAGCGGGAACTGTATCTGAGTCAGGAACACCGGCAGGAGGAATGGTGGCATCCTCTGCCGCGGCAGCTGGAATAGGGACACTTGGGTTTTGAACAGATGGGCCAGGCAAATTCGGGACTGGTGGGTCATTCTCTCCCACGGCATCCGGTACATGATTAACAGCTGCACTTGGGCTCGCATTGGCCCTAAGGCCGAGTCTAGCCTTCTTCTTAGGTGCCATATTCTGAAAATTTGGGAACAAGTTAGACACAGATATTTCCACATTGCACTTTACCGCACGATATAGATTAACAAAGAAGTAGGTAAATTCCTAAATGCCCGTGTAGCCCCCTACTTATATGATGTGGTCGACAACACACCTATAAGAAGGGCACTACTAGACACGGCTCCGAGACATCCTAGGACACTTTAAAACCTTAAGCTTTGATACCAAGTTTGTCACGCCCCAAATCGAGGAACATGACCGGCGCCTGACCGGGTTGCCCCAGTCAAGCGGACCTGGGTGCCTTTCATTCCCACGCGTTACCCCCTGTGTTGATTGTTTCTCATTAACCAAATATCTTACTAACCATGAATGATTTCACATTAAACAAATAAAACCATACGAGTGATTCATTAACAAGTTTGTAATTTTTACGACGCCCGACATAACATAATATATACATAATACTGGAGTCCCACAGTTTACATGTCTACAGAGCCTCTAGGATACAAAAAAGGAAATACAATACTTGCCGGTAACAAGGCTCCGGCTATACCTTACAAAACCAAAATGAAATCTAAACCGAAGTGGCAAGAACCACACAAGGCCCCGAGGAAGAAAGGGCTCACCAAAACGGGCAGTGGAAGGAGAAGGATACTACTGCCGATGAGCTGAAGTGCCTGCTACTGATCCACCTACAATCATGACACGAATGTAGCGCCCCCGGCAAAAGGGACGTCAGTACACTTGAATTGTACCGGTATGTATGGACAAACTTTGTCCCAAGTAAACTCAAGCCATTAAATTACATCAACAATTAATTAAGCCAACCAACCATGTTTCCACATTTTCCTCATTTCAAATAATTCTCAACACAAAGCACTTTCTACAATCAACTAATTTAACAATAACCAATCAATCACGTAAAGCACAAGTAGTCAAACAAAGGGGAAATCAGTGCCCCACAGGTTGCAAACTCTCCTGTTGTCTCCTTTCGAAATTTCACATTTATTGATTTTTGTATCAATTTTCAATAGCGATTTCGATCGCTTTCCATCCTTATTGCCCCTGACCACCCTTATTACCTCGGCCACCCTTATCACCCCAACCCACACCTTATTTCCTCACGTTGCGGCGCGCAACACGACCCCGCCTTACAGTTTAAAACACAACAAGTTCAAACAAGCAGATAAGGTACTACACACAATTTCAACAAGTTCAAATAAGCAACTTACACATTGGTTCATGTTCTCAATTTCTTCTCAATGCAATATCACAACCATGTTACAATATTTCCACAATTCAAGTGTTTCATCTCTTTCCACAATAAACCAATTCTCAAGTGTTTCGTTTGTTTTCACAAGGTGCCATATAGGCCATCATAGTCATTATTCACAATTATTTTGCCAAATTAAACTCTCATTTTACATCACTCATAGCTCAACAACAAACTTTGAATATTCAACAACAACATCAAGAATTTCACAATTTGTCAATTTAACACGAAACAAACAAACTTCACACATATAGGTGATTTCACAAGAATCAAAATTAGCCATACATACCTGGTGATGATTTTTCCTCCTACTTTATGCTTACCCAAGATATCCTACTCTTGCCAACCTTGTTCTTGAAGACTCTTACTTCTACTCACTTCTTTTACTAGAAATCAAGTTTAATAATCATGCATGAGTGTAAAAATTCTATTTTCAAAAGCTATTATATGCAAACCTCTCTTTACCCAATTAAAACTGAAAATCAAAGAAAACAGTTAGGGTTTTTACCTTGAAAATATTGGGGAAGTTGAATCCTTGCCCTAAGATCCCTTGGAATTAAGATGGTTGGAACAATCTTTGAAGATGAAAGATTTCTCTCTCTAAAAACCCTCTCTCTCTCTCTAATTTTGGTAAGATGATATGATAAAATGAAGAAGAAGTGTGTTATATTAAAGAAGAGATCGGGTCAAAATGTTACAAAAATCTGGGCCGGGGTCAATTATGCGGTGCACTATGCGACCGTAGAATCAACATGCGGTCCGTATAGTGACCGCAGAATTGCCCCAAATTTTACACAGGTTCTGTTAAGGAATGCGGCCAGAATGCGGTCCGCATGTTTGATCTGCGGTCGCATAATGCACCGCAGATTTGACATGCGATCGCATATCGGCCGCACATTTGACACGATTTTTGGGAAACTCTCTGGAACATTTTGCGGCAAGAATGCGGTCCGCATGTCAGGTTTGCGGTCGCATTCTTGACCGCATATTTGACAATTTTTCGGAAAAATTAATTCTCTACATTTTTGAAACTTAAATCACTACCAAGGGTCCGAACCGCGGCGAGCAAGCTCGCCGCGAAGAATTCTACGCATTCCTAACACATTATTCGGACCATGACACCATAGCTACTAGGTTTTATGCACAAAAATTTTTACGGGGCCTTACACTTAGATCCACTCGAATAC
This sequence comes from Nicotiana noctiflora, assembly GCA_032618575.1. NCBI lineage: Eukaryota > Viridiplantae > Streptophyta > Magnoliopsida > Solanales > Solanaceae > Nicotiana > Nicotiana noctiflora. Next base: position 77,410 of record JASVEL010012335.1, read on the forward strand.
GCTCGCTCGACACCACGTGGCCTAGAAATGCCACCGAACTCAGCCAAAAACCACATGTAGTTAGCTTTGCATATAATTGCTTCTCCCTCATAGTCTGAAGCACTATCCTCAAGTGGTGCTCATGCTCTTCACGACTCCGGGAATATACCAAAATATCATCAATGAAAATAGTCACGAACGAGTCAGAGATATAGCCTGAATACATTGTGCATCAAATGCATGAAAGTTGATGGGGCATTAGTCAGCCCAAAAGACATAACGAGGAACTCGTAATGACCATACCGAGTCTTGAAGGCAGTCTTAGAGATATCTGGCTCACAAATCTTCAGCTGATGATAACCAGAGAGCAAATAAATCTTGGAGAACACCCGTGTGCCCTGTAGCTGATCAACTAAGTCATCAATACGTGGCAAAGAATACCAGTTCTTCATTGTAACTTTGTTCAACTGGTGATAGTCAATGTATATACGCATAGAACCGTCCTTCTTCTTCACAAACAACACATGAGCACCCCAAGGCGAAACACTGGGTCGAATGAAACCCTTACCCAACAACTCCTGTAACTGATCCTTCAACTCCTTACGTGGAACACTGGATGAACTCCCGATAGACTGGGTGGCAAAGCAAGCATATAGGCCAGATCTCCAATCCTCCTGAGAATCTCAAAAGGGCCAATAAATCTCGGATTGAGCTTTCTTTTCTTCCCAAATCTCATGACGCCTTTCATAGGCGAGACATTAAATAAGACCTTCTCACCCACAGAATAAGACACATCCTAAAACTTACGGTCCGCATAACACTTCTGGCGCGACTGAGCTGTGTGAAGTCTCTCCTGAATCACCTTCACCTTGTCCAAAGCATCCTGGACTAACTCTGTCCCCAACAACCTTACCTCACCGGGCTCAAACCAACCAACTGGAGATCTACACCGTCTCCCATATAAAGCCTCATACGGCGCCATCTAGATACTGGATTGGTAGCTGTTGTTATAGGCAAACTCTGCGAGAGGAAACTAATCAGCCCATGAACCACCAAAATCAATAACACGAGCTCGCAACATATCCTCCAAGATCTGAATAGTACACTCGGACTGTCCGTCCATCTGAGGATGAAATGCAGCACTCAACTCAACTAGGGAGCCCAACACATGTTGAAATGTCCTCCAGAACTGCGAAGTAAATTGAGTACCTCTGTCTGATATGATAGAAACTGGGACTCCGTGCAATCTCACGATCTTGCGAATGAATATTTCAGCTAACCGCTCCGAGGAGTACGTAGTACACACAGGAATGAAGTGAGTTGACTCGGTCAGCCTATCTACAATCACCCAAACTGTATCAAACTTCCTCGCTATCCGTGGGAGTCTAGTAACAAAGTCCATAGTGATCCTTTCCCACTTCCACTCGGAAATATCAATACACTGAAACACGCCACCGGGCCTCTAATGCTCGTACTTGACTTGCTGACAGTTGAGGCACCGTGCTACATGTCTCACAATGTCCATCTTCATCTTCCTCCACCAATAATGTTATTTCAGGTCTTTGTACATCTTCACGACACCTTGATGGATAGAATACCGCGAGATGTGGGCCATTTCCAATATCAACTCACGAAGGCCATCAACATTGGGCACACATATCCGGCCCTGCATCCTCAATACACCATCACTATCAATAGTGACATCTCTGGCATCATCATGCTGAACTCTGTCCTTAAGGACAAGCAAGTGTGGATCATCATACTAGCACTCACGAATGCGATCATATAAAGAAGACCGCGAAACAACACAAGCCAACACCCTGCTGGGCTCTGAAATGTCTAACCTCACTAGTCGATTGGCTAACGCCCGAACATCATAAGCAAATGATCTCTCCCCAACTGGAATATATGCCAAGCTGCCCATACTGACCATTTTTCGGCTCAAAGCATCATCCACCACATTGGCCTTCCCCGGATGATATAGAATAGTAATGTCATAATCCTTGAGCAACTCAATCCATCTCCTCTGTCTCAAATTAAGATCCCTCGGTCTGAACAAATGCTGGAGACTACGATGATCGGTATACACCTCACAGGACACGTCGTACAAATAGTGCTTCCAAATACTCAAGGCATGAACTATGGCAGCTAACTTCAAATCATGACCTTACACGTTCGCACCCCATACTTCGCGAACGCGAAGAGTAAAAATCCTCAGCTCTCCAGTATTCTACGCGATCGCGTGACTACTATCACGATCGCGATGAACAAATGTCTGTTGCACTTATGACAGCAGACCTGATCCCTTATTTAGCCAAAAATGGTCAGCTTGGACCCCCAGATTCATCCCGAGACCCCCGGGACCCCAACGAAAACCACCAACCTACTCCAAAACACGATACAAACTTGTCCCAGTTATAAAAACACACCCTTAAACACGAAAATCATCAAATCAAAGTGAATTCAAGCCTAAGTTTCAACTAGAACTTCAGAAACCAACATCCAATCAAAAACCCGACCAAACGATATCCGAATGACCTAAAAATTAGCAGACATATCCAAAATCACCTAACGAAGCTACTGTAACTATGAGAATTCCATTTCGACTCCCGGATCAAAATCTCACCAATCGATCGAATTTTGCCAAAATTCCAACTTAGCCAATTCAATCCTATTTCTACACTGGACCTCCAAATTCAATTCTGATCGCTCCCCTAAGTCACAAATCAGCTCCTGGAACTAACCAAATCATCAGAATTCGATTCCGAGCCTCTAACCACATACTCAACTCTAGGTTGACTTTTTATAAACAAGTTTCATTTCAAAAGGCTATATGCCTCATTTTCAACCAGAATCACTCCTAACTCATCGGATAGATTCGAACACATATATAGAAACATGAAACACATAATTGAAGGGGTAAAACGGTGGTAACTCTCGTGCTGATGGGTCGGGTCGTCACAGCCTGTCTATCGATGGCTTGCATGTTCTACTCCCTGCGAACATAAGGCATTATCCGCGGGAGTCATATTGGGATATGTTGCACATGCTCACTGGTTTGAGGTTGGAGGCTGAGGATCCCAGGGCTGGGATCAGTCGCATACCATTAGCATCCATTAGACAGTGCCTGGAGTAACTCCACGATACTATCACAGACCAGGCAGAGGAGGTGGATGTGCTGCGATATACTAGGCTGTTGCTGCTCCTTCTATTTGGGGGTCTTGTTCCCGAACACTTCGGGGAACCTAGTCAGCCTCCAAATTCTCCATCATATTACCCGATTCGAGGATACAGCTACCTAGAGTTGGGGTAGTGATGTCCTCTCAATTTTGTACAGGCAGATGTGCCGGGCTTCCATGGCGTTGTATTTTGCGTGTTAAATATTATGATATTTACAAGTCCACTTTACGTCATCTAGCCAGTTTTTTCAGTTCGACAAGACATCACACGCATAATGCCAGGTATGATGGCGTTGTATTTTGCGTTTTAAATATTATGACATTGATAAGTCTACTTTATATCATTCGATCAGCTTTTTCAGTTTGACAAGGCAACACACACATTACTTTAATGAAATTAATGTTACATTTACATATGGAATAGAAGTAAAACAAAGAAAAACAAAAAAAGTAATCAAACATAATTTTATTTCATAAATCAACCAACATACACATAATAACTAATTATTATAACTCATAGGTACTTAGGTACACTAGAAGAATACCCACCCCGAGCTTGATTACTATCGCCACCGAAAGGACATTTTCTACGGTCGTGTCCAGTTTGCGAGCATATACCACATTTTCATGCATAAACTATATCACTAACATCCATTTGGTTCTGTATATGCGTTCTCTTCTTCACCTCTATTTTACGCAAATAGGACTTGTTACATACCATTTTAAATGGTTTAGGAGGCCAATAATGCTCAGCACCCAGTGGTTGCAACTGACTACTATATGTGTTTAGGTACTTGAAAATGCTATATTGTCGATCAACATAGTTGGTTGCACTTACACCAACTTGTTGAAAACACTTGATGGCATGTGATCAAGGCATGTGGTAGATGGACCATTTTCCACAAGAGCATAACATTGCAGCTTCATTCACAGTATGCACATTATTACCCCAATTTTGATGGATAGCGGTGCAAACTTCAAAAACATTTCTGTCATTATCATATTGCAAAAATGAATGCCAATGTGCTCGTCGTCTGTATTTCTCAAATCTCGCCATTGGCACTGGTGCAAATTCAACACCCCTTTCCATCAATGACGTTGCAGACGCAGATCTTTCAACAAACCTCTCTGACATCTGCTTGAACGACATCCGTACCATGGCTATGACAGGCAATCCTCTTGCCGACTTCAGTAACCTGTTGAAAGACTCTGACATATTTGTAGTCAAATTTCCCCATCGTCTGCCACCATCTGCATGCAAAGTCCACTTTTAGGGGTCATGTTGCACTAACCAAGGATAGGCTGCCTCGTCTTGTTGCCTGATATATTCCATGTGCCTCCGAAATTTATGTTGATTGTGGTATGTTGCTGCCATCCAAATCAAATCATGCAGATCCTTATTGGGATATGCCTTCTGGAAATTGGCTTTCAAATACCTAACACAGTAACGATGGTAGGCATAAGGATCTTGCCATGAAGGCAAGTTCTCCATAGAACTTAAGATACCACCATGCTGATCAGATATTAGACAGATATCGGAACGTTGTTTTGCAACGTGCTCTTTCAAGTGGTTCAAAAATAGCGTCCATGTCTCTTGGCTTTTATTGGCACAAATAGCAAAAGCTAGAGTAAATATATGTCCATTTGCATCTACTGCCACGACAATTAATAGCTTGATATCGTACTTTCCAAAGACAAGAGTGCCGTCTATGGATATTATTGGGAGACAATGCGAAAAATCATCAATTGTTGATTTAAACGCCCAGAACACGTAATTGAATATATATTCTGGTTTACCTACACTTCGCTCAAGCTTCCACTCAACAACCGTCCCGGGGTTGAAATGCTGCAGTGCAGCTATGTGGGCAGATCTGCAAATGACTTATCCTAGTTACAATACACTATTTCAAACGCTCATTTGCGCCCGAGAAATGCCTTTCTTTTAGTTATGGTATGACCATATTCCTGCTGGGCAGATGTAATGCACTGTTTGATTTTATACCTTATGCACTGTTCAATGTGTGGAATAAGAACAAGAGAAATCAAGTTAATATCTAAGTTGAAGTGATTCCCGTTGAATGTGTCCATTTCACATGTGTGGGTGGGAATGTATTTACCCACTTTCCACATACTTGTCTTTTTCTTTGTCGCACGCAGCATCCAATTACATGGCCAAAACCACCCGCGACAAACAACCTTGTATACCGTTGGACTTGACTCCGCTACCTGCATCTCATGATAGTCTTTACGTTGTGCATTTTACAAGCCCTACTTAGGCGCACTTTATCAAGAAAAAACATCCCCTTTGCAAGCACCGTTGGTCTAGACTCATCCCACATTGATGTCCAGATTTCATCAAAATCCCTTGTGAGAGCTTCCACATCTGGCATGGTTGGTAAATTATCAATGTAAGGAATCTCTCTTTAATGAAATGACACTTCAGACTAATACACTCTTCGTCTAGGGGGTCTCTCTTCAAATTAGGTTCTTTCTCATCATCCTCTGCAACACCATCCTCACGATCAAAGGGTGTCTCATTACCGGATTCATCCGCATTGTTATCGTAATCACTATTATGTTCCTCGCTCTGCGCATCTGCCAGGTCTCGATGTAATACATCATTTTCGGGCAATTGAGTGAGTTCAACTTGCTCCTTTTCACTGCACAACCAACAAAAATATAAGCTAATAAAAATAAATAATTTCCATAATTTACGTAAACCACTTCACTTACAAGTCGTAATGTGATGAAATTCCATGTTGGACGTTATCAATTAGGTGATGACTACCAGATGGGCCACTTATAAAATTCATATCTGGCCGGTACCCCCTATTAAATATGCGAGTGTTACTACAAATTCAGTATAATAAGAATATACATAATTACCACACAAAAAAAATTACCAGTTGTCTTGTGAGTTATGGAAAGCAGAGTATAAATTATTTTCTCCTTGCTCATTCACAAGCGGTGATAAATTTAAATCAAAGATAACTTTGTCATCCAGAACTTGTCAGACAAAAACTGTTCCAGAATAACCACCCTATGACTGGGGTTATCTCTACTATGCACAACCTCATTTTTTGGAACGTCTTCGACCTTCACGTACATCTCCAATATTGTGATTACAAGAAAATCATGACATTCGTCCGGAGTCCTCAAAAAATCACACAAATTTTCATCATAGTCGATGTTAAACTCCGAGTAAAAAGCAACCCCTTGCGGAGTGACGAAATACGGATATCTTCTGGTAACTTTAAGTATGGCGGAACGTTTCCTCACACTCATTTTTTTGCATAACAATTGTGAGCACGTGATTTTTGCCCTAAGCAATAAATTCCAAAATTAAAATAAATAATATTTTTCGGTGCAATTACATGTCTTGATTGAAATTAGATGCATTTGTGTGATTGAATAATTAGTGATTAAAATTATAAAATAAAAAAAATAGGCTAAATATATGCATTTTTGAATTAAGTAGTTAAAAAGAAAATTAACAAAAAAAGAGCATTAATAGCGGAAATTAAGGAAAAATTAGTAAAAAATTGTCAAAAATATCAGAAAATTAGTGGAAGTAGGGAATTGAATAATTGAAAATAATACAAAAAGAAAAAATGAAATACAACAGAAAATACCAAAAAAAATAATTAAAATACAAAGAGAATATAAAGAAAAAAAAAAAAAAAGAGGACTGGGCCAAGTGCCAACCCAAAAACACTGGCCCAAACCAGTTGAGAGACCCGGTCCAAGGTATTTAAATTGAAATGATCTCAACCGTCTATCACACCAAATCCAATGGCTGAGACCTTAGCTGAAGTTAATTAATTAATCAAAATCCAAGATCGCATCCGAACCGTCCATTCTTTCTAATCCAACGGGTGTGAGTTAATCTCCATTCTTAATTGAAACTATGTCGTTTAGGGAGAACTAATCCTGGCCGTCCATCTCACCTAATCTAATGGTCGGAGACTCATCAAACGTCCCGTGTATAAAAGGCTTTGGTCTCTTAGAGACCAGCCATTTCGTTCAAACCCTAAACCTAGCCGCCCCTGTCCCTTGTTCTTCTCTCATCTCCCACCTTCTCGATGCCTCGCCGGCCATGGAGACTGTCCACCCTCCACGGCAGTCTCCGGCCACCTCCCATCTCCCTCTCTTCTCTCTTCTACTTCTTCACCCCAAACCGCCATGAAAACCCCAAGAAACCATAGAAAAACCTAGATTCTTGAAACTCCGGTCATCGGAGTTCATCTCCGGTGTCCAAATCTATGTGAACGGCCTCCAAACAAACACCATAGAACCACCATCCCCCGATCTAGCACCCTACCTAAACCACTTTCCTCGAATGTCACCCCAGCTCCTAGAATATTTGAAAGAAAGTCGCCGGAACCCTAACTCCAGCGACTCAAACAAACCACTACCCAAAAATCCCACCTTTTCCACCTCTAACACTCATCCACAAACAAAAATACTTCAAAGCTGAAGTCTTGAATCTGAAAGAAGAAAACTAGAAAAAAAAAAGAAAAGAAAAAACTGGAAAAAGAAAAAGAAGAGAAGTAAAAAAGAAATAAGGAAGCTTAGGAGTCAAATCCTGCAAGCTAAGTCTTCCTCTTCCCCTTTCTTGCTTATTTTTTCTCTGATTTTTGTTTGTCATTGTTTGATTCTTTTGTTTCCAGTATGTTCTAGTATGTTAGCTGTTTAAACAACTGAATGATAGATTAGGGTCTTCGTCCTTGAAAAAATCCCTGTTTGTTCTGTTTCTCTGTTAAGATCTGTCTTTCTTTAATTAACCCTTCTTCATCTTCATGTCTATTATCATGTCTTTTACTTAGATTTTTTTCTTTAGACGTATGAATCACTGCATGTTTAGATTAGTTCTTTTCTTCTAGAAATTTCTGTTATTCTGTTTAAGCCATGCTTTCTTTTGAAGCTTCTTTTATAGGTTTTTACCCATCTATGCTTGGTCAAGAACATGTAAACATGATTAGGGTTTTCAGTAGCCTTTTTGAACATAAGAAAGTTCTGACTATGCTTGCTTCATGATAGATTGATACACTGTGATGGATCTCAATTATGAGTCTTTGATTAAAATTCAACAATATTCAACTTCCTCTCTGAGTTTTGGTTAATTGATAAGTAACTCTGATTTCATGGCTATGTATGCAATCTGGTATGAAAATGGATGTGTTTGCAACAATTTTGTGTTAGCTGATTACTGTTTATACCTAGTGTGGTTAGGTGGAATTGGTTATAGCTGCAATAGTCTAATAACCTGAAAAGTGGCCAATATATGAAAACATGTTTAAGTAGTTTAAAATGGGTTAAAATTGAAAACCACAAAAAGAGGTTATAAGTGAAATGAATAACAAAGAGTGGTCAGTCTTGCAACTGACCAGCTCTAATAATTTTGAAACGCTGGCTAAGTGTTAAATAGGCCAGGAGTGTAATAAAATTGACTTAAGTCTAGTTGGCTAGACTTGCAAAGTCTTAGCCAGCCTGTGTTCACTAATTGGCCCAAATTGCAAGGCTAAGTCCAAACTTTGGACTGGCCAAGTCTTAAATAAGTTAGTTCTAAATAATTATGCAGGCTAGTCCTGCAAACTAGCTTCAATAACAGAAAATGAAACAAAAGTGGCTAAAATCGAAATGAATTGAAGTTTAATCTGGCCAGGTCTTAAATATTAGTGTAAATGCTGGCCAATAGCTAAATAAGAGTTGAACATAGAAAAACCTGACATGGACAGGTCGGGTAATTAGTGAATGCCCTTAAGGGCATATAGGAAATAGAAAATGGCAATGTTGTAAATTTAATAGAGCCTATAGGGATACTAAAGACATTTAGGCTCATGATTTCTGCAATTTTGCACAAGATTAAGGGCACATTGGTCCAAAAAAAAGGTAACTTAGTAAATAACACTAATAAGTAGGGGCACACTAGTAAAAGCCCCAAAAAGGAATCAGATAGAACCTTCCAGCACATGCTTGAAGGCATCTCAAAATAGAAAATAGGACTAAAGTGTGAGTTTTGGTAAAAAATGAGGGGAGGGAACTAGAATTACTTTCTATCTTTTCCCCCCAAAAATTTCACCATCTCCCACCTATACATACCCCCATTTAGAGCCTGTGTAAGGGGCTGGATTTTGGAAATCAAAATCTTCAAAAAAAAAAATAACTTTATACACTATATCGTAGATAGCTTCCTGGGTTTTCTGTTTAAAGATCATATTGAAAGCTATTTTGGATTTGTGCTCTTCATTGGGTCTCTATTGCTTTGTTGTTGTGTTAAGATTCATTTGCTCGTTGGAATTCATTCTAGCCACTGTTGCATTGCGTGTCTTGATTCTAATTGCTGTACCTATTCCATCCTTAGAACTCATCGAATTTCTTTGCTGAATCAGGTACATATTCTCGTTCAAGCTATGTAATTCGAAGATATTATGATGAAATGAAGAGCTTGCGAGTTTAAAGCCTTTTGTTATTTTATATTTCTTTTTTTTTGTAGGTGTTTAAATAGTTTGAATCTGTAATTCATTAGGATATCGTGTGTATATGTAGAAGCTCAAACAAGACAATGTAATAAGTGGTAAGTAGAGGTAATGTAGTTATAGTAGCTAAAATTACTTAGTTAAAATAGGTTAAACCGTAAAACTAATCTAATTAATTTCGAAATAAGTCCTATAACACTGAAGTCGTAAGTAACGATTTCAATTAACCTATGTAGATAGTTTAATTTGACACCTGATAGTTGGATTTAAACAAGTTCAAAAACGGCAACAACAAAACGAAGTAATAGTTTAATTAAGACTGACTTTGTAATATCAAATGAACTAGACTCGCATTAAACTTAGTGATAAATATAACTAGCACCTGCAAATGAGCTATAAGTAAGTGAATCATCTAGTTTAGTTGTGTTTTGCATGATTAGATAATATCCTGTCATTTAGCTAAAAAACAACTTAGATCATAGTATAAATTAGTTATTGGAAAAAAAAGTGAAAATAGTTTGTTAATTAAGTTTTATGCATATTAGACTATTAGGATTCCGAATTGATATTGTTAGTTTTGTACAATGATTTTCTCTTAATGAATAAAGCATAATTTCAATCTACTCCTTTCGATTTCAAGTACTTGTTCATATCATGAGCTTTCGATTATTGTTCTCATTTTCTCTGCTTCGTTTTGGTCAGGGCCTAATGTGTAACGCAGGCCTGGATTGTGTTCGAATATCAGTTGGGCTTCTAAATGAATGCCTCATAATAATCTGGGTTATTAAGACCCAGATATCCACAGTAACCTGCTGAATATGAGCCTAGAAGTCCAGGCCCAGTAACAATAAAAATAATAAGGCATGGACTCATTTTCTGGAAATGTAAGATAATTAAATCGATTAAGGGAAAAAATAGTGGTAGAAAATATAATTATACATTAAGGATGGACTGTAAAAGACGAATGGGATAAGCCTCGCATAGTAACAAAAACAGCGGGGCCCCCATATAAACGAATGATGAAGTATATAATAGATTCGGGAAGGTTGATAGCAAATTCCACAACCTTTCCCAAAGATTTAAAGCAGTTAGACGATCATTAGGCACGAATTAATAAATATACTTTCCTTAATACGAGTGTGCACTTGGTGCATCTCAAATCATAAATCCCGGTGAAGCTGAAATGTATTAAAGGTCACAAGCGTACTGGTTGCGGTGTGACTCGAAATACGTTTTCGCGACGTCGCAATTCATAAAACTATTAAAGCTTGAAACATGTACACATTGTAAAAGGGATATAATAAGTCATATAAAATTGAGAACGACAGTTGAGCGACCGTGCTAGAACCACGGAATCCGAGAGTGCCTAACACCTTTATCCAGGTTTCTAGTTTCACGGACTGTAATACAGAGTCAATTTCCTCGGATTCGGGATTAACCGGTGACTTGGGACACCATTATCTTCCCAAGTGGCGACTTTGAAAATTAAATAAAATCCCGGACCGATTGTCCTTTATTTGGAAAAACTCCTTCCTCTTCATTATTATATTCTTCCCGGGTATTTGAACATTGGGAACTTTCTCAAAAAGGTCAGGGTAGTAAAAAGGGAGGTGTGATAGCTCTGGCGACTCTGCTTGGGATAAGCAACCCAGAACTTCGGTTTCAGGGTTTAAGAATTTGAGCTCATTAGAATCGCCATCCTCGATATTATTTGACTTTGTTATATGCTTTGAACAACATGCTATGTGTTTTACCGCTTTGATATTATATGGATTGTATATATAAATTGTGCCGAAAACCCTTCTCTTCTTCACCTCCGGGGATGTGCTTACTGGTTGAGACTCCCCTTTCTGTTAAGTCATACCCAAAGTAAGAAATAGAGGCCGGATAAGTTACAAAGCCGATTGGCCCCGCGGGTCACCGGTACGTAGACCCCTCCTCGATCCGAGTTGTCCACTCGGGTACACGGTCTAGCGTCCCATGAAAACTATAAGATATTGAACATAGGTCTATGACGATTATTTGCATCATAACTGACTTAGGTGACTCAAAACAGGGGTTGGGTCCGTCTAGGACAGGTGACCCGGTAATTAAAGGCTGAGCATACTATATGTTGCATTTTTAATTGTCTTTGATCATTATACGGACCGGCAAATTTCCGAGAAAATAGAAAGAGAATGTTTGTAAATAGAAAAGAAAAGAGAGAGATATTAGCAAAAGAGTTGTTAGAAATTTGAAAATTAGAAAATCGGAAAAATATTATTGTTGTTAAAATAATTGGTCAAATAATCTGACCGAACTACGCAGGTTTGATTCTCGCCATTAGGTAGGATACGTAGGCAACCCTTGAACGGGTCCAACCACCCTTTTAGAAAATGACAAAAAAATATTTTGTTTCAAATAATCAAGGTGATCACTGTTTTTGGAAATAGCTGAATGTTCCGAAAGGACGCCGGAAGGTTGTTTTGGCAAAAATGGCCTCTTCGAAAGTCATGTCTTTTCCCTTTTCAAAATAAAAACCCGAAAAATGAAAATTTTCTTTGAAAAATATTTTTCTTTTTTTTGAATAAAATCGCCTTTAATAAATGTGCAGGATGAGCACGATACAGAATGAACCCTTCACTTTAATGAATAGAATCCCTTTGGAGCTAAGATTATGGTGGAACGACATGGGACAGGAAGGACAGAATTGGGTCAAGTGTTATCTGAAAGACCTTACGGGATTAATGGACATAATTCCCCGAGGCGATACAATACGAGCACTGGTTACATGCTGGGATTCTGCGCACAATGTTCTACATTTTTCGGACTTTGAACTCACTCCCACTCTTGAGAAAGTTGCTTACTATATAGGGAAAAATGAGGTCCCCTTAAAAGAGAAATACCCGGTGGCTCCAAGAGCGATAACGGTGCACCGCTTCCTAGACTCTTTGAAGATTTCTCGGAACATCCACAATGAGGATTTGGTTAATGGGTTTTGCTCCTTAAACTTCATCTACAGTAGATATGGACATGTTGGGGGTTTCAATGACCCCACGAACAAACTCTGTAGTAAGTCCAACCGAGTCAAATGGGACAAACATCGACGATTCGCTTTTCTGATGGCGTTTCTCGGGATAATCATATTTCCAAGAAAGGATGGGCACATTGATACGAGAGTTACCGGGGTGGCCAGCACTTTGATTGTACAAGATAATTGCATTTTGGCTCTGATGATCATAGCCAATATCTACCGTGCCTTGACGACATGTAAAGCAGGGTGCAACTTCTTTGAGGGATGTAACTTGATTCTGCAAATCTAGTTGATAGAACACTTATGCCATCATCCTTCGTTCTCAAGCTATGGGCCGACTGAAAGAACGTGCCTCGAAGAATTATATATGAGAACAAAAGAAGTTAAGCTGCCGGAGGGAGTTAAAGGTTGGATTTCATATCTATGATCGTTGACCAATAGCCAAATTGATTGGGCATACGAATGGTTGCCCCTCGATGAGGTGATTTACATGCCGACGGAAGGGTCACACTTCTTGATCATCGGTTTAAAAAGTATCCAGCCTTATGCCCCGTACAGGGTCTTACGATAGCTTGGAAGATATCAAGTTATACCAAAAGATGGGGACCTCAGTTTGCAAGTAATAGAGATTAGTCCGGATAGGCAATTCCCGGAAGCAAAGGTCCGACAGATTTGGAATGAGTGTCAAAATTTGAAGGCAGAGACTTGTGTAGAAAACAGAGCTCGGGGAGAAGTAACGCCAGGGTACGCCGCATGGTATCAAAGAGGTATTGAGCATGATAGACCATTGAAAAGACCTCACGTTCAAGATCTGGCAGAGCAGTCTAAGGACTACGGATATTGGGTGGCCAAAGAAAATGAGTATAAGGCCAAAATCAGCTTGCTAGAAATACAGTTACGAGATCTCCAATTCGAGAGCATTTTACAGGCAGCATCTGACGAAGGAGAAAAGAAGCAACTGAAAAAGGAGAATGAAAGTCTAAAGTCTCAAGTTGCAAAAATGAAAATTGCATCTGAGACCCCGGTTCGCTTAGCCCGAGACGAGAAGCTAATTGAAAATCTTCGGCGCAAAGTGAATGACTACAACTTCGATCTTGACAAAGCGGAAAAAGAGTTAATCAGGGTTCGGAAGTAACTGGCCAGGGACGCGGAGGAAAGAGCTATAATAGTTCAGCAACTACAAGATAGAAATGAAGTTGAGGTAGCTCGATTGAGAAAGAAAGTCATCACAACCACAGTCAAAAGTAACAAGATAATCAAAGAGTTTGAGGAAGAAAAAGAGCATTGTTACACGACTATGGCTCGACTAGAGTTCGAGTTACAACAACTACAGAAAGAGAACCAACAAACCTTAGACGCTCGAGACAAACATATCAGCAGGTTACTTTAAGAAAAGGGGGTCGTTCGAGAAGGAATTGTCCATATTGCTCAGTACATCACCAGAAAATGCCAATTGTGTGAAGATATGTCCCATGCAACATTTGTATCAGCCGTGAAGTTCTTTGTGAAGCAAATCATTTCCAACCTAGATAGGCTCCAAAGTGGATTGGCATATAGGCCCGCGGCAAGACCGAACGACGTCTCGCGGGCATTAGGAGCATTAATGTACTCATAGGGCATGCATTTTGTATTCGTATTTCTTTTGCATTAGTAGCACAACATCATTTTGTAAATCAATATTTTTGAGTATCAATGAAAAGATCAAAGAAGATGTTGCTAATCCTTTTTTGCTTTATATCAATTGTTTGTACGATAGGCAAATAAGTAGGAACGAAAATCAATAAAGAAAAGAACAAAGAAAGAAATGGAAAAGAGAGGAAAAAGAAAAGAACGAAAATAAAAAGAGAAAAAGATATGGAAAAAGAAGAAAAAGAGGAGAAAAGGAAAGAAAGAAAAGAGATGATTGAATAAAAAACGGATGTTGGTTCACAATGGAATAAATGCCGGGATGATACATGACAATCAAAGGCAAAAATTGTGATTTTTTTATTGCATCTTACTCTTTTATGTACTAACTATTAACAAGTGTTGTTGTTTATGAGAATTAGATTTCAGCTGGCAACTGGTACTCTAGCAAATCATCATTACAACACACGATCAAAGACTATGACTAAGGCTTTGTCTCAGGAAATTGAGCCAACTATCATGGACCCAATGCAAGAAGAGGAGGTCGTGGATGTAGCGGGGATGAAGGAGGAAATGTATAAGCTCAAGCAGCAAATGTCAGAAATGTACCAAGCTTGGTCCAGGGGTCAACCTTTGCCCACCTACCCAGCCAACCCAGCATATATCCCTCCTGCCAATCCTAATCCCGAGCCACCAACCATGAATTCATCCTCTACGTACCGAGACTACCATCACTACTATGCCACCACTTCACAGGCACCACCGCCACTGTCCAAACAGATTCCACCTCAGCCACCACAAGTCGCCCCGGTGTATGTGGAACCACCACCTGCTGTTCTGCATAAGTCGTCAAGTGAACCAGTGTTCCATGTGCAAGATACCCATTACTATCCGCCGGAGCCGACGTTTAGGCGGCATGACTCTTATACCCCACTGATGGAGACGACAGAAGAAAAGCCCGTCAAGAACTTGAAACAAGAGGAAATAGCACGGAAGATGAGGAGTTTAGAACAATCTTTCTATAACATACAAGGGCTAGGAGGCCAAGTGAGCGTAGCATACAAAGATTTGTGTCTGTTCCCAGAAGTGCAGCTCCCGGTTGGATTCAAGCTACCTAAATTCGACATGTACGATGGACACGAGGATCCTGTAGCACATCTCAGAGGTTATTGCAGCAAGATGCGTGGTGCAGGAGGAAAAGATGAACTTTTGATGGCATACTTTAGTCAGAGTTTGAGCGGTTCTACGCTGGAGTGGTATACACGTCAGGATCACACTAGATGGTTCATTTGGGACGATCTAGCTCAATCATTTGCCAACCACTTCCAGTACAACTTGGAGATAATTCCAAACAGGTTGTCGCTTACCAAGATGGAAAAGAAGCCCGAAAGAAAGTTTTCGGGAATACGACTTTAGATGAAGAGAACAAACGGCACGAGTGGATCCTTCTATGAAGGAGACTGAAATGGTAGATTGTTTTCTGCAGGCCTTAGAGCCTACTTACTATGGCCGTTTGGTGTCGGCTATTGGTAAGAATTTCAATGAAGTAGTGAAAATGGGGAGTTTTGTAGAGGAAGGATTGAAAACCAACAAAATCATGAGCTTTTCTACTATCAAGGCCACGAATCAAGCGATACAAACCGGAAATGGGGGATCTATTGGTAAGAAGAAGAAGGAAGAGGTTTCAGTTGTTGAAAGTAGGCCATGGTCTCGAGGCCAAAATATATACCATCACCCACCTCGCCCATACCAGTCATACCCGCCAGCACCTTACAACCCACCTCCACCATATTATCGACCCACTACTACACATTACCCCATCCCGCAAGCCAAACATTACCCATCGCCTCCACATGTATGGCGAGCCCAAGCTCCACAAAATGTCTATCATACACAGAACACCTACCCTCATTCCAGAACTTACAAGAACCTAAATAGACCCAGCTTCTAACCTGATCCAGAAATGAGAAACAGAGCCCAAACGAAGAAAACATTCACCCCATCGGGGGAATCTTATACCAACCTCTATCATCGTCTGAAAGAGTTGGGGATGCTAAACCCCATTGAACCAAAACTGCCAAACCCACCTCCCAGAAACATTGACCAGTCGGTCAGATGTGAAAATTGCTCCGGGGCACCGGGGCACGATACTGAAAAATGTTGGCACTTGAAATCTGCTATACAGGAGCTCGTTGACAGTAGGAGGATCGGGGTGCAAGCTCCAGAGACTCCAAATATTATCCAGAATCCATTACCAACTCATCATGAGACACACATGATAGAGTTAGAACAAGAAGAGAGCAGCAAAAAGCCGTCCCAATCAATAATAATGATAAAGGCCAACAGTAAAGTGGAGAAAAAGGTTGAGAGAGAGAAAGCGAAAGCTGATTTACCAGTGCAAAAGCAGCCAGTGATTGAGACTTTGAAAATTGTGGTGCCCGGGGCTATGCCGTTGTTGACAGTAAAATGAGCGTACATAGAACCGGTGGTCATAAAGCCGGTGGTGCAAATGCCGGTGGTGGATACTAAAGTCATACCTTGGAACTACAACAAGGTCATAGTGATGTACAAGGTAAAAGAAGTTACAGGGGAGGCCAATGAAACACACGGCCTCACTCGTTCCGAGCGGTGCTTTACCCCGGAAGAGCTAAGGAAAATGAAGGTGGTAAAGGAGAATCATGTGAAGAAGCCGGTCTCTGAAGAAGAAGCAGAAGAGGTTTTGAAGAAGATAAAAGCTCAAGACTACTCGATAGTAGAAAAGCTGAGAAAGACGCCTGCACAAATCTCATTGCTTTCATTGCTAATTCACTCAGAAGAACACAGGAAGGCGCTGTTGAAAATACTGAATGAAGCACATGTCCCCGAAAAAATCTCAGTCTGCCATCTCGAAAAGATTACCAACAAATTTTTTGAGTCAAACAAGATAACATACTCGGATAATGAATTGCCTGTCGAAAGGACCGAACACAACAAGGCACTCTATCTCACCGTCAAAAGTGAAGAATCAGTGGTTACTCGGGTTTTAATAGACAACGGGTCGAGTGCAAACATTTGTCCACTCTCGACTCTCGAAAAATTAAAGATTAATCCTGATAGAATCCGTCGAAATAGTGTGAGTGTTCGAGGGTTTGACGGAGGAAGCAAAAATACCTTTGGGGAGATATTGTGTTGGAGGTCACTATTGGGCCGGTAGACTTTACCATGGAATTTCAGGTGTTGGACATCACTATTTCTTATAATCTATTGCTGGGATGGCCATAGATCCATGCGGACAAAGCCGTACCATCTTCCCTACACCAAATGGTAAAGTTTGAATGGGAACAGCAAGAAATTACAATGCATAGAGAGGAAGACGGTTGTAATACCATAATGCCTTTTGAGGAAGCCGAGGGGGACAAGGGCCCATAGGTGTATCAGGTGACAGACACTGTGGTAATTAACAAGATAGCCGAAGGAGAGAGCTTGCCAATCCCTACAGTGGCATCTACCACAGTAGTGGTAGCTAAAGAGATGATCAGAAATGGGTTCACACCGGGAAAAGGTTTGGGAATAGCTTTCCAAGGAATAACACAACCTGTCCATCTACCAGGAAAACAATGATACCTTTGGCTTGGGCTTTAAACCTACCTACACCGACATCCAGAAAGCCAAAAGAACCAAGAAGAAAAGTTGCACCCTCCCGAAACCAGTCCCAAAATTATCCGACACCTTCACTAAGCCTGGTACACAATGACATTTGGTGACTACTGTGTCAAAGTATGCTGAGATAAGGCCAGATGCGGAGCTCCTCGCGAGGTATGAAATGTTAGTTGGGTATGTGAACATGGTGGAGATGGGTGAGGGGGCCAGTAAGATGGATATCCAGTTCGTGAGGCCTAGTGTTGCACTCAATAATTGGGAAGCCACTCCTTTTTCCAATCAGGAGGGAGTCTTGGTAGTTAGCTTTCAAAATATATCATCCTTTCCCAAAAGAAATTTTTTGTAATCCCCACCCCCCATTGAAATCAAATGTATCCAGTCTCTGTCATCTTTTTGAAAAATATCAATGAAATGCAATTTCTTCTTCTTTCTTCATTTTTACCTTATTTTTATTATTTTTCCTTTCTTCCTTTTTGTACAGTTCAATATGCGCTGATTCTGATGATATGTCATGCATGAAGGATTCCCGGCCCAGTTTTGACAATTGAATTATTATACAAGAAATTGAAAATGAGAGTGAAATAGAATATGAAGATGAGGAAATACTGGAGGAAATAAGTAAAGACTTGAATCAATATGAGGAAAAACCCAAACCGAACTTAAGCGAGACAGAATCTATTAATTTGGGTAATGAGGATAATGTCCGGGAAACAAAAATTAGTGTACACCTAGAAGCTTCCCTCAGAGAAGAGCTAATAAAATTATTGCACGAATACAAGGACATGTTTGCCTGGTCCTATGATTACATGCCCCGACTTAGCACTGATTTGGTGGTACACAAGTTGCCTATTTATCCCGAATGCTGGTCCGTAGAACAAAAGTTGAGAAAGTTCAAAACGCACATCAGCGTAAAGATTAAAGAAAAGGTGAATAAGCAGTTTGAGGCAAAGGTCATACTAGTTACCAAATACCCCACCTGGTTAGCAAATGTTGTGTCAGTTCCAAAGAAAGACAGAAAAACGAGGGTGTGTGTTGATTACAGAGACCTCAACAAGGCCAGTCTAAAGGATGACTTCCCATTGCCGAATATCCACAAACTAATTGACAATTGTGCCAAGCATCAAATTGGCTCTTTTGTAGATTGCTATGCGGGTTATGACCAGATCCTAATGGACGAAGAAGATGCGGAGAAAATGGCTTTTATCACATCTTGGGGAACATACTGCTATAGAGTGATGTTGTTTGGGTTAAAGAATGTCGGAGCTACTTATATGAGGGCAATGACTACAATGTTTCATGACATGATGCATCAAGAAATTGAAGTGTATGTGGACGACATCATCATAAAGTCCAAGAAGCAGCATGATCATGCCAAGGACTTGAGGAAGTTTTTCCAAAGACTCCGAAGGTATAATCTTAAAACTCAATCCTGCAAAATGCGCTTTTGGAGTACCTTCAGGGAAGCTATTGGGATTTATAGTAAGTCGGCGAGGCATTGAACTAGATCCGTCGAAGATAAAAGCCATCCATAGTTTGCCTCCGCCGAAGAATAAGAAGGAAGTAATGAGCTTACTAGGCAGGCTGAATTATATTAGCCGGTTCATCGCTCAGTTGACATCAACATGTGGGGCATTGGTCAGCCCAAATGACATACATGGAACTCGTAATGATCATATTGAGTTGTCACGACCCAAACCCCGGTCGTGATGGCGCCTAACACAATGCTAGGCAAGCCCGACCACATCATCTCTTAAACCAGCCAGTTATTAATTCCAATTAATAAAATTAAACTTAAATAGATCATATCCGGTGATAAACGAAATGTAAAACATACAAAATACGGTCCCAACCATATCGTGGTGTCACGAGACCGAGCCTCTACAGAATAGCATCCTAATACAACCAAGTCTAGGCAAATAGGAAATCAACAAGATGACAAAGAAGGAGAAAACAAGCTTTGCGGACGCTGACAGCTACCTCGTAATCTCCGCAAAAGTAGCCAAGGATCAGCAGCTACAATGTCTCAACTGCTCTCGGGCACCTGTGGATCTACACAGAAAGTGCAGGGGAGTGGGGTGAGTATATTTCAACTCAGTGAGTAACAATAATAAATAATAATTGAAGGTAAGAACTCCTGTGCTATCACTTAGCAGTTCTAAGGCAACCCTCACAGGTACGTCATCACTATAGTAGTACTCTAACCTCCAATCTACGTTTATCTCTACAAGATTCTTACGCTGATCCAACCCTCACTCGTACCCCTACGGTGTACGGTCATCTAAACATATAAAGACACATACCTATGTCTATAATGTATAAGTAATTAAGTAGATAGTAGGATATGATTAAGTATAATGTTGCGGCGTGCAGCCCGCTCCAATACATATACCGCTGCGGCGCGCAGCCCGCTCCATTTAACGTCGACGGCGCTCACTGGGGGTGTATACAGACTTCGGAGGGGCTCCCTAGGCCCAAGCACTATAATACTGCGGCGTGCAGCCCGATCCACACATGTATTACTGCGGCGTGCAGTCCGATCCAATATTTATATGTATATATATTTATACTGCTGCGGCGCGCAGCCCGATCCCATAATATACACCAGTGCTCACTCCGAAGGGGCTCCTACAGCCCAAGCGCAATAATACTGCGGCGTGCAGTCCGTCCCACATGTATATTACATGTATATTACTGCGGCGTGCAGTCCGATCCAATATATATACTGCTGCGGCATGCAGCCCGATCCAATATAGGTATATATATATATAATACCTCATAATGGGTCCTCGACCCTATCCCAGTCAATATGTGATTGGCCTCTCAGGCCCAATATAATATATCACAGTGGGTCCTGGACCCTGTCTCAGTCAATATAGACTTGGTCTTTCAGGCCCACTCACCTAGAACAGAGAATTCCACCCTAGATAATCTCTCTCAATGTACACATCTAGTACGGGCTCATATTATGCTATACAGCTAGAGCTACGGCTGAGTGTATGTTTCCAACATGATATAAGGGTCACCTAGCTCTATAGGTTCCCTAATGCTCTACAGATCGGCACAAGGCCCCAAACATGGCTATTAGCCCAATTGTACAGTTATAATCTCGTTAGCAGTCATACAACACAGTATTCTATTAGCCGGGAAGGACCAAGTCCAAGTCCCCAATCACAATGTCACCACACTCGTCTCAAGACGTGTGTCTCATCTCAACATAGCACCGTGAAGTGCTAGTACGGGGTTTCAAACCCTAAGTACATTGTTTACTACCACCACTCACCTCGAACCGGTAGAAGCTTCAATCCGCCTTGCGCTTGCCTCGCAAATCAATCTCCTCGGGTGCCAAATCTGCTCAAAATCATAGAGAATGCATCAATATATGCTAATTTCACGCAATTCATTCGAAATAACCCAAATTATATCAAAACCCGCAAGTTGTCAAAACCCGACTTTTGGTGCGCTTCTCGAAAATTATAAAAGTTACATATTCGGAACACTCGTCTCAATACGAGTCTAGGCATATAAAATTTACCAAATTCGGACTCCATTTGCCCACTCAAATCGGCAATTTACCAAAACCCTGGCTTAGGCTAAATTTCCCCACAATTTGATCCAATTGTCGTGAATTAAAGGAGGATTTCATGATAAAAACTCGTAAAGGAACCATAAAACTCACCTCCGATGATAACCCGATGATCTCCCAGCAATAACTCGCCCAAATCACCCAATTCGCCTCCAAGAACCGAGCCCCAAATGTTTTGCAACTTATGAAATTTTAACCCTTCTATTATTTTTAACACAGGCCCGATTTCCGCTTCTGCGGACAAATTCCGCCTCTGCGATACCGCTTTCGCGACCAAATGGTCGCTTCTACGAAACCCAGGCCTAATTGGCCACTTCCGCTTCTGCGAGCCACGGACCGCTTCCGCGCATCCTCTCCTGCGGAACCACCTTCGCTTCTGCGATGAATTCTCCGCTTCTGCGGTCCCGCTCCTGCGGTTCCCAATCCGCAGGAGCGAAAATGCTGCTGCAATTTATGACAGCAGCTCCCAAACTCCAATTTCCTCCCGTTTAGCCATCCGAAACCACCCCCGGGCCCCCGGGACCCCAACGAAAGCCACAAACATACTCCATAGCACCATACGAACTTGCTCCAAGCATAATAGCACCCTCTTAAACATCCAAAATCATCAATTACACACGGATTCAAGCCTAAGTTTTCTTCAAAACCTCCGAAACTAGCATTCGATCAAAAACTCGACCAAACGACCTCCGAATGACCTGAAATTTTGCAAGCACATCTAGAATCACCTAATGGAGCTTCTACAACTGTCGGAATTCCATTCCGACTCCCGGATCAAAATCTCACCTATCGATCGGATTTCGCCAAAATTCAACCTTAGCCAATTCAAGCCTATTTCTACACCGGGCCTCCAAATTCCATTCCGATCGCTCCCCTAAGTCACAAATCACCCCCGGAACTAACTGAATCATCAGAATCTGATTCCGAGCCCTCTAACCAAATAGTCAACTCCGGGTTGACTTTCCTTATTCAAGTTTCCTTCAAAAAGGCTATATGCCTCATTTTCAATCCAATTCACTCCTAACTTCCCCGATACACTCTAACACTGATATAAAAGCATAAATTATGTAATTACAACATAACGGGGTGGTAATTCCCGTGACGATGGGCCGGGTCGTCACATTCTCCCCCTCTTAAGCAAACGCTCGTCCTCGAGCGGGTCAAGAAACATACCTGAAGTCTCGAATAGCTGAGGGTATCTGCTCCGCATCTCCTGCTCGACCTCCCAAGTAGCCTCCTCCACGGGCCGACCTCTCCACTGCACCTTAACTGCTGCAATCTCCTTCGACCTCAATTTTCTTACCCGGCGACCCAAAATATCAATAGGCTCCACATCATATGATAGATCACCATCAAGCTGAATGGTACTGAAGTCTAATACATGAGACGAATCTCCGATGTACTTCCGGAGCATAGACACATGGAATACTGGATGAACGCTGGATAAGCTGGGTGGCAAGGCTAACTCATATGCCACCTCTCCAACTCTCCTGAGTATCTCAAAAGGACCAATGTACCTGGGACTCAACTTCCCTTTCCTCCCGAACCTCATGACACCCTTCATGGGTGAAACCTTCAACAATACTCTATCACCAACCATGAAAGACAACTCTCGAACCCTACGGTCCGCATAACTCTTCTGGCGAGACTGTGCTGTGCGAAGCCTCTCCTGGATCAACTTTGCTCTATCCAGAGCATCCTGAACTAACTCAGTCCCTATCAATCTATCCTCACTAGGCTCAAACCATCCGACGGGAGATCTACACCGTCTGCCATACAATGCCTCGTACGGGGCCATCTGAATACTCGACTGGTAGCTGTTGTTGTAGGCAAACTCAGCAAGTGGCAAGAACTCATCCCATGAACCACCAAAGTCAATCACACATGCCCGCAACATATCCTCCAGGATTTGAATAGTGCACTCCGGCTGCCCGTCTGTCTGGGGGTGAAACGCGGTGCTCAACTCAACCCGCGTACCCATCTCCCGCTGAAATGCTCTCCAAAACTGAGAAGTGAACTGAGTGCCTCTGTCAGATATAATAGACACTAGGACCCCATGCAACCTGACAATCTCCCGAATAAAGATCGCTGCCAACCGCTCCGATGAGTAAGTAGTACTAACTGGGATGAAATATGCGGACTTGGTCAACCGATCGACAATCACCCATACAGAATCAAACTTCCTCGCTGTCCGAGGGAGTCCAGTAACAAAATCCATGGTGATCCTCTCCCATTTCCACTCAGGAATAACCATACGCTGAAGAACACCGCCCGGTCTCTGATGCTCATACTTGACCTGCTGGCAATTGAGGCACTTGGCTACATGCCTAACAATATCCATCTTCATCCTTCTGCACCAGTAGTGCTGTCTCAAGTCCTGGTACATCTTCGCGGCACCTGGGTGAATAGAGTACCGCGAACTGTGTGCCTTCTCAAGTATCAACTCCCGCAAACCATCAACATTGGGCATGCATATACGGCCCTGCATCCTCAGAACACCATCACCGTCGATAGTCACATCTCTAGCATCATTATGCAGCACTATGTCCTTAAGGACAAGCAAATGTGGATCATCATACTGTCGCTCCCTGATGCGATCATATAAGGATGATCGAGAAACAACACAAGCCAACACCTAACTCGGCTCCGAAATATCTAATCTCACTAGCCGATTGGCTAGGGCCTGAACATCATAAGCAAATGGCCTCTCCCCAACTGGGATGAAAACTAGGCTGCCCATGCTAACCGCCTTCCGACTCAAGGCATCGGCCACCACATTGGCCTTCCCCGGATGATACAAAATAGTGATATCATAGTCCTTAAGCAACTCCAACCACCTCCGCTGTCTCAAATTAAGGTCCTTCTGTCTGAATAAGTGTTGAAGGCTGTGATGATCCGTGAACACCTCACAGGAGACACCATACAGGTAATGCCTCCAAATCTTCAAAGCATGAACTATGGTTGCTAGCTCCAAATCATGAACAGGGTAGTTCTTCTCGTGGGGCTTCAACCGACGAGAAGCATAAGCAATGACCCTACCCTCACGCATCAACACACAACCAATGCCAACTCCCGAGGCATCATAATATACAATATAAGAATCAAGTCGTCGGTAGAATCAAGTCCGGTGCCGTGGTCGCCGCCGTCTCGAGCTTCGAAAGCTCTCCTCGCACTCCTCGACCATAAGAAAGGAACACCCTTCCGAGTTAATCTAGTCAAGGGTGAGCAATAGAAGAGAATCCCCGAATGAATCGGCGATAATACCCCGCCAATCCCGTAAAGCTACGGATCTCAAGAATCGAGGCTCGGTCCGGGCCAACTCCGACCGCCTCGACCTTCCTCGTATCTACCTCGAATACCATCACAGGACACCACGTGCCCTAAGAATGCCACGGACTCAAGCCGGAACTCACATTTGGAGAACTTGGCATACAGCTTCTCCTCTCTCAACCTTCGCAACACAATACTCAAGTGCCGAGCATGCTCCTCCCTGGCTACGAGAGTAGACTAGTATGTCATCAATGAATACGATCACAAGTGAATCAAGATACGGCCTGAATACACTGTTCATCATATGCATAAATGCTGCTGGGGCGTTGGTCAGCCCAAAAGACATCACAAGGAACTTATAATGACCATATCGGGTCCGGAATGCAGTCTTCATAATGTCAGACTCTCTAATCTTCAACTGATGGTAGCCCGAACGAAGATCAATCTTCGAGAACACCCTAGCTCCCCTGGAGCCGATCAAATAAATCATCAATACGAGGCAGAGGATACTTATTCTTCACTCTTACTTTGTTTAGCTGCCCGTAGTCAATACACATCCTCATAGATCCGTCCTTCTTCTTAACAAACAGATCGGTGCACCCCACGTCGACACACTCGCCGAATGAACCCCTTATCTAGGAGTTTCTGAGTCGCTCCCGCAATTCCTTCAACTCACTCGGTGTCATCCGATATAGTAGGAATAGAAATAGGCCGAGTGCCCGGAACAAAATCGATACCAAAATCAATATCCTTGTCCGGCAACATGCCCGGCAGGTCTGAGGGAAACACATCAGGAAAGTCTCGCACAATGGGAACAGAATCAATACCGGGAGTCTGGGTCTCGACCTCCCGCACAAATGCTAAATAAGAGAGACATCCCTTCCCAACCATTCGTTGGGCCTTGAGGAAAGATATTACCCTGCTAGGTACATACTCAGCCGTGCCTCGCCACTCGATCCTCTGAATGCCCGGCATAGCCAAAGTGACTGTCTTAGCATGACAGTCCAGAATAGCATGACATGGAGATAGCCAGTCCATGCCCAATATAACATCAAAATCAATCATGCTGAGAAGCAACAGGTTTACTCGGGTCTCCAGACCCCGAATAGTGACTAGACAGGACCGGTATACATTGTCCACAACAATAGTATCCCCTACCGGGGTAGATACATGCACTGGCAGCTCAAAAATCCCTCGGGTCGTGCCCAAATAAGGAGCAAAATATGTAGACACATACGAATAAGTAGAACCGGGATCAAATAATACTGAGGCATCTCTGTGGCAGACTGAGATAATACCTGTAATGACAGCATCAGAAGCAACGACCTCATATCGGCCCTGAAAAGCATAGCATCTAGCCTGTCCGCCTGATCGGCCTCCTCCTCGAGAGCGACCCCTAGCTGTCTGACCCTCACCCCTAGCTGGCGGGGCGGATGCTGAAGTAGAAGGACCAGATGACGAGGGCTTCCTCCTCTGGTGATATGGCCTGGGAACAAAATGGGGACACTCTCTGCGGATGTGCCCAAACTCTCCACAATCGATGCAACTCCCAGGTGCTTGGGACTGGGATTAATGAGGACCCCTAGCACCGGAGTGTCCAGCTGATGAACTAGGTCGAGAAGAACCCTGGACAGATGGGGCCTGTGAAGAACTCTTTGCTGGCATAACGCTGAGAGATGGCTGGCTCTGGTGCAAAACTTGATAACCACGGCCAGAAGACGACCCACGATGATCTGAGTGGGCCGGCTGTGAAGACCTGAAAGAGCGACCTAGGCTCCGCTGACCCTGGCCTTTGGTCTGAGTGCCACTAGAACTAGCTGATCCTCGAGGCCTATTGGCCTCCCTCTCTTCTCGCTCCCTGCGATGATCTGTCTCTATGTCGCGAGCGATATCCACAGCCCAAAACCCTTTCTCGAGTCATAAGAATATAGATAGGACAAATAAGGCCATCAACAAAATGTCTAATCCTCTCCCGGTCAGTAGGAACCAACCACGGTGCATATTCGGAGAACTCCATGAATCTGACCTCATACTCCGACACTGACATGTCTCCCTAACGAAGCCCCTCAAACTGTCTACGCATCTCCTCTCTCTGGGATCGAGGTACCCACTTCTCCAAGAACATAGTGGAGAACTCTTGCCATGATAATGGTGCTGCCCCTGCCGGTGTACGGCGCTCAAAAGCCTCCCAACAAGCGAAGGCTGGTCCCTGGAATTGGAAGGTAGTAAAGGATACACCGCTGGACTCCAAGATCCCTGTCGTAGGAGCATCCGACGACACTTGTCCAGAAAACCTTGGGCGTCCTCGCCTGGAGCACCACTGAAAATAGGAGGAGATAATCTACTGAACCTCTCCAGACGACGCTGCTCCTCGTCGGTCATAACTAGGGCCCTGTCCCCCTGAACCTGAACATCTGGCTGTACTGGGACCACTGGTTGGACTGGTGGAGCCTTAGGTGTCTGCAGGCCCTACACTACCGGCTCTGGAGTACGAGCTGCGGGGGTCTGATGACCACCCCCAATCCTGGATGTAGTTGTTGTGGTGGAAGCTGAAACCGCCCGTGCTAGGCCGCGTGCATCGCTAGTATCCGAGCCGTGGTCTCCTGTAGACCCGGAATGACAATGGGCACAGCTGGTGCCTGATCTGGTGCTGCTGACACCTCTGCAACTGGGGGTTGTGGGTCAGCTGGCACTGCCTCAGCTGCCCTAACTCCGCCACGACCACGGTCGCGTCCACGGCCTCTAGCAGGTGGTAGTGGTGGTCGTCCTCCACGTCCGGATGATCGAGTTCTCGCCAACTACGAGAGAATAGAATGTCAAAGTTCAGATCAAGTCAAAAGTAATCGCACGACAAGAATTCCAAGAATTGAAACTTTTCCTGAAAAGGTTTGCAGCCTCCCGAGGATAAGTACAGGCGTCCCCGCACCGATCCACGAGACTCTACCAACCGGCTCATGACTCGCGAGACCTGTTAACCTAGGCTCTGATACCAACTTGTCACGACCCAAACCCTGGTCGTTATGGCGCCCAACACAATGCTAGGCAAGCCCGACCATATTATCCCTTAAACCAGCCAGTTATTAATCAAATTAAACTTAAACAGTAAATGATCATATCCAGTGATAAACGAAATGTAAAACATACAAAATACGGTCCCAACCATATCGTGGTGTCACGAGACCGAGCCTCTACAAAATAGCATCCTAATACAAACAAGTCTAGGCAAATAGGAAATCAACAAGATGATAAAGAAGGAGAAAACAGGCTCTGCGGACGCTGGCAGCTACCTCGTAGTCTCCGCAAGAAGTAGATGTGTGCAGGCAGCTACAATAACTCAACCGCTCTCGGGTACCTGTGAATCTGCACAAAAAGTGCAGGGGAGTGGGGTGAGTATATTTCAACTCAATGAGTAACAAGTAATAAATAATAACTGAAGGTAAGAACTCCTGTGCTATCACTTAGTAGTTCTAAGGCAACCCTCACAGGTACGTCATCACTATAGTAATACTCAAATCTCCAATACACGTTTATCTCTACAAGATTCTTACGCTGATCCAACCCTCACTCGTACCCCTACGGTGTACGGTCATCTCAACATATAAAGACGCATACCTATGTCTATAATGTATAAGTAATTAAGTAGATAGTAGGATATGATTAAGTATAATGCTGTGGCGTGCAGCCCGCTCCAATACATATACCGCTGCGGCGCGCAGCCCGCTCCATTTAACGTCGACGGCGCTCACTGGGGTGCATACAGACTTCGGAGGGGCTCCCTAGGACCAAGCACTATTATACTGCGGCGTGCAGCCCGATCCACACATGTATTACTGCGGCGTGCAGTCCGATCCAATATTTATATGTATATATATTTATACCGCTGCAGCGCGCAGCCCGATCCCATAATATACACCAGTGCTCACTGAGAATATGTGCAGACTCAGACTCCGAAGGGGCTCCTACAGCCCAAGCGCAATAATACTGCGGCGTGCAGTCCGTCCCACATGTATATTACATGTATATTACTGCGGCGTGCAGTCCGATCCAATATATATACTGCTGCGGCGTGCAGCCCGATCCATGTAGGTATATATATATAATACCTCATAATGGGTCCTCGACCCTATTCCAGTCAGTATATACTTGGCCTCTCAGGCCCAATATAATATATCACAGTGGGTCCTTGACCCTGTCTCAGTCAATATAGACTTGGCCTTTCAGGCCCACTCAGCTAGAACAGGGAATTCCACCCTAGATAATCTCTCTCAATGTACACATCTAGTACGGGCTCATATTATGCTATACAGCTAGAGCTACGGCCGAGTGTATGTTTCCAACATGATATAAGGGTCACCTAGCTCTATAGGTTCCCTAATGCTCTACAGTTCGGCACAAGGCCCCAAACATGGCTATTAGCCCAATTGTACAGTTATAATCTCGTTAGCAGTCATACAACACAGTATTCTATTAGCCGGGAAGGACCAAGTCCAAGTCCCCAATCACAATGTCACCACACTCGTCTCAAGACGTGTGTCTCATCTCAACATAGCATTGTGAAGTGCTAGTAAAGGGTTTCAAACCCTCAGTACATTATTTACTATCACCACTCACCTCGATCCGGTAGAAGCTTCAATTCGCCTTGCGCTTGCCTCGCAAATCAATCTCCTCGGGTGCCAAATCTGCTCAAAATCATAGAGAATGCATCAATATATGCTAATTTCATGCAATTCATTCGAAATAACCCAAATTATATCAAAACCCGCAAGTTGTCAAAACCCGACTTTTGGTGCGCTTCTCAAAAAATTTAAAAAGTTACATATTCGGAACCCTCGTCTCAATACGAGTCTAGGCATATCAAATTTACCAAATTCGGACTCCATTTGCCCACTCAAATCGGCAATTTACCAAAACCATGGCTTAGGCTAAATTTCCCCACAATTTGATCCAATTTTCGTGAATTAAAGGAGGATTTCATGATAAAAACGCGTAAAGGAACCATAAAACTCACCTCCGATGATAACCCGATGATCTCCCAGCAATAACTCGCCCAAATCGCCCAATTCGCCTCCAAGAACCGAGCCCCAAATGTTTTGCAACTTATGAAATTTTAACCTTTTCTGTTATTCTTATCACAGGCGCGATTTCTGCTCCTGCGGACAAAAATCCGCCTCTGCTATACGGCTTCTGCGACCAAATGGTCGCTTCTACGAAACCCAGGCCTAATTGGCCACTTCCGCTTCTGCGAGCCGCGGACTGCTTCCGCGCGTCCGCTCCTGCGGAACCACCTCCGCTCCTGCGGGCCTTACCACTTCTGTGCATCAGAGTCTGCTTCTGCGGACTCGCTTAGGCGACAAGTCTTCCGCTTCTGCGGATCCTCACATAACGAGCCCAGACCGCTTTTGCGGTCTTACCTTCCACACCAGCGGTCCCGCTCCTGCGGTTCCCAATCCGCAGGAGCGAAAATGCTGCTGCAATTCATGACAGCAGCTCCCAAACTCCAATTTCCTCCCGTTCAACCTCCTGAAACCACCCTCGGGCAGAGGGACCCCAACAAAAGCCACAAACATACTCCATAGCACCATACGAACTTGCTCCAAGCATAATAACACCCTCTTAAACATCCAAAATCATCAATTACACACGGATTCAAGCCTAAGTTTTCTTCAAAACCTCCGAAACTAGCATTCGATCAAAAACTCGACCAAACGACCTCCGAATGACCTGAAATTTTGCAGGCACATCTAGAATCACCTAACGGAGCTACTGCAACTGTCGGAATTCCATTCCGACTCCCGGATCAAAATCTCACCTATCGATCGGATTTCGCCAAAATTCAACCTTAGCCAATTCAAACCTATTTCTACATCGGGCCTCCAAATTCAATTCCGATCGCTCCCCTAAGTCACAAATCACCCCCCGGAACTAACCGAATCATCAGAATCTGATTCTGATCCCTCTAACCAAATAGTCAACTCCGGGTTGACTTTCCTTATTCAAGTTTCCTTCAAAAAGGCTATATGCCTCATTTTCAATCCAATTCACTCCTAACTTCCCCGATAGACTCTAACACTGATATAAAAGCATGAATTATGTAATTACAACATAACGGGGTGGTAATTCCCAGGACGACGGGCCGGGTCATCACAGGAAGCCTTCGATAAAATCAAGGAATATTTGGCAAATCCTCCAGTGTTAGTTCCTCCGGAGCTGGGAAGACCTTTGATCTTATATTTGACAGTGCTTGATAATTCATTTGGCTGTGTACTGGGACATCACGATGAGATTGGCAAGAAAGAGCAAGCTATATATTACCTTAGTAAGAAATTCACATCTTACGAGGTAAAATATACTCAGTTAGAGAGAACATGTTGTGCATTAACCTGGGTGGCTCAGAAATTGAACCATTATCTGTCAGCATACACTACATATCTAATATCACAGTTAGATCCTCTAAAGTATATATTCCAAAATCCCATGCCTACGGGGAGACTTGCTAAATGGCAGATTCTGCTCATAGAATTTGACATCATTTATGTAACACGTACGACAATAAAGGCGCAAGCAGTTGCAGATCACTTAGCAGAAAATCCAGTGGATGATGAATATGAGCCACTAAAGACATATTTTCCGGATGAGGAGGCAATGAATGTCGAAGAAATGGAACGAAGTGATAAGCCAGGATGGAAGATGTACTTCGACGGAGCCGTCAACAGTAAAGGAGTTGCGATTGGAGTAGTGCTTATTTCAGAAACGGGTCAACACTGTCCCGTTACCGCTCAGCTTCGGTTTTTCTACACCAACAATATAGCCGAATATGAGGCATGTATATTGGGATTAAGGATGACAATAGACATGGGTGTTCAAGAGATTTTGGTCATGGGTGACTTGGATCTTTTGATACATCAAATTTATGGAGAATGGGAGACAAGAGATTTGAAATTGATACCTTATTGGCATTGTCTACATGAACTGTCCCAAAGATTCCAATCTATAGAGTTCAAACATATCCCAAGAATGCATAATGAAGTGGCAGATGCTCTGGCCACACTATCCTCTATGTTACATCATCCGGATAAAACCTATATAGATCCACTCCAAATACAGGTGTATGATCAGAATGCTTACTGTTTTGTTGTGGAAGGAGAGTTAGATGGGGAGCCGTGGTATCACGATATCAAGGAATACTTGAAGACAGGAAAATACCCAGAACAAGCCACCGGAGATCAGTAGAGAGCTGTAAGACGCTTAGCCAATGGCTTTTTCCTCAGTGGAGGAATTATATATAAAAGAACACCATACTTGGGCTTGCTGAGATGTGTGGATGCGTAACAAGCTGATATGATTATGACTGAGGTGCACGCTGGAGCTTGCTGACCTCATATGAGCGGGTATATCTTAGCAAAGAAGATTTTGAGAGCGGGATATTATTGGCTCACCATGGAGCGGAACTGTATCAGGTATGTGAAGAAATGACACCAATGCCAAGTACATAGAGATTTAATCCACTCCCCACCTTATGAATTGCATACGATGTCTGCACCCTGGCCGTTTGTCTCCTGGGGTATGGATGTTATCGGACCAATAGAGCATGCAGCTTCTAATGGACATAGATTCATCTTGGTCACGATTGACTACTTTACTAAGTGGGTGGAGGAAAAGACATTCAAGGCGGTGACGAATAAAGTCGTGGTGGATTTCGTACATGAAAATATTATATGCCGATTTGGAATTCCCAAGGTAATTATCACGGACAATGGAGCCAACCTGAACAGTCATCTCATGGCGGAAGCATGTCAGAGATTTAAGATCCTGCATCGTAACTCTACACCTTACAGGCCAAAGGCAAATGGAGCAGTAGAAGCTGCAAATAAGAATATAAAGAAGATCCTTAGGAAAATGGTGGCAGAGTCTAGACAATGGCATGAGAAGCTTCCTTTCGCTCTTATGGGTTATCACACAACAGTACGTACTTCTATCGGCGCCACACCCTATTCATTGGTGTATGGGACAGAGGTTGTGATACCCGCAGAAATCGAGATACCGTCACTTCAAATCATAGCTGAAGCTGAGATTGATGACGATGAATGGGTAAAAGCCCGACTGGAACAATTAAATTTGATTGATGGGAAGAGGTTAGCAGCGGTTTGCCATGGGCAGTTATATCAACAAAGAATGGCCAGAGCATGTAATAAGAAGGTGCGTCCTCGGAAGTTTGAAGTTGGACAACTGGTATTGAGGCGTATCTTACTGCATTGGGCT
The DNA here is from genome assembly GCA_032618575.1 of Nicotiana noctiflora. NCBI lineage: Eukaryota > Viridiplantae > Streptophyta > Magnoliopsida > Solanales > Solanaceae > Nicotiana > Nicotiana noctiflora. The sequence continues at coordinate 110,437 of JASVEL010012335.1, forward strand.
GAAGCAAAAGGCAAATTCACGCCAAACTGGCAAGGGCCGTTCATGGTATCACGGGTGTTGTCTAATGGGGCATTATATCTAACAGGCGTTGAAGGGAAACGAGTAGAGCCTGCTATCAATTCAGATGCGGTCAAAAGATACTATGTATGATTCTTTTTCAATTGTATGATTGTATTTTGTTGTGATTTTGGAATTGAAATGATGAATCCATTTTATTCTCTATCCAAACACTTTATCCATTGACATCCCCTTTGAGCCGTATTCGATCTATTCTTTCATACCCTCTCTCGGAATCACTTATGATACAAAAGAAAAGTAGAAAATGCAAAATGAAGAATGAAAAAATAAATTGCAAACAAAAGAAAAAGACAAAGAAAATCGGGAAAAGTCAAAAGAAAACCATGAATTATCGGCAAGTCCGAACTACGTTTTGACTTGATCCCGAAATGGTACGTAGGCAGCCTCATTGAGGTTCAGCCGCAATAAAGAAAAAACCCAAAAAATAATCCCCCACATATTGAAACTGGGGCATATGTTATGTTTTATAATTCCGAGAGTTGTAAATATGTTTGAAACCCTTGTAAATTTATTGAGCCTTTATATCCTTCTTTCTTAACCCATCCAAAAGCCACATTACGGTCCAAAGAAATACCTTCGAATCAATTTCAAGAAAATAACAAATACAATGAGAATAAAGGAAGAACGGGGCACAGACAACACCAGTGGTTCAGAAAAACAAAAGACAAAAGAAAAAAATGAGAGTCTTGTCAGTGAAAACCTTTACCGGCACTGTGAGGCGAATGTGACACTGAGAGAAATAAAAATGAGAGTCTTGTCAGTGAAAACCTTTACCGGCACTGCAAGGCGACTGTGAGGATGAGAGAAAATAAATAAGAAAGTCTTGTTAGTGAAAACCTTTTACGGCACCATAAGGAGATTGCGAGGATTGTCTTGGAAAAAGAGAAAAGCAACAAAAAATAGGATCGGTTTGGTTTTGCAAGAAGGATGGAGTTGGAATATTGGATTGAACAAACTGGGTCAGAGTTTAAATACATGGCGTGGTCAACAGAATCAGCCAACATACCCAGATAAGTTCTATCACCTCTCCAAAACACCCTTACCCTTTTAAATTCATTTGTTTCTACATTTCATTGTTTGTCCTTTGAAAGTTAACTACCAGCTTCTGATGATAAGAGCTGAAATAACACTAAATCTGAAAAGAAAGAAAAGAAAGAAAAAATAAGAGAGTTGAAAAGAAATAAAGAGGAATGGCAATCAGAGCCAAAAGAAGAGAAAAACAAAAAGGGTGAAAGGCAAGGAAAGATACGAAAAGAGTTTACAAAAGATAGTCAACTGAAAGACCGCATAGTAGAAGAAAAGCAAAAAGAGGAAAGCGATAAAAGGCAGGAGCGGCAGATGCCAGTTGCCAGCAGTTTATAACAAAAAAGATTTTGTTTTGTGACTTAGACAGGAACAAATTGTCACTAATCACTTTAAATTGAATGTGACCAATGTGAAAAAAAAGAAAACATAAAAAGAAGTTCAGCAATAAATGGAGGAATCCATGGATGGAAAACTCACTCAATCAAGAAAATACCAAAAACAATAGGGAGGTATCATCTTTTAAATTCACACCCCATTTATCAAACTGAGGGAATACTTTTCTGCATTCGCATTTCATGCATCAGGCGCCCACCTGGATAACAAGGGAATACCTTTCTGCATTCGCATCAGGCACCCACCTAGATAACAAGGGAATATTTTTCTGCATTCTGTCACAACCCGGATTTCCCACCATCGGGGTCATGATGGCGCCTACTAAATGGAAGCTAGGCGAGCCAAATATTAATTACATCTCCATTAATTACCAATTTCTTATTAAGACTTATTATTAAAAACATATAAATTACAGCGGAATAATCAAAATTAGCGGAAGACTTAGTCAAATATGATACACTACCCAAGACTGGTGTCACAATACTCACGAACTTCTAAGAATAATACACATAATTGTCCGAAAGAAAATACAAGCTGTTTATCTCGATTACATGAGATAACAGAATGAAAAGCATAGATAGAAGAGACAACGGGTCCTGCGGACGCCTGCAAGGCTACCTCGTAGTCTCAGTAGTCGAAAAATCCACAAGTCGCTACCGCCGCTGCTGCTGTCCGTAACCTGTATCCGCGCAAAAAGAGCGCAGAGTGTAGTATCAGCACAACCGACCCCATGTGCTGGTAAGTGCCTGGCCTATCCCAGCGAACTAGTGACAAGGCTAAGGCCAGTCACCCACCTAAACCTGTACAGTTGCAATATAGGCATATATATATAATACATCATAAGGAAATACTCTACTCTGAAATAACAGTCAATAACTCACGATATCCAGAATAATCTAATCAACGTAATAAATCTTACTTTCATGTCTCAATTCCTCTCTCATTTCATATCTCGTGGTAGGCGTACCACCCGCTCCCAACTATTACAGTAATTATATCTTGTGGTAGGCGTACCACCCGCTCCCAAATATCACAATAATTATATCTTGTGGTAGGCGTACCACCCGCTCCCAAATATATCAATAATTATATCTTGTGGTAGGCGTACCACCCGCTCCCAAATATATCAATAATTATATCTTGTGGTAGGCGTACCACCCGCTCCCAAATATATCAATAGGCTACCGGCAACTATGGCCAATGCCAAGATTTAAGTCACTTTGTGGTCGGCGTGCCACACGATCCCAATTCAATAATATATAAGTGGTTGGCGCGCCACACGATCCCAATTCATAAATATATATATTATCGGCATTTAGCCAATAATCTCTATATCAACAATATTTATAATTACCGGTTTTAAACCAATAATTGATAATAATTTCAATAATTTATCTTCATTACCGGCATAACACCAATAACTCTTAATCAACAATTTATTCATAACTGAATTCCTATTCCTACAACTAGGATTGAACAAACACATACCTCGAAAGTTTACGAATGATTCAATCCGTAGCAATGCCTTTTCCTTTCGAATTTGACTCCAATCCAATCGTATCTATACACAATTGATTTAATATCATCAATACTACTCAACAAACTAATTCCTAAGACCAATTACAACTTTTACAACATTCTGCCCGGAATAGTGTAATTTTCGACCCCGGGCCCACATGGTCGGAACTCGGGGTTAGGACCAAAATTCGGTTACCCATCCCCCCACGAGTTCATGTATATGATTTGTTTCAAAATCGGACCTCAATTCAAGGTCCAATTTCCCAATTTATGAAAAACCCTATATTTTAACAAAAACAAGAGATTCTACCATGAAAACCTTTGATTTCTATTGAAAAACATGTTTAATGATGTTAGGAATTGAAAGAATTAAGTAAAAAGTGACTTACAATTGTTTTGATGAAGAAGAAATCCGTGAAGAATCGCAATTGGGTGTTTTTGTTTTGTAAAAAGTGAAGAAATGAACTGAAAATCGTGTTTTACAGGTCTCTGTGTTCGCATTTGCGAACATGGGTTCGCAATTGCGAACCCCGACCAATTTCTGGAGTTTGAAAAATAAGCTAAGGCTGGGAAGTTCGCATTTGCGAACTTTTGTTCGCATTTGCGAAGCCAAGGCAAATCTGGGAGCTTCGCAATTGCGAACATATGTTCGCAATTGCGAACTAGGCTGCTTCGAGGGACCTTCGCATTTGCGAAGAATGCTTCGCATTTGCGAAGAATGCTTCGCATTTGCGAAGCATGCCTTTTCACTGGAGGCCTCGCAATTGCGAGGTTTGGTTCGCATTTGCGAACCCAACCGGTCCTGGGCATCCTTCGCATTTGCGACCAAGGGTTCGCATTTGCGAACCCTGCCTTGATCTGCCACCTTCGCAATTGCGAGAAATGCTTCGTAATTGCGAAGACAACAGCTGGGTGAAAAACCAGCAGTGCAAAAACTCAGAATTTCATCCAACGGCCTATCAAATCTTTACCCGAGCTCCCCGGCTCCAAACCAAATATGCACACTAACTCAAAAATATCATACGAACTTGCTCGCGCGATCAAATCGCTAAAATAACATCAAAACCAATGGATTGAGCCTTAAAACTCAAGAATTCTTTCAATTTTCATAATTTCCAAACTTTCCAATTTAAGGCCGAAATGCGTCAAACGACGTCCGTTTTCAACCAAACTTTACATGAAGCGCTTAACCAATATATATGACCTGTACCGGGCGTCGGAACCAAAATACGAGCCCGATACCAGTACTTTTTAATCAAAATTCAGTTTCATTTTCCTTAAACATTTTCAGAAAACAATTTAACAGAAAAATTCTTTTACCGGGTTCTAGACCTCGGATTTCAATTCCGGGCATATGCCCAAGTTCCATATTTTTCTACGGATTTTCTGAGACCGTCAAATCACGGATTCGGGTCCGTTTACCAAAAATGTTGACCAAAGTCAACCATATCAATATTAATATCAAAATTCTTCAACTTTTTCACATCTTTCACATATTTCAACATAAAAATTTTCCAGCTTTGTGCCCGGACTGTGCACGCAAAACGAGGCAACTATAAATGAGGTTTTCAAGATCTCAAAAGCTCGGAATGATTAATAAAACAAGTGATGACCCTTTGGGTTGTCACAATCTCCACCTCTAAAACAACCGTTCGTCCTCGAACGGACAAAAGAAGTAAGTACCGAGTCGGAAACAAATGTGGGTAGCGGCTCCGCATATCGACTCGGACTCCCGTGTCGATGCCTCAGCAGGTCGACCTCTCCACCGAACACGCACGAAGGATAACTCTTCGACCTCAACCGTCGAACCCGCCGGTCTAGAATGGCTACCGCTCCTCCTCGTAAGATAAATCATTGTCCAATTGGACAAGACTAAAGTCTAACACATGTGTGGGATCGCCGTGGTATCTCCGAAGCATAGATACATGAAAAACTGGATGCACGGCTGATAAGCTAGGCGGCAAAGCTAATCTGTAAGCCACCCCTCCCACTCTGTCTAGAATCTCAAATGGACCAATATACCTAGGGCTGAGCTTGCCCTTCTTCCCGAACCTCATCACACCCTTCATAGGCGACACTCGGAGCAATACTCGTTCGCCAACCATGAAATCTACATCTCGAACCTTACGATCCACATAAGTCTTCTGCCTGGACTGAGCTGAACGCAATCTCTCCTGAATAGTCTTGACCTTATCCAAGGCCTCCTGAACTAAGTCTGTACCTAACAATCGAGCCTCTCCCGGTTCAAACCATCTAACTAGTGATCGACATCGCCTACCATACAACGCCTCATACGGAGCCATCCGGATGCTAGATTGGTAACCGTTATTGTAGGCGAACTCTGCTAATGGCAGGAAACCGGTCCCACGAGCCTCCGAAATCAATAACACAGTGCTCGAAGCATGTCCTCTAGAATTTGAATAGTCCTCTCGGACCGGCCATCCGTCCGAGGATGAAATGCCGTACTCAACTAAACCCGAGTGCCTAACTCTCGCCGGACCGCTCTCCGTAACCGCGAGGTAAACCGCGTACCCCGATCGGAGATAATAGATACCGGCACTCCATGGAGATGAACAATCTCTCTAATGTACACCTCCGCTAACATCTCCGACGAGTAGGAGACAGATACTCTGGAATAAAGTGTGCTGACTTGGTCAACCTATCAACAATGACCCAAATAGTATCAAATTTCCTCCGAGTCAAAGGAAGTCCAGTAACGAAATCCATAGTGATCCGCTCCCATTTCCACTCGGGAATTTCAATCCTCCGGAATACACCACCAGGTCTCCTGGTGCTCATATTTCACCTGCTGACAATTTAGACACCGAGCGACATACACAATGATATCTTTCTTCATTTTGCGCCACCAATAGTGCTGCCGTAAGTCCTGGTACATCTTCGCGGCGCCTGGGTGAATAGAATACCGCGAACTGTGGGCCTCCGCTAAGATCAACTCTCGAATCCCTTCGACATTGGGCACACAAACTCGACCCTGCAATTTCAATACCCCATCATCATCTAGATTTACCCTGTGTGGCACCTCCCCGCTGTACTGTATCTCTCAACTCACGCAAATGAGGATCATCAAATTTCCTCTCACGGATACGCTCAAATAAAGAAGAACGAGCGACCGTGCAAGCTAACACCCTGCTAGGCTCAGAAATGTGTAATCTCACGAACCGGTTAGCTAATGCCTGGACGTCTAGAGCAAATGATCTCTGACTGACCGGAATATATGCAAGACTACCCATGCTGGCAGACTTTCTACTCAATGCATCGGCCACCACACTGGCCTTACCTGGGTGATATAAAATAGTAACATCATAGTCTTTTAGCAACTCTAGCCACCTTCTCTCCCTCATATTCAACTCTTTCTGCTTAAACAAATACCGAAGACTCTTATGATCGGTGTATACTTCACATGCTACACCATACAAATAATGCCTCCAGATCTTCAATGCGTGAATAATCGCCGCCAATTCTAGATCATGCACTCGATAGTTCTTCTCATGAATCTTCAACTGCCTCGAAGCATAGGCAATAACCTTGCCATCCCTGCATTAACACTGCACCAAGCCCAATACGGGAAGCATCACAATAAACAGTATAAGGTCCCGTACCTGTGGGTAAAACCAATACCGGTGCCGTGGTCAAGGTTGTCTTGAGCTTTTGAAAGCTCGCCTCACATTCATCGGACCATTCAAATTGAACACCCTTCTGGGTCAATCTGGTCAGTAGGGTTGCAATAGACGAAAATCCTTCTACGAATCGGCGATAATAGCCCGCTAACCCCAAGAAACTCCGAATATCCGTGGCTGATGTCGGTCTAGGCCAGCTCTTGACTGCCTCAATTTTCTTCGGATCAACCTGAATACCTGCTGCCGTCACAATATGACCCAGGAATGCAACTGAACTTAGCCAAAATTCACACTTTGAAAATTTTGCATATAGCTGGCTATCTCTCAGAGTCTGTAAGGCCACTCTGAGATGTTGCGCATGCTCCTCCTGACCGCGGGAATATATTAATATGTCATCAATGAAGACTATTACAAACAAGTCTAAATAAGGCCGAAACACCCGATTCATTAATTCCATAAAAGCTGCTGGAGCATTTGTCAACCCAAAAGACATGACCAGAAATTCATAATGTCCATACCGAGTGCGGAACGCTGTCTTAGGGACATCAGATGCCCTAATCTTCAGTTGATGATAGCCATATCTCAAATCTATCTTTGAAAATACCTTGGCACCCTGAAGCTGGTCAAATAAATCATCAATTCGCGGAAGTGGATATTTATTTTTGATAGTCACCTTGTTTAACCGTCGATAGTCAATGCACATTCTCATCGAACCATCTTTCTTCTTTACAAATAATACAGGTGCACCCCACGGCGAAACACTGGGTCTAATGAAACCCTTTTCAAGTAAATCCTGCAACTGTTCCTTCAATTCTTTTAACTCTGGCGGAGCCATACGATATGGGGGAATGGAAATGGGCTGAGTGCCTGGAGCCAAGTCAATGCAAAAATCAATGTCCCTATCGGGCGGCATACCTGGTAAGTCTGAAGGAAATACTTCAGGAAATTCGCGAACCACAGGCACAGAGTCAATAGAAGGAACCTCAGCACTAGAATCGCGGACATAGGCCAAATAAGCCAAGCATCCCTTTCCAACCATACGCCGAGCTTTAACATAAGAAATAACATTACGGCTAGTATGACCTGAAATTCCTTTCCACTCTATACGAGGCGAATTCGGCAGGGCTAAAGTCACAGTCTTGGCATGGCAATCTAAAATAGCATGATACGGAGATAGCCAGTCCATGCCTAGTATAATATCGAAGTCTACCATATTTAGGAGTAATAAATCAGCACGGGTCTCGAGACCCTCAATTACTATAATACATGACCGATGAACTCGATCAACCACAATAGAGTCGCCTACTGGTGTAGACACATGAACAGGAACACTCAGTGGATCACTGGGCCGAATCAAGTATGGTGCAAAATAGGAAGACACATACGAATATGTAGACCCAGGGTCAAATAATGCTGATGCCTTTCTATCACAAACCAAAATAATACCTGTAATGACGGCATCAGAAGACTCAGCCTCTGGTCTGGCGGGAAGTGCATAACATCGGGGCTGTGCCCCACCACCCTGAGCAGTATCTCTAGGACGATCGGCTGCTGGCTGGTCTCTACCTCTATCGGTCTGAGCTCCACCTCTATGACCTCTACCTCCACCTCTATGTCCTCTACCTCCACCTCTAGCCGGCTGGGCAGGCTGTGAGGGAACTGGGGCCTGAATCATGGCACGAGAACCCTGCTGGTGAGATCTGTCAGAAGCTCGAGGGCAATACTTTGCAATGTGCCTAAGATCACCGCACGTAAAACAAGCTCTCGGCTGCTGAAAATGGCGAAGTGGTGGTGCACTGATAGGCTGCTGATCAGAGTAGCGTGGCTGAGAATTACGATCACCCGAAGCATCATGAGAAACCTGAAGAGCTGACTGATAAGGCCTGGGAGGATGGCCTCTATCATAAAAATCTCTATCTCCAGACGAGGTACCACTGAATCTACCCGAATTATGAGATCTCTTATCCGATCCATGTCTCGCTCCCCGTGACAGAGCCATCTCGATCCGGCGGGCTGTATTAGCCGCCTCCTGAAAAGTGATTTCAGTTCCTGCCCCCATAGCCATCTGTAGCCGAATTGGCTGATTCAAGCCATCAATAAACCTCCTCACTCTCTCCCGATCCGTGGGAAGTATGATAATAGCATGACGAGCCAGGTCTACGAACCTAGTCTCGTACTGTGTGACAGACATAGAACCCTGATGAAGACGCTCAAACTGTCTGCGCATAACCTCCCGCTGAGTTATTGGAAGGAACTTTTCCAAGAATAATTCTGCAAACTGCTCCCAAGTCAAAGATGACGATCCCGCTGGCCTGGTTAGACAATAATCTCTCCACCAAGTCTTGGCGGAATCAGATAACCGAAAAGTAGCAAAATCCACACCATTAGTCTCCACAATACCCATAGTACGTAGAACTTCGTGGCAGCTGTATAGGAAATCCTGTGGATCCTCTGAAGGAGTGCCACTGAATGTGGTAGTGAACAGCTTGGTAAACCTGTCCAATCTCCACAACGCGTCAGCAGACATGGCTGCACCATCATTAGACGGAGTCGCAATAATAGGCCGAGCTGCCTCAACTGGCTGAATCACAGGAACTTGAGTCTGGGGAATCACCGGCTCCGGAGTGCGCGTAGCAGGAGTCTGATTACCTCCTCCAGCCTGAGAAGTGGCTGGTGCTACCGGTAATAAAACCTGCTCTGGTGATATGATCCATAAAACCTGCTATCCGGACCAAAGCATCCTGAAGATCCGGTGAAAACAAAGCTCCTCCCGGGACCTGAGCTGGGCCTACTGGAGCTGCTGGGGCTGGAACTTCCTCCTCGATATGAACCCGAGGTTCTGCCACTCGTGCTGCTGCTCGGGGCTGAGCTCTGCCCCTACCTTGGCCTCTAGTACGACCTCGACCTCGGCCTCGGCCTCTGCCCCTAGCGGGAGCTGCCGCTTCTAGGACTTCGGGCTGCTGGTCACTGGATGAAGATGCACGTGTTCTTACCATCTGCGGAAGAACATAGTAGAAATTCAATTAACATTTGAAAGATCAAGTCGCACGACTAGAAAGAATAAAGGGAATATTTTTCCTAACTCTGTAGCCTCTGGAGGATAAATACAGACGTCTTCGTACCGATCCTTCAGACTCTACTAAGGTTGTTCGTGAGTTGTGAGACCTGTGCAACCTAGAGCTCTGATACCAACTGTCACGACCCGGATTTCCCACCATCGGGGTCATGATGGCGCCTACTAAATGGAAGCTAGGCGAGCCAAATATTAATTACATCTCCATTAATTACCAATTTCTTATTAAGACTTATTATTAAAAACATATAAATTACAGCGGAATAATTAAAATTAGATGAAGAAAACCCAAACATGATACACTACCCAAGACTGGTGTCACAATACTCACGAACTTCTAAGAATAATACACATAATTGTCTGAAAGAAAATACAAGCTGTTTATCTCGATTACATGAGATAACAGAATGAAAAACATAGATAGAAGAGACAACGGGTCCTGCGGACGCCTGCAAGGCTACCTCGTAGTCTCAGTAGTCGAAAAATCCACAAGTCGCTACCGCCGCCGCTGCTGTCCGTAACCTGTATCTGCGCAAAAAGAGCGCAGAGTGTAGTATCAGCACAACCGACCCCATGTGCTGGTAAGTGCCTGGCCTATCCCAGCGAACTAGTGACAAGGCTAAGGCCAGTCACCCACATAAACCTGTACAGTTGCAATATACATATATATACAATACATTTATAAGGAAATACTCTGCTCTGAATTAACAGTCAATAACTCACGATATCCAGAATAATCTAATCAACCGAATAAATCTTACTTTCATGTCTCAATTCCTCTCTCATTTCATATCTCATGGTAGGCGTACCACCCGCTCCCAACTATCACAGTAATTATATCTTGTGGTAGGCGTACCACCCGCTCCCAAATATCACAGTAATTATATCTTGTGGTAGGCGTACCACCCGCTCCCAAATATATCAATAATTATATCTTGTGGTAGGCGTACCACCCACTCCCAAATATATCAATAGGCTACCGGCAACTATGGCCAATGCCAAGATTTAAGTCACTTTGTGGTCGGCGTGCCACACGATCCCAATTCAATAATATATAAGTGGTCGGCACGCCACACGATCCCAATTCATAAATATATATATATTACCGGCATTTAGCCAATAATCTCTATATCAACAATATTTATAATTACCGGTTTTAAACCAATAATTGATAATAATTTCAATAATTTATCTTCATTACCGACATAACACCAATAACTCTTAATCAACAATTTATTCATAACTGAATTCCTATTCCTACAACTAGGATAGAACAAACACTTACCTCGAAAGTTTACGAATGATTCAATCCGTAGCAATGCCTTTTCCTTTCGAATTTGACTCCAATCCAATCGTATCTATACACAATTGATTTAATATCATCAATACTACTCAACAAACTAATTCCTAAGACCAATTACGACTTTTACAACATTCTGCTCGAATAGTAATTTTCGACCCCGGGCCCACATGGTCGGAACTCGGGGTTAGGACCAAAATTCGGTTACCCATCCCCCACGAGTTCATGTATATGATTTGTTTCAAAATCGGACCTCAATTCGAGGTCCAATTTCCCAATTTACGAAAAACCCTATATTTTAACAAAAAACAAGAGATTCTACCATGAAAACCTTTGATTTCTATTGAAAAACATGTTTAATGATGTTAGGAATTGAAAGAATTAAGTAAAAAGTGACTTACAATTGTTTTGATGAAGAAGAAATCCGTGAAGAATCGCAATTGGGTGTTTTTGTTTTGTAAAAAGTGAAGAAATGAACTGAAAATCGTGTTTTACAGGTCTCTGTGTTCGCATTTGCGAACATGGGTTCGCAATTGCGAACCCCGACCAATTTCTGGAGTTTGAAAAATAAGCTAAGGCTGGGAAGTTCGCATTTGCGAACTTTTGTTCGCATTTGCGAAGCCAAGGCAAATCTGGGGGCTTCGCATTTGCGAACATATGTTCGTATTTGCGAACCAGGCTGGCCTCCAGGGACTTTCGCATTTGCGAACATTTGTTCGCATTTGCGAACAAAGCTGCGCTTAGGGACCTTCGCATTTGCGAAGCATGCCTTTTCACCGGAGGCCTCGCAATTGCGAGGTTTGGTTCGCATTTGCGAACCCAAACGGTTCCTGGGCACCTTCGCATTTGCGACCAAGGGTTCGCATTTGCGAACCCTGCCTTGACCCGCCACCTTCGCAATTGCGAGAAATACTTCGCAATTGCGAAGACAACAGCTGGGTGAAAAACCAGCAGTACAAAAATTCAGAATTTCATCCAACGGCCTATCAAATCTTTACCCGAGCTCCCCGGCTCCAAACCAAATATGCACACTAACTCAAAAACATCATACGAACTTGCTCGCGCGATCAAATCGCTAAAATAACATCAAAACCAATGGATTGAGCCTTAAAACTCAAGAATTCTTTCAATTTTCATAATTTCCAAACTTTCCAATTTAAGGCCGAAATGCGTCAAACGACGTCCGTTTTCAACCAAACTTTACAGGAAGCGCTTAATCAATATATATGACATGTACCGGGCGTCGGAACCAAAATACGAGCCCGATACCAGTACTTTTTAATCAAAATTCAGTTTTATTTTCCTTAAACATTTTCAGAAAACAATTTAACAGAAAAATTCTTTTACCGGGGTTCTAGACCTCGGATTTCAATTCCCGGCATATGCCCAAGTTCCATATTTTTCTACGGATTTTCTGAGACCGTCAAATCACGGATTCGGGTCCGTTTACCAAAAATGTTGACCAAAGTCAACCATATCAATATTAATATCAAAATTCTTCAACTTTTTCACATCTTTCACATATTTCAACATAAAACTTTTTCAGCTTTGTGCCCGGACTGTGCATGCAAATCGAGGCAACTATAAATGAGGTTTTCAAGACCTCAAAAGCTCGGAATGATTAATAAAACAAGTGATGACCCTTTGGGTCGTCACACATTCGCATCAGGCGCCCACCTGGATAACAATGGAATACCTTTCTGCAGTTGCATTTCATGCATCAGGCGCTCACCTGGATAACAAGGGAATACTTTTCTGCATTTGCATTTCATGCTTCAGGCGCCCACCTGGATAACAAGGGAATACTTTTCTGCATTCGCATTTCATGCATCAGGCGCCCACCTGGATAACAAGGGAATACTTTTCTGCATTCGCATTTCCTGCATCAGGCGCCCACCTGGATAATAAGGGAATAGTTTTCTGCATTCGCATTTCATGCATCAGGCGCCCACCTGGATAACAAGGGAATACTTTTCTGCATTCGTATTTCATGCATCAGGCGCCCACTTGGATAACAAGGGAATACTTTTCTGCATTCGCATTTTATGCATCAGGCGCCCACCTGGATAACAAGGGAATACTTTTCTACATTCGGGTTTCATGCATCAGGCGTCCACCTGGATAACAAGGGAATACATTTCTGCAATTTTAATTTCTATTTAGGCGCCCACCTGTATAACAAGGGAATACATTTCTGCAATTTTAATTTCTGTTCAGGCGCCCACCTGTATAACAAGGGAATACTTTCTACAATTTTAATTTCTGTTCAGGCGCCCACTTGTATAATAAGGGAATACATTTCTACAATTTTAATTTATGTTCAGGCGCCCACCTGTATAACAAGGGAATATATTTCTGCAATTTTAATTTCTACAATTTTTGGTTTATGTTAGCTAACATGAGTAACACAGTAAAGCCCACACTGGGGCAGAAGAAAAAGTTTGTTGTTTTGTTTTGTTTTGAGCAGGTATCAGTTTGAAGGCGAGAAGTACCATCAAAAATCACAAAAAAGGGAAGCAAGGAAAAGAAAATCAACAAAAAAGAAAGACAGCCGCACAGAAATCAAGGAAAAAGAGACAAAAAAGAATAAAGAGACAAGAAGTTAGATAGGAACAATTGTAACTCGTAGAATTATAGCTTAGAATAGCTTCTTCATTTACATTTTACCCCCTGGTTTAATAAGGAGTAGGTCAGTAGGTCATAACAGTGTCAATGCAACAGTAAGTCTGGTAGTTTTTAAACTACCGGACCTTCCCGAACTACACTGACATGATTCCTGTTTAGCCCAGGATATGTAGGCAACCTCTAAGGCAGGGTGCGGTCAAAAGGTTTCCATAAATTCTTCTCACGGAATATGCCACTGGGAAAAAGTCTCTCATTACTGCTCACTTGTCTTTGCACTGAAACTCTTCGTCTTCCCGAGCAAAGAGGGGCAGCTGTGAACTCGTGATTTTTGCCGTAAGCAATAAATTCCAAAATTAAAATAAATAATATTTTTGGGTGCAATTACATGTCTTGATTGAAATTAAACGCATTTGAATTAAGTAGTTAAAAAGAAAATTAACAAAAAAAGAGCATTAATAGCAGAAATTAAGGAAAAATTAGTAGAAAATTGTCAAAAATATCAGAAAATTAGTGGAAGTAGGGAATTGAATAATTGAAAATAATACAAAAAGAAAAAATGAAATACAAAAGAAAATACCAAAAACAATAATTAAAATACAAAGAGAATATAAAGAAAATACAAAAAAAAAAAGAGGACTAGGCCAAGTGCCAGCCCAAAAACACTGGCCCAAACCAGTTGAGATACCCGGTCCAAGGTATTTAAATTGAAATGATCTCAGCCGTCTATCACACCAAATTCAATGGCTGAGACCTTAGCTGAAGTTAATTAATTAATCAAAATCCAAGATCGCATCTGAACCGTCCATTCTTTCTAATCCAACGGGTGTGAGTTAATCTCCATTCTTAATTGAAACTACGCCGTTTAGGGAGAACTAATCCTGGCCATCGATCTTACCTAATCTAACGGTCGGAGACTCATCAAATGCCCCGTGTGTAAAAGGCTTTGGTCTCTTAGAGACCAGCCATTTCGTTCAAACCCTAACCCTAGCCGCCCCTGTCCCTTCTTCTTCTCTCATCTCCCACCTTCTCGAAGCCTCGCCGGCCATGGAGACTGTCCACCCTCCACGGCAGTCTCCGGCCACCTCCCACCTCCCTCTCTTCTCTATTCTACTTCTTCACCCCAAACTACCATGAAAACCCCAAGAAACCATAGAAAAACCTAGCTTCTTGAAACTCCGGTCATCGGAGTTCATCTCCGGTGACCAAATCTATGAGAACGGCCTCCAAACTAACACCATAGAACCACCATCCCCCGATCTATCACCCTACCTAACCCACTTCCCTTGAATATCACCCCAGCTTCTCGAATATTTGAAAGAAAGTCGCCGGAACCCTAACTCCGGCGACTCAAACAAACCACTAACCCAAAAATCCCACGTTTTCCACCTCTAACACTCATCCCCAAACAAAAAGACTTCAAAGCTGAAGCCTTGAATCTGAAAGAAGAAAACCATAAAAAAGAAAATAAGAAAAAAAGAAAAGAAAAAACTGGAAAAAGAAAAAAAAGAGAAGAAAAAAGAAATAAGGAAGCTCAGTAGTCAAATCCTGCAAGCTAAGTTTTCCTCTTCCCCTTTCTTGCTTATTTTCTGTGATTTTTGTTTGTCGTTGTTTGATTCTTTTGTTTCTAGTATGTTCTAGTAGGTTAGCAGTTTAAACAACTGAATGATAGATTAGGGTCTTCGTCCTTGAAAAAATCCCCGTTTGTTCTGTTTCTCTATTAAGATCTGTCTTTCTTTAATTAACCCTTCTTCATCTTCATGTCTATTATCATGTCTTTTACTTAGATTTTCTTCTTTAGACGTATGAATCACTGCATGTTTAGATTAGTTCTTATCTTCTACAAATTTCTGTTATTCTGTTTAAGCCATGCTTCCTTTTGAAGCTTATTTTATAAGTTTTTACCCATCTGTGCTGGGTCAAGAACATGTAAACATGATAATGGTTTTCAGTAGCCTTTTTGAACATAAGAAAGTTCTGACTATGCTTGTTTCATGATAGATTGATACACTGTGTTATGGAATCTGAATTATGTGTCTTTGATTAAAATTCAACAATATTCAACTTCCTCTCTGAGTTTTGGTTAATTGATAAGTAACTCTGATTTCATGGCTATGTATGCAATCTGGTATGAAAATGGTTGTGTTTGCAACAATTTTGTGTTAGCTGATTACTGTTTATACGTAGTGTGCTTAGGTGGAATTGGTTATAGCTGCAGTAGTGTAATAACCTGTAAAGTGGCCAATTTTGAAAACATATTTTAAGTAGTTAAAAATGGGTTAAAATTGAAAACCACAAAAAGAGGTTATAAGTGAAATGAATAACAAATAGTGGCCAGTCTTGCAACTGACCAGCTCTAATAATTTTGAAACACTGGCTAAGTGTTAAATAGGCCAGGTGTGTAATAAAATTGACTTAAGTCTAGTTGGTTAGACTTGCAAAGTCTTAGCCAGCTGTATTCACTAATTGGCCCAAATTGCAAGGCTAAGTCCAAACTTTGGACTGGCCAAGTCATAAATAAGTTAGTTCTAAATAATTAAGCAGGCTAGTTCTGCAAACTAGCTTCAATAACAGAAAATGAAACAAAAGTGTCTAAAATCAAAATGAATTGAAGTTTAATCTGGCCAGGTCTTAAATATTAGTGTAAATGCTGGTCAATAGCTAAATAAGAGCTGAACATAGGAAAACCTGACCTGGACAGGTCGGGTAATTAGTGAATGCCCTTAAGGGCATATAGGGAATAGAAAATGGCAAAGTTGTGGATTTAATAGAGCCTATAGGGATACTAAAGACATTTAGGCTCATGATTTCTGCAATTTTGCACAAGATTAAGGGCACATTGGTCCTAAAGAAAAGGTAACTTAGTAAATAACACTAATAAGTAAGGGCACACTAGTAAAAGCCCCAAAAAGGAATCAAATAGAACCTTCCAGCACATGCTGGAAGGCATCTCATAACAGAAAATGGGACTAAAGTGTGAGTTTTGGTAAAAAAGGAGGGGAGGAAACTAGAATTACTTTCTATCTTTTCCCCCCAAAAATTTCACCATCTCTCACCTATAAATACCCCCATTTAGAGCCTGTGTAAGGGGTTGGATTTTGGAAATCTAAATTTTCAAAAAAAAAAACTTCATACACTATATCGTAGATAGCTGCCTGGGTTTTCAGTTTGAAGATCATATTGAAAGCTATTTTGGATTTCTGCTCTTCATTGGGTCTCTATTGCTTTGTTGTTGTGTTAAGATTCATTTGCTCGTTGGAATTCATTCTAGCCACTGTTGCATTGTCTGTGTTGATTCTAATTGTTGTACCTATTCCATCCCTTAGAACTCATCGAATTTCTTTGTTGAATCAGGTACATATTCTCGTTCAAGCTATGTAATTCGAAGCTATTATGATGAAATGAAGAGCTTGCGAGTTTAAAGCCTTTTGTTATTTTATATTTTTTTGTAGGTGTTTAAATAGTTTGAATCTGTAATTCATTAGGATATCGTGTGTATATGTAGAAGCTCAAACAAGACAATGTAATAAGTAGTAAGTAGAGGTAATGTAGTTAAAGTAGCTAAAATCACTTAGTTAAAATAGGTTAAACCGTAAAACTAATCTAATTAATTTCGAAATAAGTCCTATAACACTGAACTCGTAAGTAACGATTTCAATTAACCTATGTAGATAGTTTAATTTGACACCTGATAGTTGGATTTAAACAAATTCTAAAACGGCAACAACAAAACGAAGTAATAGTTTAATTGTGACTGACTTTGTAATATCAAATGAACCAGACTCACAGTAAACTTAGTGATAAATATAACCAGCACCTGCAAATGAGCTATAAGTAAGTGAATCATCTTGTTTAGTTCTGTTTTGCATGATTAGATAATATCCTGTCATTTAGCTAAAAAACAACTTAGATCACAGTATAAATTAGTTATTGGAAAACAAAGTGAAAATAGTTTGTTAATCAAGTTTTATGCATATTAGACTATTAGGATTCCGAATTGATATTGTTAGTTTTGTACAGTGATTTTCTCTTAATGAATAAAGCATAATTTGAATCTACTCCTTTCGATTTCAAGTACTTGTTCATATCATGAGCTTTCGATTATTGTTCTCATTTTCTCTGCTTCGTTTTGGTCTGGGCCTAATGTGTAACGCAGGCCTGAATTGTGTTCGAATATCAGTTGGGCTTCTGAATGAACGCCTCAACATAATCTGGGTTATTGAGACCCAGATATCCACAGTAACCTGCTGAATATGAGCCCAAAAGTCCAGGCCCAGTAACAATAAAAATAATAAGGCCTGGACTCATTTTCTGGAAATGTAAGATAATTAAATCGATTAAGGGAAAAATAGTGATAGAAAATATAGTTATACATTAAGGATGGACTGTAAAAGACGAATGGGATAAGCCTCGCATAGTAACAAAAACAGCAGGGCCCCCATATAAATGAATGATTAAGTATATAATAGATTCGGGAAAGTTGATAGCAAATTCCACAACCTTTCCCAAATATTTAAAGCAGTTAGACGATCATTAGGCACGAATTAATAAATATACTTTCCTTAATACGAGTGTGCACTTGGTGCGACTCAAATCCTAAATCCCGGCGAAGCCGAAATGTATTAAAGGTCACAGGCGTACTGGTTGTGGTGTGACTCGAAATACGTTTTCGCGACGTCGTTCATAAAACTATTAAAGCTTGAAACATGTACACATTGTAAAAGGCATATAATAAGTCATATAAAATCGAGAACGACAGTTGAGCGACCGTGCTAGAACCACGGAATCCTGGAGTGCCTAACACCTTCTCCCGGGTTAACAGAATTCCTTATTTAGGTTTCTAGTTTCGCGGACGTAATACAGAGTCAAAATTCCTCGGATTCCAGATTAACCGGTGACTTGGGACACCATTATCTTCCCAAGTGGCGACTCTGAAAATTAAATAAAATTCTGGACCGATTGTCCTTTATTTGGAAAAACTCCTTCCTCTTTCTTATTATATCCTTCTCAGGTATTTGAACATTGAGGTATACCCTATTCTCTTAATTGGGAACTTTCTTTAAAAGGTCGGGGTAGTAAAAAGGGAGGTGTGACAACAACGATATCAATGTATTGTACTCAATTGACAATGGAAATTTAACATGACAATTAGCAGGTAAACTATAGCCCACTGAGTTATTCTCCACCACAACCTCACCACCCCATTTTAATGAAAGTCTTATCTTACGCTCTTCAGACATAATGAAAAAATGCTGTAGAATTTAATAATAATAGAGCAACAAGAGTTAAATAAATTTTGGATTGCATTTCTATACGATTGTAACTTCTTTATATAAAAAACGAAGAGCTGGGAAGTTTTTTTTTAATATACAACGCCAAAGAAGTTGACGTTATACTTTGTGAATTATTATACACTGCTTTAATGCTGGGGTTAGAAATAATAGAGTGTACAATGACCGGAATTATGGCGTTGAATCAGTGCGTCAGGTTCAACGCCAGAAAACCTAGCGTTGTATATTAACGGTGCTGTTACCGTTGATATACAACGCCAGGTTTTCTGGCATTATATAGAGAATGGTCTTTTTTTTTTCTAAAACTTAAATGGGTCGTTTGAGTCTAAAAAGAACCTATTTAGGTTCCGGACTCCTAGAAATATAGCAAAAGAAAAAAACAATAATTGCACCTCAAAGTACTGCACCTGCAACAAGAAATAGATCAAAAATAGGAGAAACTAATATAACCTACACCTTCAAATGTGATCTCGTTTTATTTCACAATGCTGTGTAAATCGAACAATCACAATTTATCAAATATATAAAAATTGCTCACTTTTACATAACTTTTTTTTTTTTTTGCTGTAAGTGGAAAACGCTGTATTACTAAACCATTTTTCTTAAAATATGAATATATATAGGTCGCCAAGGACTCTGACATACTGTAAAAAATGAACCTATATCTTCAGAGCATCTAAGATTATGACATTAAATGAGACCGGGTATCGACCTACTCATAAGTTTGTAGCAAAACTCAGAAATATATTTAATAGACTTATTTCAAATTTAATGCCGAACCATTTTTCTCCTTAACCTCATGGTTTTGGTGCCCTTCTACGCTTATCTCTTCTCCTCCACACGAATTTTCAACTTCTTATTATCTCAAACTGCCGGTTTGGTGAACAGAAAGAAGAAACCATTCCATACTTTTTGTTGCCTCATTCTAAAGCCATTTTTCAGATTTTTCATCTTCAACATCAACTAGAAAAGTTAGTCAATTAGTCTCTAATAACTTAAGAAAAGTGTGCTTACTTTTTGTGCATGGCTATATCTGCAAAAATATTTTCTCCTACATATGTTTTTGTGCATGGCTATATCTGCAACAATTACTTGTTTCTTTGTATTCTTACTTCAGATCATGGAAAGAAGAAAACAAATTGACGGAGAAAGAGAGAAAGGAGAATTAGCAAACTTGGAGGTATGTCATAATTAATTTGTGCTAGTAATATTGGTTTAAGGTGTCTATCCTACGTAGGTCAAGAATAACTATTTCTAATAAACTTTTCACCTAACGTTCTAAACCCAAATAAAATATTAATTAAGTTAAGGAACTAATTGAAGAATCGATTAAATTAAATAACTAAATAATGGATTATAGTTTCTATATATGGGTGAAAGGTAATATTTCTTCTTTTATTAATTTGATTAACTTTTATGGTTGTATGGCAACTGATAAAATGTTCATATATAGGTTACTTTATTTACCAAATTAAATTTATGTCGGGGTTTTAAATCTATAAACCAAATCAAACCCGTAAAACTCTGATTTTGGTTCTCTTTTCAGTTTTTTGGTTTGGTTTGATTTTCTCGAGTTTTCCACCATAATATCGGGAAAAATATAATTAATCCTCCAAGTATTTCTCTTATCCCTATTCAACAATTATAGTTCATTAATCATTCATTTTCGTTGTCATTGAGCTTCAAGAATTCTACAACGACTAAGCTAAAACAATGGAATGAGTTATATGGGGAAGGGGTCAAGTAAAAAGGAGCAATTTTGTTAAATTTATCATTAAATGAAAAGAGGTAAAATTTCGATTACTTAGTTGAAAATCTGGTTTTTTTTTTAATTCACTCTAAATTATAAGCTAAAACTTAGACTGTTATATTAAAATACATATATTATTAAAATAGTTATTGGGATTAATATTGGTGAATGGAGGAAAGAAAGTGGTGCTTTGGAAAGAGCACATGTCCCTCATTGTTGGTGGAATGTGTTTATATTGAAAAAACGGAAAAAGGGCCTAAAATGCCCCTTAACTATCAGTTTTGGTCTAAAAATGCCCCACATCCACCTATTGGGCCAAATATGTCCTTCTTTTAATGTTTTTGGCTCACAAATGCCCTTTGATTTAACGGAAGGACACGTGTCATCCTCTTATTGGCGTATTTAAATATTTCATAATTAATTAAAAAGACACATTATTCATACCTGAAAAATAAATAAAATTTTTCTAAAATACTTACAAAAGTTTATTAACAAAATCTGTTTTTTTTTGTTTTTGTAAAAACTGGAAAAAAATCTTATTTTAGTAAAAAACTAGATTTTCTTTTTTTTTAAAAATTTTTTTAAACTTTTTTTTAAAACTGGATTTTTTTTGTAAAAACAGATTTTTAGAAAACTGGATATTTTTTGTAAAATCTGTTTTTTTAGAAAACTGGATTTTTTAAAACTTTAAAAAAGTTTTAAAAAATCCAGTTTTCTAAAAAAACAGATTTTACAAAAAATATCCAGTTTTCTAAAAATCTGTTTTTACAAAAAAAATCCAGTTTTAAAAAAAAGTTTAAAAAAATTTTTAAAAAAAAAGAAAACTAGTTTTTTACTAAAATAAGATTTTTTTTCCAGTTTTTACAAAAACAAAAAAAAACAGATTTTGTTAATAAACTTTTGTGAGTATTTTAGAAAAATTTTATTTATTTTTCAGGTATGAATAATATGTCTTTTTAATTAATTATGAAATATTTAGAATGCGCCAATAAGAGGATGACATGTGTCCTTCCGTTAACTCAAAGGGCATTTGTGAGCCAAAAACATTAACAGAAGGGCATATTTGACCCGATAGGTGGATGGAGGGCATTTTTAGACCAAATCTGATAGTTGAGGGACATTTTAGGCCCTTTTCCGTTGAAAAAAATATTTCCCTTAGTGTTAAATGCATTTGAAAAAGAGTAAGGCTCGCTATCAAAGATGCTTTATCATCTATCTTTTTGGTTGGGAAAAAGTATAAATAAATACCCTCCCAATGTGTAACCGACCTTTTCTTTTCTGGTGTCTTATTACTCTTTCTAAATTTATTATTTTCAAAATTTTGAAAAAGACTGTAACCATGTGTCGCCGTTCTTCCAAAAAACAGTTTAGTTCATGAACATTTTATCATACATTTTCAAGTGCTTTAAATTTAATTTTGGTTCTCAAAATCCACCAAATCCGCAGTAATCAAGCTTAAATTTCAACTACAATTTCACAACAACATCATCACCAAACCCCAGTAACAACCAAGAACTTCAACAAACTCTTTTATTTGTTCTAAGAGATTTTTTAAGTTTCAACAATATATAGTACATTTGAAATTCTTTCTTTAATTTTGAATATCGTCAGCAAATAAGGATCTAGAATGAGTTTAGTACTTGAATCTCAACTTCAAAACTTCAACAACCTTCGTATTTGCTTAACACCTCCAATTCTTTTTCAAGTTCGTACAAGAACAATGACAATAATAATTGTCCTTTTTTTTATCTTTGGAATTAAAAATTAAAGGAGGAAAATGAAATAGACTTAAAAAATTAAAAGTTAGACATATGAAACATTAGGTTAAGTGTTTGTCATGTTTCTCCTTTTTAATTATGGACTAATTTATAAAATGATCACTTAATAACTCACTGGTAATTTTTTGTGACCATACCATAAAATTAACTAGCTAGTTCTCACATATGTTGTGAATATTTCCTCCGTTGCTTCACCTCATATATACTTACACACAAGCACGGATCCCTTTCGTACAACTAATGACTTATGTTACTCTTCTAACTCCTCATATAGAATGAATAACTTTAAATAGTATGATCATAAGAAATATTAAGAGAAAGGTACCGTGCCTTCTCTTCTTTTACATGATTGTTCCTATATTCATTCTATTTTTTGCCACAGCAAAATAATACTACCAATATTGGGATAAAATTTGACAATGGAGCCATTGGTTTGTTATATAGGTGAAGGGAAATCAAGTGAGTTACGATCAAGCGGATTCAATATTGGTGGAGCCATGGCGAGGCACTGGCGGATCAAAATGGTATTACGAGCTGGAAAGTCCCATTAAAAAAATATTGATTGCTCATGGAGATTGTATCGAATCCATCATGTTCAGGACCGTTACTGAACAAGGTACTACCATAGACTCACCAAAGTTTGGTGGGAATGGAGGTCGAAGAGACAAGGTAGGTCCAAAAAAAAATTTGTGATCAACATATTAACATATTAATTTCTCATGATTGACAAGTTCTTCTCAATTTAACTTGTGTCATATCATAGGAATGAGCTTAAATTTTGTAATAAAAATTTAATTATCAAGATATGAAAAATGACATGTTATATGTCCGCTTAAGATGATAGTTTAGCATCTTTTTACATTTTCAGTGTAGAGAACATAAACTCTATAGTTACATAAGCACCTTTCAAGTCAAAGATATTGTGCGTATCTGCATATAAGGTTTCCTTCATTTAATATATATTCTCATGTTATTAAATAGCTTAACCATGATAAGTTAGTATGATTTGTTATAAATACCGAGTTGGGCGTGTATGTTTTGTTAGGGACATGTCCATTCACTGTTTTATGGCAAAAGAATAGGAACTTATTAATAGAATTATAAACTTATAGGTTTAACAATAAAATAAAAAATAAGTAAACATTATAAAGCATATCAATCCTGGTTGGTTATAATTTCAAGAGGTTCTTTTTATATATTTGAACATTATAAATAGACACCAGTTGAAGTTATTATTTTAATGCAGTTGAACATATGCATAATATGTTGGATTGCGTATAGGTGTTCATAACACGCAGCGGAAGAGAATAACAATTCTAGGCAGATTTTTCGTATTTAAAATTTATTTATATGTCAAAGATCGGATCTAAGACGTACCTCGTCGAGAGAGTCTCGTTTCAAAATTTATTCGATAGTGCGAAGACTATGCGTATCCACACCGAGACCGATCCTTGCTATCAACTCTTTGATCAGTGAAACTCGCGAACAAATTGGACGAAATATTGTGTTGAAATTTTTCTCAAAAAATCTCAACTCAAAAGTAGAAGAATAAAAAATATTTTTCTTGCAATTGTATTTTCTCTCTTGGCTTTGTATTGTATTCTCACTTTCACAAAGTGATTTTTCTTCTCAAGAATTAATAATGACAAATTTTCTCCATCACCATTTATGTAGCATCACCTATAAACCATATTCCTATTTGGTTGAGGTAATGATTTACTTAAGGTAAAAGTTTATTCCAAAATAAACTTTATGGAAGTTTTCGATGGAAAATTGAATTCTGTTGGAAACTTCCAAGGCCTTTTATAAATACCAATTTTAATTGACTATTATAAAGGTTTTTCTAATGGAAAACTTATATTCCATTCCTAATGGGATTTACGTATATGCCGTAGTCCTTTGCAATTCTAAATTGGATTTGATTTATAAGTCTTCCATTAATATTTTATATACATATCTTATATGTAAATATTAATTATATATATTACACATATATTTCAAGCAAGAGATAATTTAATTTTCTATTCCAAATAAAAAACTTTAATTTGTTCACAATATTAATTATAACCTCTGTGCTAGCAAAGAATATAATAATATTTTATTTGGACTAATAACTAAATTTATTTAACTAATTAAATTCCTTAATTTAATTATCAAATAATAAGTTAATTAATCCTTTAGCAAAGATCAGAACACTCGTAAGTGTGCGACCCCATAGGTTCAATACTAAGCTGGTAGTAAGTTAATCACATTAATATACTAATCAAGGGTGGCGTCTAGCAACACTCCTTAACGACCGGATAGCATGAAGTATACAATTTACTATCAAGAACCAGTAGAAGAATAATATTGCAATTCCTTCTGTCCTTATAGCTCTGAATCACCCTAGGATATGGTTCAACTGTCAAATCCTAATAGGCGACCAACTATATATTCATGTGATATATAATCGACCATTGAATGGCCTAAGAAACCCTTTTCTTCTTTCATTCAATTGCCCTAGCCAAGGTCTTAGTTTGGTCGTTTATAATTCATGGCAACATGGAGCTTAAACTCATTACCAAGAGTTGATAGATTCCATCTTGATCAATCACTGATTCTACAAGTATTTAATCGTACCCAATATCCTTTCAACTATCGCCCTAAGGCCATAGGTGTCTAGTATCAAAGCACAATAAATGACTTGTCAATTACTATGACGATCTCAAGTCAAAGGAAACTGTTACATCACATTCTTCAAGAGAATATCCTATTGACAGTTTATGGTAATTCTAACCATTAGGAATTATCCAATGAGTCAGTTCAATGATCATATTTCTATATGCATCATCTATCTATGTGAATTAGTTAATGAGATCGACTAATCTTTATCCCATTAATACGATCACATAAATATTGATCTAACCGGATTACTAATGTCCAAATTAATAATCCTACGATCAAGAACAAATTTAGATTAAATTGTAAGTGACTTTGCTCTTATTATCATAATCTCTATCACGATGACAAATCTCACACTACAAGAATTTGAATTTTTAGTGGCAACATATAGTGGCGACCGTACAAGTTGCTGCAATATTGATAGTATTAGTAGCGACATTAAAGGTCGCCACTGCATTTAAATATTTAGCAGCGACTTGTCTGAGATCGCCTCTAATGTGGCTGAAATTTTCACTCCCGCTAAGAATAAAAATTTGGCTCCAAATATTTTGTGGCGACTTTTAGTATATTGCGGCTAAATATATATTGTAGCGACAGGGTCATTACTATACCCTGAAAATTTTAATTTAAAATAACAAAATAAAATTTTAAAAAGCTGATTCTTTCTAATTAATTTGGACAAACCCAACTCTTTCCCCCTTCACATAGACACAGACGCACACAATCACTTCTTTCCCCCTCTCTCTATAATCACTTCTCTGCAAAAATTTCATGACCCAACTCTAAATCTCTCTAATCAAAATGTGAATCTTATTTACCAGGTATGTGTTCAAATCCATATTCTTTTCCTTTTTCTTGTTGGAACGAAAATCTCACAGCTGATGTTCAATTCCATATCGATTTTGGGGTTGAAGAATTGCACAACTTATTTCTCTCATATAGCTGCTAGTGACCATAATCCTTTCTTTTTTGTCTATACCCACACTAGTTTATATATAAATTTCTGTTTGAATTTTTTTATAAGGATTATTAAGCAAAATTTTCAACATGCAGTTAGGGTTTATTGTTATTTCGGTAATTTTGTATTGGTATTCTTAGATTTTAACTCGAATTTCTCTGAACCATTTGATAATCTACAGGAATACAAAAAAAAAGCTACATAGAAAGACTCATGTGAGGTGCATTTGGTGTTGCTGTTGTTGATTTTCAGTCTTGACAAATTTTAGTTTGGGTAAGTTACAAACTTCTTGTTGAGCGACCTATTGCATGTTGGTATTTCATTCTTACTTTGGGAAAAATATGCTTAGCTTGTTATTGCTACTCTCATTGCTTGTTCTTGAAATGGTAGTAATATTTTTTATACTATCACTACAAGAAAAGAGATCTATGACCACATTTAATCAGTGACCTGTGGTAAAAATCTCAGAAAAAGAATCATTGAGAGGGTAAAAATCTCAGAAAAAGAATAACTGTTAGCAAGTTACTCACTATGCCAGGATTGTATATAATAGGATGGGAAATGCTACATGACAAAGGGCTATAGCATTAGGCCACCCCAAGATAAAACAACATATTAAAAGAAATGCTTCAGATTGAGAATTAGAAGTCTGCAAGCAAAGGAGGCAACCAAAAATCAAGAATATGACAAAACCCAAAAGCAATTAAACTATGGCTGATAGTCACAATCCTCTCTATATCTTAACAAGCATAGTAAGCAAGTTGAGAATAAACTACTAACAAACCTTTACTAGTAAGAAGTATAACAGGTCATGAAGCAGTCAAATGACCCTTGCTAAACATTACCAATCTCCAAATCTGGTTTTGCTTTCCCCACATGCAGGATAGAGTTAAAGCATATAAGATAACATCAGGACCTTATCGGTCAGATGCTCGAGGATCAAGTCACTAAAGATGCTTTTTTACATGACAAGCCAGCCCTTTCAGTTCTCTATTCTTGTCCCAGGACAACATACTTCAAACATTACCATAAGCTATCTGCATATCACTTGCTATTCACAGCTAGTACTTGCAAAGATATGAAAAAACTTTGTATCACAGAGAACGCAAGAGGGGAGCTCATGTAAGTCGCAGGACTCTTCAAGTCCATAGAACATTAAGGTAAAGCCTTTACCTTAAGCCGTGATATCTTTTCCTTCAAAATCACCTATTCACCTTCCTAATCTTTTTGGAAACAACAACATTTTCTATGCAATGCACTTTAAACTAACCTACCTGCAATTATATAATGTTCAGATGCATGATTTCTGCTTATTGTCCCCACTTTAATCCTACTCAATCTCCCATTGTCCTTCTTCTCTTCTTTTCCCAAGGCACTATATTGCTCTGATAAGAACACCGACAGGAGTTACAAACTGCAGTTATAGTACACTACTTGTATCCACATACAACTCCTGCTGACCATATGCTAACATGTTCCTAGCTCGTATTACTCGTAAGTTTCTTTTTATCCTATCAACCATAGGGAAAGAAGAAAAATTGAGGTTTAGAAGAGAGTCCTAGTACACGTGGTGGCGAGAAAAAGCAGCAAATGCAGAAAAATCAAATGCCAGGCATCACCCTTTCTTTGTTTTAGAATACAAATAAATTCCACAACATCCACATGACGGGAGAAAATGGCAGGTAGAACCAACAACAAGCTAGAGCAGTTAGGATTCCAAACTAGATGAGTAATGAATGGAAATAAATATCGTTTCCCAGACATTGGATCATCACTTTGGACTACAACAACCTAGACAAAATTTGCGCCGACTTAAAAATGCCAGGAACATATTGACATGGATTTACGTAACAGCCTGCTACACCAAGTGGTGGGATACAATTTGCAGCCGATGGTTGATAAAAATCACTAAATCACCAGGAACTTATAAATTATCTAATAAAGTTAATTTTATCTCTAAAATGATTACATCTCAAGACCAAGAAAAGGCAGAGAAAGATGGTATCTTTTCTTTTTATTCTTTTCTTTGTTGAATACTTAAAGCTTCTTATTTCGTAGTATCTGTTATATTTCATAGTATCTGTTATATATAGTCTCATTTTCATCAACAATATGTAGTCTCATGCTCACAGAAGGTATAGTCTCATGCTCACAAAAGCACTACAGGTTAAAACGATTGAATTGAACTAAAAGTAAGATTCATGACACTTTGAGTCTAGTTGGGTAAGATATGTTACATCTGTTTATCCAAGCTTGGACGTTTTGATCTAGTTATTTTGACATAGAGAATTTTACAGAAGTGATATCATTTGTGAACCTGGATTGCACTTGGCTGTACCAATGTTAACTTTTTCGCAATTCTGCATCACCATTTGATTTCTTTGGTAGTTAGTTATTATAGATATTTTGATTATTATAACCCTTCCACTTTTAATTAGGTAATTCATTTATTTATTTTTTGATATAGGTATGATGGATAAAAGTTGGTTGAATATTAGGAATAGAGTCGACCAAAGGTATAGAGATGGAGTAGACAACTTTCTTAATTGGGCATTCAGTCAACCAACTGTGAACACTATGATTCGGTGTCCTTGTAAAGGGTGTAGAAATTCTGTGTTCAAGCTAAGGGTTGGCGTAAGAGGAGATTTATTGAAGAAGGGTTTCTGGGATTCTTATAAAGTGTGGGATTTGCATGGAGAAGTGTTAGTTAGAGTTGAAACTTCTAATACGGTAGTTAGTGGTGAAGTGGAAGATGATAGTATTGAAGAGGATAATATTACTGAAATGATTCACGATGCTTGTGGATATACGAATGTGGAGGATAATAATAATAATTCAGAGGACAATGAAGAGCCAAATGTACATGCAACAAAGTTTTACAAATTGTTAGAAGATGCTGAGACTGAACTTTATCCTGGTTGTTAAAAAGTCTCAAAGTTGTCTTTTGTTGTTAAACTACTTCACTTGAAGTGTCTTAACCATTGGAGCAACAAATCAATGGATGCATTATTGAGCTTCTTTAAAGATGTTCTTCCCGAGGGGTCATTTGTTCCTAATTCTTTCTATGAAGCAAAGAAAGTTCTTTGTGACCTTGGCTTGGGGTACACCAAAATAGAAGCATGTCGCAATGATTGTATTTTATATTGGCGTGATTATGTCGATGTCCAATCATGTCCTAAGTGTGGTAAGTCCAGATGGAAGTCTGAAGAACACGGAGGCAAGAAAGTAGCTCATAAAATCTTGCGGCATTTTCCAATCAAACCAAGGCTTCAAAGATTGTACATGGCAAGCGAAACAGCTAAAAAGATGAGGTGGCACAAGGAAGGAAATGTTGATGATGGTGTCTTACGACATCCATCTGACTCAATAACATGGAAATCCTTTGATGCACAACATCCCACCTTTTCAGCTGAGTTAAGAAATGTTCGATTAGGTTTGGCGAGTGACGGTTTCCAACCTTATGGGAACATGAGTTCTAATCATAGCATTTGGCCAGTCGTACTAGCTACATACAACTTGCCACCATGGGATTGCATGAAAAATCCATATTTCATGATGACACTTCTTATTCCAGGCCCCAAGTGTCCAGGCAACGATATCGATGTATATTTACAACCAATGATTGAAGAGTTGAAAGAATTATGGGACGGGGTGGAGACTTATGATGCACACTCAAAATCTAATTTTCTGATGCGTGTGGCTATAATGTGGACAATCAATGACTTTCCTGCGTATGGAAATCTTTCAGGATGGTCAACCAAAGGAAAGCTTGCATGCCGTTGTTGCCATAAAGATACACAAGCAACTTCCTTGCGGAGTAAGTTGTGTTATATGGGTCATCATCGTTTCCTTCCCATGGACCATCCATGGCGGAGAAGTAGGACGTTATTTGATGGGAAAGTTGAAGTGGGAGTTGCACCTAACCCTTTAACAGGGGATGAAGCACTTGTGCAATTACAAGCTTTGGGTAATGTGAGTTTTGGTAAAGGACAAAAGAGAAAGCGTGATGTTCATAGCAATGTGCATAATTGGAAGAAGAAAAGTATCTTTTTCCAATTGCCTTATTGGAAGAGTCTTATGTTACGTCATAACCTTGATGTGATGCACATCGAAAGAAATGTGTCCGATAATATTATATCAACTGTCATGAATATGGTTGGAAAGACAAAAGACACATTGAAAAGTAGATATGACTTGATGGATCTTGGAATCAGACAAAGGTTGCATCCTATTGAGGATGGGAACAATATTTTGTTACCGGCAGCACGTCTCAGCCACACATACAGACCGAACGTGTATCTGATGCATCTGTAGAGATAGGACAACTAAGTAACCCGAGTCAAGGACCTTTACAGACCGGACGAGTATCTCCTAACTCTCTCCGAATACCTTCTTTAGAAACACAATCATCACGAAATGTAGCAGAAACTTTGCATTGCTCTCCGGAGGCTGAAAATTGTGCAAGTTAGTATCTGTTTTTTGTTGTTCTGTGAAAATTATTTTTTACTCAGGAGCTA
This sequence comes from Nicotiana noctiflora, assembly GCA_032618575.1. Classification (NCBI taxonomy): domain Eukaryota; kingdom Viridiplantae; phylum Streptophyta; class Magnoliopsida; order Solanales; family Solanaceae; genus Nicotiana; species Nicotiana noctiflora. The sequence goes on from JASVEL010012335.1 coordinate 141,040, forward strand.
CTAATGAACAATAATTTCCTTTTACTTTGTAGTTTCTTCCGGCAATAAAAAAAGAGGAAGAGGAAAATACAAATCTAAAAGCTTAGAAGTAAAAACTAAGTGTGGTGGCAAAATCAAAATTATGATTCCAGATGACATTGATAGAGCAGTAGGTTCTGGGGCTAGAGATATTGTTAATTACTGTGGTTGGGTCATGAGGAGCACTATCTCGTTCCAAGATGGAAATTGGCAGAAAATAGTTATGAAACACGGAGAAGTAATGTGGTTAAAGGTCAAGGTAATAAAGTACTTTCAATATTGTAGTGACTTTAAGTTGCAAGGTTTATTTATGTGGTTAGGATATTGAATATAATGTTAAATTTATTGTCAAAATTTGAAGTTTGCAGCAAGTTGCGAGAGCATAGGTTTCAGGCCTTTGTAATTAGCACTATGCAAAGGCTTTTTAGAGCATGGAAAGCTCGACTTAGCATTCTGTACTCTAAGTACAATACTAATGAAGAAAGATTGTCTCATCGGCCTGAAGATGTTGAGCTTGAGGACTGGAAATACCTAATACAATATTTTGGAAGTCCAGAATTTAAGGTATTAACTTAATACATGATGATTGTCTCTTTGAAAGATGATTTATTAATCTGTTTACCTACAGGTTGTAAGTGAAAGGAACAAAAGAAATAGAGAAAAGCAAATAACTAAGCATACTTGTGGTACAAAGTCATTTGCAAAAGTAGAGGAATCTACGGTAAAAATATATTTAGTCCCCTACTATCACATATGCTTCTTTGTTATTTACATATTTATATATTTGCTTATATATTTTTTCTCCGTAACTATATTGTAGAGACATCCTATTACTGGAGAATTGGATACACCAGATAAAGTTTGGGAGATTCAACATACACGCAAGGATGATAAAGGCGAACTGGTGTGGTTGGATTCACAATCCCAACAAATTCATGTAAGTTTAGTTATCCTGATTGCCTAGATTTGGGAAAAGGGACATAAATGCATTGCACACTGCACATTTGAGCAGATTCCCTTGCTTCATAGGTTTGGTGAATAATAGTGACACTACTATTTTTGCTGAGATTGAAGATTCATGGAGTATGGTAGTTCAGTAAAGTACGAGTTAGAGACAATTCCAAAATTTTGAAAGAGTCGTAGCATGCTTTCACTACTAGTGTGTGCTTATTGGTGTGGAATAAAATTTTGTTCTTGTTTATTCTATGTTGGATGATTGATTGTATGCACTGATGCAATGGCCGCAGTTGTATAAACTCGTCCCATTTGTTTGTTAAATTCAAGCACTGAAACAGGTTCGTGAAACCGTAAAGGTTGAAGCCTGTTTGTTCGATCATTTTCATTGGTTTAGCTGAAGTTTGAGCACTAAGTAACTTATGTGCTTTGTTCATTCTTAAATTAGTGAGTCGACGTGCGTTTAGCTTCACAAACTAGCACTTCGTTCAATAACTGCCAAAGTGCTGACCATGAATGCATTCTGGAATCAGAAAAGTCAGTAGCTTTTAGTAGCTTTTCTCTGTTAGTAGCTGTTAGTAGCTATATTGCTGTTAGTAGCTTTTCTCTGTTAGTAGCTTAGTAGCTTTTCTCTGATGGTTGGCCAAATAATATAGCTTGACTGAAAAACTTTTCTTTGTTTGGTTGAAAACCTGTTAATAGCTTGTTTAACTCTTATATATGAAAAATGATATCACAATCATATCGGCAGCACTTGCACAGCTGCAGATTCAGGTCTGTTTATGTTCTTGTTTATATCTCAAGAAATTCTTTCGCCTATCAACAACTAATCATGTAATAGTAGTTCTCTGTTCTGATGGTTGGCCAAGCAATATAGCTTGTTTACAACCTGTTAGTAGCTTTTCTCTGAAAAGGTCAGTAGTTTTTACTAACTTTTCTCTGTTAGTAGCTGTTAGTAGCTATATTACTGTTAGCACTTGTTAGTAGCTCTTAGTAGCTTTTCTCTGTTAGTAGCTTAGTAGCTTTTCTCTGATGGTTGGCCAAGCAATATAGCTTGACTGAAAAACTTCTCTGTTTGGTTGGAAACCTGTTAGTAGCTTGTTTAACTCTTATCGGCAACACTTGCATATCGGCAGCACTTGCACGTCATATCGGCAGCACTTGCACATCTGTTGGTTGAAAACCTGTTAGTAGCTTGTTTAACTCTTATCGGCAACACTTGCATATCGGCAGCACTTGCACGTCATATCGGCAGCACTTGCACATCTGTTGGTTTCCTCTTTGTCAGTGGCAGTAAAGTAATCCTTATTGTTAGAAAAGTTCATTGTCTGGTCACTAACAACTTGGTTTTGATTTAAATGATTTTGCATAAATGTAGGCTCAACTCCAGGAAGTTGTCGCTCAACAACAATCTGAGGAGATCGAGCATCCCATGACTAGAGATGAGATTTTATCTTCCGTTGTTGGTGAGAGAACAAGCTATGTTCGTGGAAAAGGATACAGAAAGAAGCCTCCTAAAAAGAGTAACATTCAGCAGGCAAACATAGAGGCCAGCGTGTCTTCTGCTATTGATATTGTGCGTCAGGAGATGCAAGTCGAGATGAATAGGAAGTTGCAAGAAGAACGTGAACAAATGGCTGCTGAGTTGCGAAGAAATATGGAAATTGAGTTGGAAAGGAAGTTGGCAGAGGAGCGTGAACACGCAAATGAAGACACAGACAAGAGGATCTCTCTAGAAGTGGACAAGAAGATGCAAGAACAATTTGCTAGTTTCTTGATCAGAATGCAACAACAACAGGTACTTACTCCGCTCCTTCTTAACAATTCCTTAGTAGTAACTCACAAGTTGGTATTCCTGTCATTGAGAGGCAAAGAAGTGCAACATAAGTTTTGAGTTGTTTGGCTCTGCCTGTGGTCCTCCCTTTCCTGCAGAATAGTACGATGAGAAGCTAGCGCTCGTCCTCAGAATAGTACGATGAGTAGCTAGCGTTCGTCCTCATAATAGTACGATGTTGTGGTACCCCATTTCTTTGGAGAACAAATATGGTCAATAAGCTGGAGATTGTTGGAAAACTGACTTCTTCATTGTCTCTGTTGAAATTCCCAGTCAGTCTAATGTGTTATTGGAGTAGGATCAAAATTGCTTCAAACTTTAGAATATTTAAATAAAAACTATGTTGAATATATAATTCTCAGAAGGCATTCTCAGTACATGGATCATAACCTGAGAGCTTTCGATGAATAATCGTGTTCTTGAACCAAACATATTTCTGAGTTTCATTCTTCTCTACCTTGCAAGATGGTGTGTAAATGCTGTACCGATCAATTTGACCAAATACATGGCTCACAGCATGAGTTACAGCATTATCACATTGCTTTGAGGAATTTTCTGATGTGAAATTACAAAAATGCATGATTTTTTTGTAAGTATTGTCTGAAATCATAGAATGGCTCCACCAGTATGTAACAGTTCCAATTCCATCATATTTGTTATCAGTAATAGCATTTCCTACTTGTGTAAATTTCAAGTTTTCAGTATGTAAGCATATCCTACGCGACACAACAAACGTTTAAACTGTATAATCATTCGTACCTATAATTTTCATAGCCTATACTTTCAATGAATTTATTATTCTTAGCTATATATATTTGAATTTTATAGCAAATCCATGAAGCAAGAAATTAATTAAATAAACTGTATAATCATTCGTACCTATAATTTTCATAGCCTATACTTTCAATGAATTTATTTTTGTTTTTTTTATTTGTTCCTTATATATCCTTTTGTCTAGCAGGGACAAGACACTCAAACAGTGGTTCAAGCATGATGTCGAGAAAGGAGCAGTTACAAGGCACTTAATATTTTGTCTTTTTTTGAGATATGTATATGCTTACAATTACAATGCACAATGAAGTGTCGGGTAGTATATATGTAATTGACATTTTAGTAATGATAATATTTGTAATATTCGGCTAGAGAAATTATTTTGGTATTTGTCAAGCATTATTGGTTGATATGAATTTTGAGAGAATTAGGTTCTTACATGTATGGAAATATATATAATTTTGGTCGTTATAATTGTTGAGAAAATAACTTTTAGCAGAGATATAATTTTGTTAAAAATTTAGTAATAACAAGGTTAATTTCTTTTGTTGCGGGTTCAGTCGCTACAGAAAACAATGTGTCACTCGTGATTAAACCATTTGTGGCCACTTTAGTTGCTACTGAAAGACATTTATAGTGGCGACATAATTTTGCCACTGAACATAGAATAATTTATGTTACAATTTTAGTCGCTACTAAACAACGTCGACCAAATATTTAGTAGCGACTTCAGTCGCTACAAAAAATAATGTATCGTTCATGGTTAAATTTTTGTGGCAACTTTAGTCGCTACTGAAAGACTTTATATAGTCTTGCCACTGGGGCATAAAATTTTTTGTTGCAATTTTAGTCGCCACTATACATTATTTATAGTGGCGACAAAGATTGCCACTGAACACAAATATAGTGTGTGGCGACAATTGTCGCTGCTAAAGGTAAATATATAGCGGCGACTGTGAGCACGTGATTTTTGCCTTACTTGAGAAGTACTCCCAGAAAATTCAAAAATAAAAATAGTTTCGTGTTGGGTATGATTTTTGTGATTTTTGTGTTATTTTATCTTTTGTGTGCACGTTTATTTATTTAAATTAAAAAATACAAAAAAAATATATGCTAAGTTTTGCATTTTTAGTGTTGGATATCGAAGTCATGTGATTTACATTTTTAGGTGATATATAATTGTTGGGATAATTGTATGCATATATATATATATATATATATATATATATATATACATGTACCTATATATATGTGTAGCAATGAGATCGAATTGGGCCATAGTTCAGTCCAGGAAAACCAGGCCCAAACGAATCCCATACCCGTCCAGCTTCAGCCTGTGTAACACTTGATCTGGACCGTTGGATTTTATTATCCAACGGCCCAGATTAATCCTTTAATTCTAAAATGCATTCAGCTTATGATTTAACCAAACGACGTCGTTTGGTTTAAGTGAGGGAATCCTGATCGTTGATCGTAAATGATCCAACGATCAGGATTCAATCTCATCTCTGGTATATATTCCTCATTCCATACCCCGCCCCCCCAAGCCAGACCCCCCCTCTCCCTTCATCTCCTTCAGAAGCTCTCAAATCCCCGGCGTAACGCCGCCGTGTGCCGCCTGCCGGAAATCGCCTCACGGCGGTTCCGGTAGGCCAATCAAACCCAAACCAACGCCAAAACCTTCCCCTTGCCTCTCCCATTACGATCCCAGCTTCCATTAACCTCGAATCATGCCGGAGCTCCTCGAATCTTCATTTGAAGATTCGAGTCAAACTCGAACCTATGCCAAATTACCCCAAATTCACACCACAGTCTCCCCACGCCTCCCTCGTACCCCCGCCGGCATTGGTTTGCTTCGAATCTAACCAGAGATGCAAAAGCCCCAAATCCGAGCCCAAGAACCCTAGAATTCCAAGATTAGGGAATTGGTCCGAGTTTAAGAATTTGGAGTCAATAGGCTCTAATTGGAGTGTTTTTCGTTCGAAAAACACTTCAATTAAAGCGTGTTCACTCCAAAAATGCAACCTCAAGTCCGTGAAAGCCTGAGTTCGTTCGAGTTCGGATTGCCTTCATTAGGTATTTCAGTCTTCTTCTATTTTTAGTGGTTTGTATTTTCTTTGTTAGTTTCAATTGGTTTTTCTTCTTGGCCGTCCTTAGTTGTCATTTCTTCTCCAAGACCTTTTGTTTTGGTCAATTGTTTTCTGTATCGCTTAGTTGAATGTGTTAGTTATAGGATACGAACTCGCGTCGATTAGCGTCGTCGAATAGTTAACTTCGCATATGTCCGGCATTGGCCGAGATTCTCTGAAGTCACTATTTTAACAGTTTAAATTGGTTGTCATTGCTATGTGTTGTAATTGATTAGAGGTCGTCTTCTAATTGCATAGTTGAGTTATTTGAATTACCACACAGTAGTTAGCATTCCTGGTTTGAATGGGACTATTTGATTGGTTTGAAACTGAAGTTGTGATTCAAATTAAGCTAATTAGTGAATTAGGGTTCAACACTTAGAGCATTTGGTGCCCTGCACATGAGGATAGTCAGTGGAATCCACTGTCACAGCAGAGCAGCCCACCAGTGCCCTGCAATTACCATTTTTTTATTATGAACACCCCATACTTAGACATAGTTTAGTGGGTTGGACAGAAGGGGGATGGGCAAGGGACTGTTCTGCAGAATCTGGATGCCCTAGGTTTGTTTTTGGTTATAAATAGATAGGCATAAAGACTAAAACGGGGGGATTTGATATACATAGATACATACAGACACTAGAGAGCATCTGTGATAGGCAAAAATACCTGGAGAGAACATAGACATACAGTAGAGATTTTCAGAGCACCTGGAGAGAAAGTAGGAGCAGGGGTTCATTTCCTTACACACATAAAAGATACGGAAAAGAAAACTACTGTTCCATTGGCCTGGGTCACTGTTTCGATTGTTTTTGCTTCAGTGATTAAGTGTTTGGCCAGTTTTGGGGTGGTGTTTGTACCCGTGTGGTTGCTGGTTGGATATTGTTTGTTTGCTGCCTGGGTTGCTGTTGTTGCAGACATTGTTGTTGTTGTCGTGTATTGGTTGTTGCTGTTACATATCAGTTGGGTAGCTCTTGATTCGCTTTGGTATATTGTTGCTGCCACTGGTGTGTAGTTGTTGCTGCTTGTCTTGGTCGTAGCTGTTACATCTGACTTGGTGCTCGTTTGAGACTGTTTGGTCACTAGTGTTGCTGTGGTTGGTCATTAGTGTTGCTGGCTGGTTCATAGTTGTTGCTGCCTGGGTTGATTTGTTGCTTTTAGGCAAGTGTTGTTGCTGTTGTGTTCATTTGTTGTGGCTGGATCAGGGGTTGAGGGCTGTGGTAGGTCCAGTGTTGTGCTGCTTAAGTGATTGTGGCTGCTTTACTCATTGTTGTTGTTGCTGTGTGGTGTTACTGTTGGCTGATTCATTGGACATTATTTGTTTGTTGTTGGTCTTAAGTTAACCACTGGTTCATTAATTGTGGTTGCTGTTAGTTTGTTCGATTACTGCCACTGTTTGTTGTTGGTTGGTATATTGAGTGGCTATTTGGTTCACTGGTTATTACTGATTTACTGTTGCTGTTACTATTCTTGTTGCTGTTGCTGCGTTGCCATCGCCCACTCTTCCTTGTTCTTCCGCATTCCAGGTACACACCTCTTTTATTGTAGTTCCTTGGTTCGACAAGAATGAAGTTTGAAGCTTATGCATAAAGTCTATTGAAACATGTAGTTGTCTTATGTTCAATTACATTCCGTTGTTCTCCAATTAAGCTTGTATTGTTAGTCTTGATTATGGAAAAACGTAGCTAGGCCAAAGATACATTGTCGTTAGATAAGCCGGTAAACCTGAATTAGTCTTCGTATCTCTATTCAATCTTCCCTACTCATGTGTATAATCTCCAAACCTGTTAAATGATAGACCTTATGTCACAAGCGAGATTAGCTAGAGAGTTGTTACTCAACGGAATGACGTAATTAGATTAAAAAGAGTCGGGGGTGCCTTTCATGTGACCCGACCCCAATTTCGGGCAAGAGTAAACAAAGCATGTTAAGAACCACAGGCGCATTTCATGTGATGTGGTTCGTAGCAAGTTTTAAGTAATTTGGAATCAACTCTTAAGTAAGATACAGTGAGATGTAGTCCGCTTTAGATTTGAATCAAAGGTACGCCTCGCCCAATAGTTACATTAATCACATAGCCGTCATAAATGTACATATAAATACTTAGGTTTCGAGATGCGTCGTTTCTTAACAAATATCACGCCTTTCTCAACAATGTAAATAAGTAGTCGATCCAGGCGCATATTTTAGTTTTACCTTTTTAAATACGGGTGTGCATTTCATGTGACCCAAATCCAAACCCCGAAATGTTGAATAAGAATATGTTGAGGATCCGGGTGCATTTCATGTGACGCGATTCGAAAGCATATTTTTAAGCGACTTTCTCTTTCGTAAATCATAACCAATAATAAAAGCGGTAAAGGGGTATTAACTTGCACTAAGTACATAATTGTAAAAAACAGATAGATAAGCCAAACACGACAGTTGAGCGACCGTGCTAGAACCACGGAATTCGGGAATGCCTAATACCTTCTCCGGGTTAATAGAATTCCTTATCCGGATTTCTGGTTCGCGGACTGTTAAATAGAGTCATTCTTTTCCTCGATTCGGGATTTAACCGGTGACTTGGGACACCATAAAATCTCCCAAGTGGCGACTCTGAAGTAATTAAAATAAATCCCATCTCGATTGTCCTTTAATTGGAAAAACTCTTTGCATCCATGCGGGTGCGTAAAAAAGAGGTGTGACAGCTCTGGCGACTCTGCTGGGGACTTTTTTTTAGAATTCGAGCTCGGAATAACTGTTGTGTTTGGCATATTTTATTATCTGATTTTTTTTTACATGTTGGCATCAATGTGCAAAATGTTGTTTTTACCGCTTTGATATTGTATGAACTGTACATATAAATTGTGCCGGAACCAATCTCCTTTCTGAGTCTTCTAAATCATGAAGAAGGGTGCACTTCGTGTGACTTCTTTTCTGTATAGTGTCTAATTCCCATTTTAGAACGAGGTTTGGATAAGTTGCAAAACCGGTGAAGCTTCTGTATTCCCGGGTTGCTGCCTCCTCCTCGGCTCGAGCTGTCCGCTCGGGTAAGCCAAGTCTAGAACAGATAAACCCAGGTTTTTAAACCTAGAATAACAAAGCTTCATGCCGGATCCCTAGTAGGAAACGTTTATTTGCATCATGTCGCATTTGGCTTAGGGGACTCAACACAGGGGTTGGGTCCGTCTAGGACATGTGACCTGAAATGAACAGACTATCCTGCTGCATCCTGTTTGTCTTGCGCATTTATCTGTTATAGACTTGCATGCTGACCGGCTTTTAGAGATTAAAAAAAAAAAAAAAAAAAAAAAAAAAAAAAAAAAAAAAAGAAAAAGAAAAAAATGTGTTTTGCTCTTAAGATAGAAATAGCTTATTTGTTTTCCTTTAGTAAAGTGAATAAATAAATAATGCCGTTTGTTTCGTCAAAACCGAACTACGGGGGTTTGATTCTCATCGGATGTGAGATACGTAGGCAACCTCCATCGGGTTCAACTTCACCTTTTGAAAAATTAATTTTCGTACTAAATAAGTCGGTGACGCTGTTTTCAAAAATAGCCGAATGTTCCCGGAAGGGACGCCGGAAGGCTAATTTCGTATAAACGGCCACCTTTGGGTCAATTTTGATCAATTTACCCCACAGCCTTAAAAGCCTTCGTCCCCGAGACGTTGAAAGGCCGTGATTGAAAACTGATTTTTATTTTTTAGCAAAACAAAGTTGTTTTCTTATTTAAATCACCTTAATAAATGTGCAGGATGAGCACGAATCAGAATAAATCATTTTCAATCTTTAGTGAGGTCCCTCGGCAGCTCCGTATATGGTGGAACGATTTGGAAGACAGTAGCAAAAAGGTTGTAGGGAGAATTTTGGGAGGTTTGGTTGATCTGTTGAATATTGAGCCAAGGGAAGACATCATCAAGGCACTGGTATCTTTCTGGGATCCGACCCGCAATGTGTTCCGTTTCGTTGACTTTGAATTGACGCCCACATTAGAGGAAATTGCGGGCTATGCAGGACTTAATGGGAAATTAAGAGGGCAATACCTACTCTCACCAAGACCGGTATCTCCACATGGGTTTCTGGATCTGCTGAGCATTAGTCGGAAGGTGAAAAATGATGATCTGCTGAAAGGGTGTTGCGACCTCCAATTCTTATATCAACGGTACGGCACTCCTCGGGGTTTTGAAGAGTCAAACCTTGGACCGACTCACGCAGGGAATAGAACCAAGTGGGAGGCCAGACGAATTCTAGCATTCATAACGACATTCTTGGGGATTGTGATTTGTCCGCGCGAAGATAAGAAAATAGAGATAAGTCTGGTAGGAATAGCCGATGTTGCAATCAAAAAGGCTACCAGCACTGTGGTCCCTTTGGTTTTGTCCGAAATCTATCGAGCTTTGACTGTATGCCAAGAAGGGGGCAATTTCTTCCAAGGTTGCAATCTGTTACTTCAACTATGGATGCAAGAACACCTCCATCACCGAACACAATACATGAACCATGGGTTGACCGGAAAAAACTGTATCAGGGGTTTCGAAGAACGGATGATGGGTGCTGTATTCCCTGAAGGCGTCGAGGCATGGCTTGCACGACTGAGCTCAATAGAAGCCGATCAGATTGAATGGGCATTCGGGTGGTTACCCGATACCGAAGTAATATATATGGCAGCCGAGGAGTGTTATATCCTTCTGATGGGAATCCGCAGTGTCCAACCATATGTCCCTCACCGTGTGTTACGTCAACTAGGAAGGTTTCGGGTTATCCCTACCGATCAAGACCTAAGGAAGTACGCCATTGAGTTGAGCCCGGGAGTTGTCTTCCCCGAAGAGAAGGTTAGAAGGCTGTGGCACGAGTGTCGGTTCCTTGAGCCTAAAACCATGGTCCGGGAATTAGCCAAGGGAGAGGTGGATCCAAAGTACAACGTGTGGTTCGGGAAAAGATTTCAGATTCGTCGAAGATGTTCTAAAAGAGCCCATGTCCAACAGTTCACGGAAGATTCACGGGAACAATGGGATTGGTTAGCAAAGGAGGAGGGGTACAGGACGAAGATTGGCAGGATAGAACAGCAGGTCCGGGACCTTCAGTTCGAAAAGAACATGCAAGCCGCCACCGACGAAGGAGACAAAAAGAAGTTGGCACAAGAAAATGACTTCTTGAGAGCTCAAATCCAACAAATGAAAAGAGATGCTGACAGACAGTCGAGGAGTCGGGCCGACGAAAAATTGATAAGGGGTTTGAGAAGCCAAGTCACCGACATCCAAAGAGAATTGGACGAGTCAAAAGCCCAAATAACGAGGGTCCGTGCCAGCTGGAAAAAGGAGGCACATCAACATGCACTTCACCTAAAGCGGGTGGAAGAAGATTACACTGATATCATCACTAGCCTGAGGGAAGCAAATGTTGTCCTTAGGGAGCGGGTTTTCAAGCAAGCCCGAGATGCCAGAGCAGACCTCGACCGCTGCCACAATTTGATGGCCCGACCTGCAAGGACAAGTGGATAGGCTCCTAGATCAAGTCACCAGCAATGCTCGAAGATTGGGGGCGAAAAACCAGCAAATAGAGCGGCTACTCGGAGAAAGGGACATGATCAAGGATAGAATTGGAGAAATCGGGCACTATGTCACCATGAAGTGCCTAGCTTGCGAACGAATGCCCCGCGCCGACCTCTTCGCCTCAATTATGGGTTATGTTCATCGGATCATGGAAGAGTTGAGGGAACTGCACAAGGACCTCACACCAAGGCCCGCGGCAAGGCCGAATGATGCCTCGCGGGCCCCCAGAGAATTTAGGGCATTAGATTTTTGATTGAAAATGTATTTTAATGTTGAGTCAAGCTAGTTGGCATTTTCTTTACTTTCCCAAGTCAAGCAGTTTTTGTTTTGCTGATTTTGTAAGACGTGTTTTGTAACTACACGGTTTTATTTGATATAAAAGTTACTGAATTTTGCCACAATCTTGTTACCAGAACTACGCTCGGTCTGATTCACGCGGGGTCGTGATACGTAGGCAATCCACATAAGATTCGACCACCACTAAAAAGAAAGAAAAAGAATCCAAAGGTTAAATAACAATAAGGCTTGCAAAGATAGTCGAAAAAAAGAAAAAAAAAAAAAAAAAAGGAAAAGGAAAAGAAAAAGAAAAAGAAAAAGAAAAAGGGCCGGGATGACGCATGTTAAATAGTACACGTAGAAAGGGTTATTTGGTTAGGTGCATTGCATCCAACGTGCTATAACATATCTGTCAAACTCGGTGAACTAACAAGTTTGTTGCGTGTTCCAGAAAGTTTAGCGGTTGGTTTGACAGAATATCCTGGCCAGCCATCACTACCGTACTAGATCCAAAGGACCAGTTACAGTAAGCATGTCGAGTTCTGGCAAGAGTCTCGAAGAAGAAAAGTCCGAGCTACAAATCATGAAGGAAGAAGTAGACCGGTTAAAACAACAGATAACAGAGATGCACCTGGCCTGGGCCAGGGAACAGTCTTCACCAAACCGCCCTACTCTCGCCTCAGCTCCGGAACATCCGCCCATCGATCCTTCAACAAGCGCCCCGAGCTATCCATACTTTCAGGGGGAAAACCCATATGCCACCCACATTCCACCAGCCAAACCAAATCCTCCTCCGGTCACCCCCGTTTTTGTAGCACCTCCACCTGCTCCTCCGCAAAGGCCGGCCAGCGAGCCATATGTTCAGATCCATGACAACTCTTACTATCCTCCAGAGCCTACTTTCAGGGCTCCTGAACCACAATCACATACACCTCACTGGGATAATCCGGCAGAACCGGAAAAACACTTCCAAAGTTCGGAGCACGAGGAAGTTGCCAGAAAAGTTAAAAGCCTGGAGCAGTCCTTCAGGAACATGCACGGTTTAGGCAACCAGGTCAGCGTCGCCTATAAGGATCTGTGTCCATTTCCGGACGTCCAGTTGCCAGCAGGATTTAAAATGCCCAAATTCGACCTATACGAGGGGCATGGTGACCCGGTGGCCCACCTGCGGGGGTTTTGCAGTAAAATGAGAGGGGCCGGAGGACGGGACGAGCTTCTGATAGCCTACTTCGGCCAGAGTCTGGGAGGATCGGCGTTGGAGTGGTACACTAGACAGGATCCCAGTAGATGGTTTACGTGGGATGATCTGGCTCAAGCTTTTATCGGCCAGTTCCAATACAATCTCGAGATAATCCCCGACCGCCTATCATTGCTAAAATTAGAGAAGAAGCCTGCTGAAAGCTTCAGGGAATTTGGTTTCCGATGGAGGGAACAGGCGGCCAGGGTAGATCCGCCGATGAGAGAAAGCGAGATGGTGGACTACTTCTTACAGACATTAGAGCCCACCTACTTCGGACATCTGGTAACGTCCGTAGGCAAATCATTCACTGAGGTGATAAAAATGGGGGGTATGATCGAGGAGGGTTTGAAGGCCAACAAGATCATGAGTTACTCAGCACTGAAAGCCACCACTCAGGCTATCCAAAGCGGTACTGGAGGAGTACTGGGGAAGAAGAGGAGAGAGGAAGTTGCGGCCGTCGAGTCCGGGGCATGGTTCAGAAATAGAGGCCCCGCACCACAATATAGCCCACCCCAACCTCACCACCAAAACTACTCTCACAACCCATATAGCCACCCACAACATTACTATCCCGCACCTGACCCCCATTTTACTGTCCACCATGCACAGTCCTATTCTGCACCTCCCGCTCATGCACCGTGGCGTGCGCCAAACCTCCAGAACAATCACCCGCCCCCAAGAGCTTACAGAAACCCCTCGGGCGCGAGTTTCCGTCCGAACCAGGCATTCAGGGGCGACAGGGCGCCGAGGCCAAAGACTTTCACTCCCTTAGAAGAGTCTTACACTAGTCTGTTCCACCGGTTGAAGCAAGTAGGTTTGCTAAATCCGGTTGAAGCTAAGCTGCCAAACCCTCTTCCGAAAAACCTGGACCATTCAGTAAATTGTGCCTACTGCTCGGGATGTCCGGGACATGATACCGAAAAGTGTTGGAGGTTGAAGACGGCCATCCAGGAGCTCATTGACACCCGCAGGATCGAGGTCCAGACTCCAACAGAGCCCAACATCAACCAAAACCCGCTCCCAGCTCATCATGAGACCAATATGATCGAGTTGGTACGGGCGGAGGAAGGAAAGGAGAAAGCCTCTCAGACCGTGATGATGATTAAGTCTAGCGGGGCAAGAACGAGAAAAGGGCCAAGCTGTGATGAGTCGCCCAGTTGCAAGAAAGACATACCAGGAGAATCGGAAGCAGGAAAGGAAAGTGTGAACGAAGTACCGGTGAAGCCGGCCAAGATAGTTGTACCGGGGGCAGCAATCAAGCCCATCCTGACAGTAGCAGGCGTTCGAATGGATCCTTTCATCATCCAGCCGGCAACACAGTTGCCAGTAACTGATAGCCGGGCTGTCCCATGGAATTATGCTCGGATTACAACGACCTACGGAGGAAAGGAGGTGAAAGAGGAAGTTTGTGAAGCCCAAGGGTTGACCCGCTCGGGGAGATGTTTTGCCCCTGCGGAATTGAGGAAGACCACTCCGGCAGTATTGAAAAAGCCGGTCACCGATGAAGAAGCAGAAGAATTCTTGAAAAAGATGAAGCTGCACGACTACTCCGTCTTAGAGCAGTTGAAGAAGACTCCGGCGCAAATATCATTGCTATCCTTGCCTGATACATTCTGAAGAACATCGGCAAGCATTGATGAAAGTCCTGAATGAGGCACATGTACCGGATAAAATCTCGGTGAGCCATTTGGAGAAGATCACCAATAGGATCTTCGAAGCAAATCGGATCACCTTCACCGATGACGAGTTGCCTGAGGAAGGCACTGAGCATAACAGGGCTTTATATCTTACGGTGAAGTGTGAAGAGGCGGTGGTTACCAAAGTCTTGGTCGATAATGGGTCCGGTGCTAACATTTGTCCTCTCTCTACACTGGGCAAATTAAAAGTAGACATCGGCAGGGTACGCGAGAACAGGGTATGTGTTCGAGGGTTCGACGGAGGAGGTAAAGCGTCGGTTGGTGACATAGTGCTAGTCTTGACAATTGGGCCAGTGGAGTTCACCATGGAATTCCAGGTGCTGGACATGGTGGTGTCATATAACCTCCTAATAGGGCGACCATGGATTCATGCCGCAAGAGCAGTTCCATCCAGCTTACACCAGCTCGTCAAGTTTGAATGGGACCAGCAGGAGATCGTCGTCCATGGAGAGAACGATCCACAATCAGGCACCATCATTCCCTTTGTTGAAACAGAAGAAGATGTTGGGCCGTGGGTGTATCAGGTCTGCGATGTGGTGTCCGCCCACCGAGTTCCGGAAGGGGAATGTATTCCCGGCGACAGAACAATTACCGCGGATGTCATGGTGGCGCATGAAATGTTGCGACATGGTTTCGTACCCGGTAAAGGGCTAGGTGCATCTCTGCAAGGGATTATACAACCGGTATCAGTGGTCGAAAACTTGGGAACCTTCGGCTTGGGATTCCAGCCAACCTCAGAGGATATCCGGCGAGCAAAGAGGAGCAAGCAGAAGACATGGGTGCTCCCAAAGCCTGTTCCACGCCTTTCCCAATCTTTTGTCAGGTCCGGAGCAAGAGGACATCCAGCGACAAAGATTCCCGGTCCTACGGTCAGGCCAGACGAAGAGTTCTTCGGGAAGTTCGAAAACCTATTCACAGATGTATGTATGCTCGAAGATGGTGAAGGATCCAGTCATGCCGAGATACAATTTGTGGGACCAAAGGCAAAACTGAATAACTGGAAGGCTACTCCTCTCCCTGTCCGGAAGGAGTCTTGGTAGTTTGTCTTGGATTGTTTTTCTTTCGAAGTTTTGTATTGGGGGTTTGTCCCCGGAGTAAAATCCCGTTTGTTTTGTTTATTTTTGATTTAAGTTTGCAGTTTGTTTTCCCTTGTACAATTCCCATCAATGAAATTTGGTTCCTTCGTGTCTAATTTTGTTTACCTTTTCTTCTTTTTACTTTTCTGAACAGCCTTCTTGCAACTGATCTTAATGATATGGCGCACTTAAAGATTAATCAACCCAGTCTAGAAAGTCAATCGGGTTTGGAAATAATAACACATGAAATAAGAAGTGACGAGAGTGAGTCGGAGTACGGCGATGATGAAGCCGTGGAAGAAATCGGTGAAGAATTAAGTCACTTCGAGGAAAAGCCCAAACCGAACTTAAATGATACCGAGGCCGTTAATCTAGGGAATGCTGATGACGTCAAAGAAACCCGGATAAGTGTCCATATTGAACCCAATCCGAGAGAAGAATTGATCAAAACACTCATGGAGTTTAAAGATATTTTCGCATGGTCGTACGACGACATGCCAGGACTCAGCACTGATCTAGTGGTTCATAGATTACCCACCGATCCGGCATATCCTCCCGTCAAGCAAAAGCTGCGGAAATTCAAGACGGAGATGAGTGTGAAGATTAAGGAGGAGGTAACCAAGCAGTTGCAGGCGAAAGTCATTCGTGTCACTCGATACCCTGAATGGTTGGCTAACGTAGTACCGGTGCCAAAGAAAGACGGAAAGATCAGAGTATGCGTGGACTATCGCAATCTCAACAAGGCAAGTCCTAAGGATAATTTCCCGCTTCCCAATATCCATATCCTGATTGATAATTGCGCCGGACGCGAAATTGGATCCTTTGTGGACTGTTACGCGGGATATCATCAGATTTTGATGGGTGAAGAGGACGCAGAAAAGACGGCTTTTATCACACCGTGGGGAACTTATTGCTACCGAGTGATGCCGTTCGGTTTGAAGAATGCAGGAGCAACATATATGAGGGCTATGACTACGGTATTCCATGACATGATACACAAGGAAATTGAGGTGTACGTGGATGATGTGATCATAAAATCTAGGCGTCAAGAAGACCATGTTGCCGACCTCAGGAAGTTCTTTCAAAGACTCCGAAGGTACGACATCAAGCTTAATCCGGCCAAATGCGCATTCGGAGTTCCATCAGGAAAGCTGCTAGGATTCATCGTCAGCCGACGGGGCATTGAGTTGGACCCATCCAAAATCAAGTCCATTCGGGAGTTACCCCCGCCGAAGAATAAAACAGAGGTAATGAGTCTGTTGGGAAGGTTGAATTACATCAGTAGGTTTATTGCCCAGCTTACGGCACCCTGTGAACCCATATTCCGTCTATTGAAAAAAGACGCGGCGATAGAATGGACGGCAGAATGTCAGGAAGCGTTTGACCGGATCAAAGGGTATCTGTCAAATCCACCCGTACTAGTGCCGCCTGAGCCAGGTAGACCCCTGATTCTTTATCCGACGGTCTTGGAGAATTCGTTTGGCTGCGTACTGGGGCAGCATGATCTTACTGGCAGGAAGGAAAGGGCCATTTACTACCTCAGTAAGAAGTTCACAGTCCACGAGGTCAAGTACACTCATCTAGAAAAGACATGTTGCGCCCCGACTTGGGTAGCCCAAAAGCTGAAACACTACTTGTCTTCTTACACCACTTACCTCATTTCGCATCTGGATCCGTTGAAGTATATTTTCCAGAAACCTATGCCTACAGGGAGGTTGGCAAAATGGCAAATATTACTTACGGAGTTCGACATCATATACGTGACAAGGACGGATATGAAAGCTCAAGCCCTGGCCGATCACTTAGCTGAAAATCCCGTTGATGACGAATACGAACCTTTGAGGACGTGTTTTCCAGATGAGGAAGTATTGCAGATTGAGGGGTTAGAACCAACCAAGGATCCAGGATGGAAGCTCTTCTTCGATGGAGCGGCAAACGCAAAAGGAGTCGGAGTGGGGGCTGTGCTCATATCTGAAACAGGACATCATTATCCTGTTACTGCTCAACTGCGTTTTCATTGCACCAACAATATGGCCGAGTACGAGGCATGTATCTTGGGGTTGCGATTAGCGGTGGACATGGACGTACAGGACGTCTTGGTCTTGGGGGACTCGGACCTTCTGGTACATCAGATTCAGGGAGAATGGGAAACCAGAGATTTAAAGCTTATCCCATATCGTCGGTGTTTGCATGATTTGACCAAACGCTTTCGATCGGTAGAGTTCAGGCACATCCCAAGGATGCATAATGAGGTTGCCGACGCGTTGGCTACTTTAGCATCAATGCTACATCACCCGGACAAGGTTCATGTCGATCCGTTACATATCCATGTCCGGGATCAACATGCTTATTGTAATGTGATAGAGGAAGAGGTGGATGGTGAGCCGTGGTTTCATGATGTCAAGGAATACCTCAGGTTAGGAGTATACCCAGAACAAGCAACCGGAGATCAAAAGCGAGCTATTCGGCGGTTGGCGAACGGATTTTTCCTTAGTGGAGGGGTGCTGTACAAAAGAACCCCGGATTTGGGACTGTTGAGATGTATAGATGCAAGTCAAGCCACAACAGTGATGACAGATATACACTCGGGGGTTTGCGGACCACACATGAGCGGATACGTATTGGCAAAGAAGATTCTTCGAGCAGGATACTATTGGCTCACTATGGAGCGGGATTGTATAAGTTTCGTGCGAAGATGTCATCAGTGTCAGATACACGGAGATTTGATTCATTCTCCGCCGACCTGAATTGCATACAATGTCCGCACCATGGCCGTTTGTCGCATGGGGTATGGATGTTATTGGACCTATCGAGCCTGCGGCTTCCAATGGTCACAGGTTCATTCTGGTAACGATTGATTATTTTACCAAGTGGGTGGAGGCCAAAACATTCAAATCGGTGACCAAGAAGGCGGTAGTGGACTTCGTACACTCCCACATCATTTGTAGGTTTGGAATTCCAAAGATGATCATTACAGATAACGGTGCAAATCTTAAGAGTGGATTGATGAAAGAGGTATGTCAACAGTTCAAGATTACACACCGAAATTCTACACCGTATCGCCCAAAAGCAAACGGTGCGGTCGAGGCAGCAAACAAGAACATAAAGAAGATATTGAGGAAGATGATAGAAGGGTCCAGGCAGTGGCATGAAAAGTTACCATTTGCGCTGTTGGGTTATCGCACTACCGTCCGAACGTCGGTAGGTGCAACTCCTTACTTGTTGGTATACGGGACTGAAGCAGTAATACCCGCAGAAGTTGAGATTCCATCCCTCCGAATCGTCGCTGAAGCTGAAATTGACGACGACGAGTGGGTCAAAACCCGATTAGAGCAATTGAGCTTGATCGATGAAAAGAGATTGACAGCAGTTTGTCACGGCCAATTGTATCAAAAGAGAATGGCGAGAGCATATAACAAGAAGGTACGTCCCAGGAGATTTGAAGTGGGACAGCATGTGCTGAAGAGAGTTCTACCCCATCAGGCCGAGGCGAAAGGCAAGTTCGCTCCAAATTGGCAGGGACCTTTTGTGGTGACTAGAGTATTATCCAACGGCGCTCTATGTTTGACCGATGTCGAGGGAAGATGCACCGATATGGCTATCAATTCTGATGCAGTTAAGAGATATTATGTGTAATTCTTTAATGCATTTGTCAACGTTTGGTTTCGTTTGTGTGTACTTGGCATTTTTCGGAGAATGAAATGACAGAGGCAATTTTTCTACTACCCAAACACTTTAACCTTTGTTTCCCCATTTGAGCCTTAATTATTCTTTCATATACCCTCTTTCGGAATCATCAAGGAAGATGTGTAACAGAATAGAAAAGAAACAAAAAGTAATACAAGAAAAAGTGAACTACGTTCGACCACCTGATTCCTCAAGAAGGATACGTAGGCGCCACACGGCTCGGTCATAATAAAATAAAAATCAAAAGATCCCCCAAGCAACAAAACTGGGGCAGAAGTCGTTGTTTCGTTGGAAAGATAGTGTGAATCCCGAAAGTTGTAATAAGCTAACCGTTGAGGCTAAACCCCTTTCTTCAGCCTCACGCGCAGAAACCATATAAAGAACCAAAAAGACCTCTCGATCAGTATTTGAGAAGTGCCAAGTCATGTGAATGAAAGCCAAGAGTGACATCCCGACCCTCGATTGAATCCAGGATGCACAAGCCGAAAGGGGATAACGCTCTAGAGGGAATCTCAGGGGTGATACCCCGCCGCAAGGAAAGAAAGCATAAATGAGAGAGCCTTAACGGTGAAAACCCTCGCGGGCACCTTAAGGCGAAGGAAGTTGAGAGAAGTAAAATGAGAGAGTCTTACGGTGAAAACCTTTACGGGCACCTCAAGACGACGGGAGATAGAGAGAAATGAGAGAATCTCATTAGTGAAAACCCTTTATGAAGGGCACTGTGAGGTGACAAGGCGAGATGGTTACAAGATGTCGGCATGAGACAAGGTTGGGACATCCGTTTACCCCTAGCAGGACGCGGTATCAGAAAGTGATTGACATGAATAGACTGGGTGGTTTAATCTCAAAGGCGCGGCGTAACATTGGATCAGGCGCACATTCAGATAAGTTTTCCTATTTTGAGTTCAGAAAAGTTTTTCTCTTCTTTTGTCATTTGCGGTCAGTAGTCTTTTCTTTTCTTTTCTTTCATTTTCGAAAAATTGATTTTTCAAAGCTTATTACCAAGTCTCCCAAAGCATGTATATTGAAAGTGAATAGGCATGGAACAAGGCACTGAGACAGAAGTCGTTACGATAATGAGATTGGGATGACAGGCCGAGTGGAAGGTTCGCAAGAATTATGGAGTATGATGGACACATGTGGCATGTCCGAAAGATGATTTCACGCAACAGATCACCGGCTAAAAAGAGTCGGACCAAACCAAAGAGTGGAATAAAAGGAAAAATGAGAGGTCGTTCGTGGAAAAGCATCTTCCCAAGCAAGCGTCAACGTCGTCCTCAAAGTTCGAGAGAGGCCAAGCAGCGAAAGAGAATGGCCTCAACAAGAGTGGCACGACCACTCGCGGCATTTTGAAACTAACAATTTTTCTTTGATTTAAAGCAGGAAAAGAGGGTCCGACGGCAGAAAAGCGTACCGTCCAGAAGTTTATCACACTGGGGCAGAAAATTTTCTCCGGTTGCGAAAATTTTCTGGAAAGCAAGACTCGGAGGATAAGTGTAGAAAGCAACACAAGATGGGGCGATCCTTGAGCCGGGTATCATCGCCAGCAGTTATTGGAAAAAGAAAAATGGCTTCGAGATTCCCCCAGCAGTATTACATCCTATAATTTGATCAAGGAAACAAAAGCGTGAGTCCCGGAAGAGGTAGGGGAAGAAGGAAGAGAATGAGGGGTGAAGGAAACAAAGAATACTTCCTCAGCAGCATCACCCCCAGCAGGCGGGTAAACAGTTCCAAAAATATCCCCAGCAGCCGGAAGAAAAGTAATACGACCGGGGGAAAGCAATTCCGAGACAGGATAATTCAGAAGAAAAGGTGGTCCGAGAGGCAATGCGGGAAGAAGGAAATGGTACAAGAGGTAAGGAAGGTAATCAAGATAGGATGAAATCAGTGAAGTTGTAGTTGAAGTCAGGGAGCCCGCCTGGAGAATGGAGTGGCGATTTAATTTTGAAGTTGTAGTTGAAGTCAGGGAGCCCGCCTGGAGAATGGAGTGGCGATTTAATTTTGAAGTTGTAGTTGAAGTCAGGAAGCCCGCCTGGAGAATGGAGTGGCGATTTAATTTTGAAGTTGTAGTTGAAGTCAGGGAGCCCGCCTGGAGAATGGAGTGGCGATTTAATTTTGAAGTTGTAGTTGAAGTCAGGGAGCCCGCCTGGAGAATGGAGTGGCGATTTAATTTTGAAGTTGTAGTTGAAGTCAGGGAGCCCGCCTGGAGAATGGAGTGGCGATTTAATTTTGAAGTTGTAGTTGAAGTCAGGGAGCCCGCCTGGAGAATGGAGTGGCGATTTAATTTTGAAGTTGTAGTTGAAGTCAGGGAGCCCGCCTGGAGAATGGAGTGGCGATTTAATTTTGAAGTAGTAGTTGAAGTCAGGAAGCCCGCCTGGAGAATGGAGTGGCGATTTATGTTCAAAAGATGTTGTTGAAGTCAGGAGCCCGCCTGAAGAGAGGAATGGCGATTTATTTTTTCAAAAGTTGACGTTGAAGTCAGGAGCCCGCCTGAAGAGAGGAATGGCGATTTATTTTTTTCAAAAGATGTTGTTGAAGTCAGGAGCCCGCCTGAAGAGAGGAATGACAATTTATTTTCAAAAGATGTTGTTGAAGTCAGGGAGCCCGCCTGGAGAATGGAGTGGCGATCTGTTTTAATTCGGTAGAGGAAAGCGGTAGAATGTAACGGAAATCTTCGGCATGAATCCAAGTTCGTAAGAAGAGACGGAGCATCAGAAGGAACGCCAAGTCAGACAAGATGGCAAGGAGCGCGACAAGATCAAGTTAAAAAGGATAGATAAGAACTTGTAGTACTGTAACTTAGTTTAGCTTCTTGTTTTTGTTGCTTAGCGCGGTGTAACAAGGAAATCAGCTAAGCAGTGGTAACGGCAGTAACAGCGGCAACAGCAGTAACAGCGAGATCGCAACAGGCATGGTAGTCCCAGCTACCAGAACTTCCCGAACTACATTGACCTGATTCCCTTTTAGCCAGGGATATGTAGGAGACCTTTGAAGCAAGGTTCGGTCAAAACTTTTCCAAAATGCTTCATACGGAGTGTTCGAACGGGCAAAAATCGCTTATATCCGCTCATTTATCTTTGCACGAAAACTCTGCGTGTAAGAAAGTACACTCTTTGTGAGCACGTGATTTTTGCCTTACTTGAGAAGTACTCCCAGAAAATTCAAAAATAAAAATAGTTTCGTGTTGGGTATGATTTTTGTGATTTTTGTGTTATTTTATCTTTTGTGTGCACGTTTATTTATTTAAATTAAAAAATACAAAAAAAATATATGCTAAGTTTTGCATTTTTAGTGTTGGATATCGAAGTCATGTGATTTACATTTTTAGGTGATATATAATTGTTGGGATAATTGTATGCATATATATATATATATATATATATATATACATGTACCTATATATATGTGTAGCAATGAGATCGAATTGGGCCATAGTTCAGTCCAGGAAAACCAGGCCCAAACGAATCCCATACCCGTCCAGCTTCAGCCTGTGTAACACTTGATCTGGACCGTTGGATTTTATTATCCAACGGCCCAGATTAATCCTTTAATTCTAAAATGCATTCAGCTTATGATTTAACCAAACGACGTCGTTTGGTTTAAGTGAGGGAATCCTGATCGTTGATCGTAAATGATCCAACGATCAGGATTCAATCTCATCTCTGGTATATATTCCTCATTCCATACCCCGCCCCCCCAAGCCAGACCCCCCCCTCTCCCTTCTTCTCCCTCAGGAGCTCTCAAATCCCCGGCGTAACGCCGCCGTGTGCCGCCTGCCGGAAATCGCCTCACGGCGGTTCCGGTAGGCCAATCAAACCCAAACCAACGCCAAAACCTTCCCCTTGCCTCTCCCATTACGATCCCAGCTTCCATTAACCTCGAATCATGCCGGAGCTCCTCGAATCTTCATTTGAAGATTCGAGTCAAACTCGAACCTATGCCAAATTACCCCAAATTCACACCACAGTCTCCCCACGCCTCCCTCGTACCCCCGCCGGCATTGGTTTGCTTCGAATCTAACCAGAGATGCAAAAGCCCCAAATCCGAGCCCAAGAACCCTAGAATTCCAAGATTAGGAAATTGGTCCGAGTTTAAGAATTTGGAGTCAATAGGCTCTAATTGGAGTGTTTTTCGTTCGAAAAACACTTCAATTAAAGCGTGTTCACTCCAAAAATGCAACCTCAAGTCCGTGAAAGCCTGAGTTCGTTCGAGTTCGGATTGCCTTCATTAGGTATTTCAGTCTTCTTCTATTTTTAGTGGTTTGTATTTTCTTTGTTAGTTTCAATTGGTTTTTCTTCTTGGCCGTCCTTAGTTGTCATTTCTTCTCCAAGACCTTTTGTTTTGGTCAATTGTTTTCTGTATCGCTTAGTTGAATGTGTTAGTTATAGGATACGAACTCGCGTCGATTAGCGTCGTCGAATAGTTAACTTCGCATATGTCCGGCATTGGCCGAGATTCTCTGAAGTCACTGTTTTAACAGTTTAAATTGGTTGTCATTGCTATGTGTTGTAATTGATTAGAGGTCGTCTTCTAATTGCATAGTTGAGTTATTTGAATTACCACACAGTAGTTAGCATTCCTGGTTTGAATGGGACTATTTGATTGGTTTGAAACTGAAGTTGTGATTCAAATTAAGCTAATTAGTGAATTAGGGTTCAACACTTAGAGCATTTGGTGCCCTGCACATGAGGATAGTCAGTGGAATCCACTGTCACAGCAGAGCAGCCCACCAGTGCCCTGCAATTACCATTTTTTTATTATGAACACCCCATACTTAGACATAGTTTAGTGGGTTGGACAGAAGGGGGATGGGCAAGGGACTGTTCTGCAGAATCTGGATGCCCTAGGTTTGTTTTTGGTTATAAATAGATAGGCATAAAGACTAAAACGGGGGGATTTGATATACATAGATACATACAGACACTAGAGAGCATCTGTGATAGGCAAAAATACCTGGAGAGAACATAGACATACAGTAGAGATTTTCAGAGCACCTGGAGAGAAAGTAGGAGCAGGGGTTCATTTCCTTACACACATAAAAGATACGGAAAAGAAAACTATTGTTCCATTGGCCTGGGTCACTGTTTCGATTGTTTTTGCTTCAGTGATTAAGTGTTTGGCCAGTTTTGGGGTGGTGTTTGTATCCGTGTGGTTGCTGGTTGGATATTGTTTGTTTGCTGCCTGGGTTGCTGTTGTTGCAGACATTGTTGTTGTTGTCGTGTATTGGTTGTTGCTGTTACATATCAGTTGGGTAGCTCTTGATTCGCTTTGGTATATTGTTGCTGCCACTGGTGTGTAGTTGTTGCTGCTTGTCTTGGTCGTAGCTGTTACATCTGACTTGGTGCTCGTTTGAGACTGTTTGGTCACTAGTGTTGCTGTGGTTGGTCATTAGTGTTGCTGGCTGGTTCATAGTTGTTGCTGCCTGGGTTGATTTGTTGCTTTTAGGCAAGTGTTGTTGCTGTTGTGTTCATTTGTTGTGGCTGGATCAGGGGTTGAGGGCTGTGGTAGGTCCAGTGTTGTGCTGCTTAAGTGATTGTGGCTGCTTTACTCATTGTTGTTGTTGCTGTGTGGTGTTACTGTTGGCTGATTCATTGGACATTATTTGTTTGTTGTTGGTCTTAAGTTAACCACTGGTTCATTAATTGTGGTTGCTGTTAGTTTGTTCGATTACTGCCACTGTTTGTTGTTGGTTGGTATATTGAGTGGCTATTTGGTTCACTGGTTATTACTGATTTACTGTTGCTGTTACTATTCTTGTTGCTGTTGCTGCGTTGCCATCGCCCACTCTTCCTTGTTCTTCCGCATTCCAGGTACACACCTCTTTTATTGTAGTTCCTTGGTTCGACAAGAATGAAGTTTGAAGCTTATGCATAAAGTCTATTGAAACATGTAGTTGTCTTATGTTCAATTACATTCCGTTGTTCTCCAATTAAGCTTGTATTGTTAGTCTTGATTATGGAAAAACGTAGCTAGGCCAAAGATACATTGTCGTTAGATAAGCCGGTAAACCTGAATTAGTCTTCGTATCTCTATTCAATCTTCCCTACTCATGTGTATAATCTCCAAACCTGTTAAATGATAGACCTTATGTCACAAGCGAGATTAGCTAGAGAGTTGTTACTCAACGGAATGACGTAATTAGATTAAAAAGAGTCGGGGGTGCCTTTCATGTGACCCGACCCCAATTTCGGGCAAGAGTAAACAAAGCATGTTAAGAACCACAGGCGCATTTCATGTGATGTGGTTCGTAGCAAGTTTTAAGTAATTTGGAATCAACTCTTAAGTAAGATACAGTGAGATGTAGTCCGCTTTAGATTTGAATCAAAGGTACGCCTCGCCCAATAGTTACATTAATCACATAGCCGTCATAAATGTACATATAAATACTTAGGTTTCGAGATGCGTCGTTTCTTAACAAATATCACGCCTTTCTCAACAATGTAAATAAGTAGTCGATCCAGGCGCATATTTTAGTTTTACCTTTTTAAATACGGGTGTGCATTTCATGTGACCCAAATCCAAACCCCGAAATGTTGAATAAGAATATGTTGAGGATCCGGGTGCATTTCATGTGACGCGATTCGAAAGCATATTTTTAAGCGACTTTCTCTTTCGTAAATCATAACCAATAATAAAAGCGGTAAAGGGGTATTAACTTGCACTAAGTACATAATTGTAAAAAACAGATAGATAAGCCAAACAAGACAGTTGAGCGACCGTGCTAGAACCACGGAATTCGGGAATGCCTAATACCTTCTCCCGGGTTAATAGAATTCCTTACCCGGATTTCTGGTTCGCGGACCGTTAAATAGAGTCATTCTTTTCCTCGATTCGGGATTTAACCGGTGACTTGGGACACCATAAAATCTCCCAAGTGGCGACTCTGAAGTAATTAAAATAAATCCCATCTCGATTGTCCTTTAATTGGAAAAACTCTTTGCATCCATGCGGGTGCGTAAAAAAGAGGTGTGACAGCGACTTGTTATTTTTGGAGCACTTTTTTGTAACATTTTTAACAACTTGTTGTGGCAACTTTATCGCCACAGAAGATGCTCTTTTAGTGGCAACTATATATATCGCTACAAATAACCTTCAGTTACGGCTTTCTTTGTGGCAATACAAAAGTCGCCACTAATAGTATTCTGCAGCGACTTATAGGGCTGTTGTAGCGACCTATGTCGCCGCAAGAAGTGTGATTTCTTGTAGTGTCAAAGTTTAATTAAGGACCTTATCAAATTAATCAAGCAATCAATAACAATGATAAAATAATATCAAATGCCATATAAATTTTATATCAAATAATATTCACAAAAATATGTTCAAATCATCAAATATGATATTGGATCTAGGGCATATCTATTATATCCCTAACAATCTCCCACTTGCACTAGAGTCAATCGCTCTTGTACTTCATTCCCAATTCCACTTGTGCTTGTCAAACTCCTTTGCGCCAAGAGCTTTACTGAATGGGTCTGCAGCATTTTCCTTTCCATCGACCTTTTGAATCTCGACGTCTCCACGTTCAATGATCTATCTTATCAAGTGATACCTTCGCAGAACGTGTTTGGATTTTTGCTGTGATCTTGGTTCTTTTGCTTGAGCAATGGCTCCAGTGTTGTCACACAACAGTGGAAATGCACCTTCTACTGAAGGAACCACACCAAGTTCTGTTAAGAACTTTTTCATCCATACAGCTTCCTTAGCAGCTTCACTAGCTGCTATATATTCTGCTTCAGTCACTGAATCAGCTACTGTAGCTTACTTGGAACTTTTCCAACTCACTGCACCACCATTTAAAGTGAATACATAACCAGAAATAGATTTTCTATCATCTCGATCTGAAGAGAAACCTGCATCAGTATAACCTTCAAGTTTCAACTCAGAATCTCCATAGATGAGGAATTGGTCTTTAGTCCTTCTTAAGTACTTAAGAATGGTCTTCACCACCTTCCAATGTTCCTCACCAGGATTGGCCTGATATCGGCTAGTCACTCCAAGTGCATAAGCCACATCAGGACGTGTACATGTCATGGTATTCATGATAGCTCCCACTGCACTAGTGTATGCGATCCTACTCATGCGTTCTCTCTCTTCAGGTGTTTTAGGACAATCCTCCCTACTGAGAGTAATTCCAGTGCCTATTGGTAGATAGCCTCTTTTGGGATTATCCATGTTATACCTCTTTAAGATGGTATCAATGTACAAAGACTAGGAAAGTCCAAGCAGCTTCCTAGATCTATCTCTATAGATCTTTATTCCTAATATATAAGCTGCTTCTCCCAAGTCTTTCATGGAGAACTATTCAGATAGCCAAATCTCGGTACTTTGCAATACCGGTATGTCATTTCCTATGAGCAATATATCACCAACATACAATACTAGGAATATAATTGTGCTCCCACTAACCCTTTTGTACACGCAAGGTTCTTCTTCACATCTAACAAAATTGAACTTTTCAATTGTCTTGTTAAATCGAATATTCCAACTTCGAGAAGCTTGCTTCAGTCCATAAATGGATCTTTCCAGCTTACAAATTTTATGACCAAGATGTGAAACCTTCAGGTTGTGTCATGTACACATCCTCTTCTAGCTCACCGTTTAGGAAAGTTGTTTTCACATCCATTTGCCATATTTCATAATCATAGTATGCTTCTATAGCAAGCAAAATCCGAATTGATTTGAGCATTGCCACGGGAGAGGCAGTCTCGTCATAGTCGACTCCTTCTTTCTGACGATATCCCTTGGCAACAAGACGGGCTTTGTAGGTCTCCACCTTTCCGTCTGCTCCAATCTTTTTCTTAAAACCCCATTTGCAACCTATAGGTTTTATATCCTTTGAAGGTTAAACTAAAGTCCATACTTTATTTTCCTTCATGGATTCCATGGCCTTTTGCCACTTCTCATAATCGGAACTTTGTATAGCCTCTTCGTAGGTCTTAGGGTCATCATCATTATGATCAACCTCATTTGATACATCATCTTGTACCAATAAATTTAATATAGTTGGTATATGACGTTCTCGTGTAGACTTTCTAAAAGGTACTTGTACAATCTGTTCACTTTGTGTTGGATTTGATTGTTGTTCAATTTGGTTTGGAACTGGTTCATTAACCTGTTCTTGAACTTCATTTAGTTCTTGAACTTCAACCATTGAAGATGGAAACTTCAAAACATCCAATAAAGGTTCTTCAACTTGGGTCTCATGATCTTTATTTTGTGCTGAGTCATTAGTTTCTTGAACTTCATCAAGTTCTATGTCTCCATCATAATTCCAAAAAGGTTGCTCCTCTAGCCACAAACACTTTATGGTCAGAAGGGTGATAGAAATAATATCCCATTGTTTCCTTGGGATACCCAATGAACCTACACTTATCAGATCTTGAGTCAAGTTTATCGGACCGTAGTCTCTTAACATAAGCTGGACAACCCCAAACTTTAATATGTTTAAGGTTAGGCTTACATCCTTTCCATATCTCATATGGTTTTGTAGAGACTGACTTAGTGGGAACTTTTTTAAGTAAGTATGTTGTTGCTTCTAAAGCATATCCCCATAAATTTATTGGAAGATCAGTGAACCCCATCATAGATCTCACCATATCTAACAAGGTTCGATTTCTCCTTTCAGACACACCATTGTGTTGTGGTGTTCTTGGAGGTGTCCACTATGAGAGAATCCCATTCTCTTTTAGATATCTAGTAAAATCTTCACTAAGATATTCTCCACCTCTATCAGACCTTAGTACTTTGATACTTTTACCAGTCTGCTTCTCAACTTCACTACGGAACCTTTTGAACATTTCAAAAGATTCAGACTTATGTTTCATAAGATACACAAATCCATATCTTGACATATCAAAAGTGAAGGTGATGAAGTAAGAATATCCACCTCTAGCTTGAATTTTCATGGGCCCACAAACATCTGTATGAATTAGTTCCAATAATTCAGAAGCTCTTTCTCCACTTCCAGTAAATGGAGATTTGGTCATTTTTCCTTTGAGACAGGATTCACAAGTTGGATATGATTCAAACTCATACTTGTCAAGGTACCCTTCCTTGTACAACTTGTTAATTCT
Source organism: Nicotiana noctiflora (assembly GCA_032618575.1). Lineage (NCBI taxonomy): Eukaryota > Viridiplantae > Streptophyta > Magnoliopsida > Solanales > Solanaceae > Nicotiana > Nicotiana noctiflora. The sequence continues at coordinate 170,330 of JASVEL010012335.1, forward strand.
TTTCTCTCCACTATGACCAAGCCTACAATGCCAAAGGTATGTTTGATTTACATGATAATCTCTTTTCCTCTTAAGACTTGAAACATGCATAATCGAATTAGCATTCACATTAGGTAAGACATAAACATCATGTTGGAGATAGCCATTCACATATAAATTATCACTATAATAAATGGAGCAAATACCATTGCCTATATTAATGCGAAAACCGCGTTTGTCTAACATAGAAGCTGAAATTATGTTCGAAACAAATTTAGGAACGTAATAACAATCATCCAACATAAGTACTTTGCCCGTAGGTATTATTAAAGAAATTGATCCTACAGCTATGACCGCAACTTTTGCACCATTTCCTACTTGTAGATTAATTTCACCTTTCTTCAACTTTCTACTTATCTGGAACCCCTGCAACATATTGCAGATGTTATAACCACTGCCAGTATCTAATACCCACAATGAAGAATTAGTAGTAGTTAAAGAAACCATGAAAACATTTTTCATTAAAGTCTTACCTTGTTTCTTGTCCTTTAAAGTTGCAAGATACTCCAGGCAGTTTCTCTTCCAATGTCCTATTTTCTTACAATGGAAACATACATCATCAGATTGGACAGCTTTTCCTTCTTTGCCTTTGGGTTTGGTCACACCACCCTTGGGCGCAGTAGGCTTTTTCTTGGGTTTACTTTTACCCTTACCCTTCTTCTTAGAAGAGTTTCCAACCAACATGACAGTTCATTTCTTCTTCTTTGATGCAAGTTGATTCTCATAATCAATTAGCATGTTAAGCATCTCATGAAGATCACAATCCATTTTATTCATATTGAAATTAATAACAAACTGTGAAAATGATTCTGATAGTGATTGCAAGATCAAATCTTGAGAAAGCTCTTTACCCAGTCTGCACCCCAACTTCTCAAGTTCTTCAATAAGATCAATCATGTGATTGACATAGGGTCCAACTGGAGAGTTTCCAGTCAATTTGGATCCAAATAAAGCCTTAGATAGCTGGTATCTAGCTATCCTGCTTTGTGTACCAAACATCTTCTTAAGATGTTCAATGATTGCAGTTGGATCAATATCCTGATGTTTCCTCTGTAGTTCAGAATTCATAGAAGCGAGAATGATGCATTTGGTAGCAAGACATTCTTCCAAGTATTTCTGATAAATCTTGGTAGCATCCTCATCATTCTCATCTAGGATTTCCTTGGCAGGCTTATCGATCACATCAATAAGCTTTTCATGCATGAGAACAATTCTCAAATTTCTGTACCAATCATCAAAGTTTGGTCCTACCAACTTGTTGGTCTCAAGTATTCCACGCAGTGATATAACAGACATATTGAGAATCTAAAATATAGAAAAGAAAAGGCAATAATATAAGAACATATTTGTATATATCATAAAGACATGGACTTTTATCTAAATGATATTTTCAATAATTATTTTAAACTATTTACCCTCATTATAGTTTACGAAATCTTTATTTCTTTCAGTGGAGTAAAGGAAACCTTTAACAATATGTATGAGACCCTTGAAAGTCAAGTCGTTTCTCACATATATTTTAAAGGTAGGTACTCCTACCAATTGTATCCCCATACAATTTCCTTAAACAGCTCTATGTCAAATAGTCCCCTGGTAGTCAGGTCGTTCCTATTGGCATAGTTGAGTTCAACCATCATGATAGCAAAGAATTTATTAAATTTTATACTCTCCCGGGTAGTCTAGCCGTCTAGTGTAAAATTGAATAATTCTTTCAATCCATACATCTAATGCAATAAATAATTTTAACATATTCTCGAACTACAAGTCTCCTGGTAGTCAGGCCGCTCCTTATAAACGAGAAATAAGTAAAATTGTTTACCTTGATGGATAGCTCTATAATAAAATATCTTATATTTTATGATTTAAGAACTCAAAATTTAGTAAGTGGGAATTGCTACTAAAATAAGTTTTAATAACATATAGATCAAATCTTTTTCTAGCATGTGAATTTAGTTCAAGTTGTCTACATGCTTAGTCCTAAATTAATTTATATCACATGCAATAAATAATTCAAAATTATGTGATGAACAAGCACATGACATAGAAACAAAATTCAACATCCTCTAACATGTTTATCTTATATATCACATAAAAAAATTCATGCTAGAATATTATTATTAATTAACATCTCATGAACTAATAACAATTAAAAATAACAATAGAATCATGTAACATATTATAGATTCCCATTGTATCTAATACAAAATTTTAAATTCAGGTTATGAACTATCTCAATAGTTATATGAATGCATATTTTATCCATAATAAAATAATATCAATATTCAAACGATTTGGCTATTCCACAAGTTGTATTATGGTTTGAACTCTTCAAATATGATGTTAAAATATTTTCGTAAATAAATTTTAGACACAATAAACCACGGCTCTGATACCAATGTTGACTTGCGTATAGGTGTTCGTAACACGCAGCGGAAGACAATAACAATCCTTGGCAGATTTTTCGTGTTTAAAATTTATTTACATGTCAAAGATCGGATCTAAAACGTACCTGGTGGAGAGTCTCGTTTTAAATTTCTTCGATAGTGCGAAAACTCTATATGTATCCACACCGAGACCGATTATTGCTATCAACTCTTTGATCAATGAAACTCGCGAACAAATTGGACGAAATATTATGTTGAAAGTTTTCTCAAAAAATCTCAACTCAAAAGTAGAAGAATAAAAAATATTTTTCTTGCAATTGTATTTTCTCTCTTGGCTTTGTATTTTATTCTCACTTTCACAAAGTGATTTTTCTTCTCCAGAATTAATAATGACAAATTTTCTCCATCACCATTTATATAGCATCACCTATAAACCCTATTCCTATTTGGTTGAGGTAATGATTTACTTAGGGTAAAACTTTATTCCAAAATAAACTTTATGGAAATTTTCGATGGAAAATTGAATTCCATTCGAAACTGCCAAGGCCTTTTATAAATACCAATTTTAATTGACTATTATAAAGGTTTTTCTAATGGAAAACTTATATTCCATTCCTAACGGGATTTACGTATATGCCGTAGTCCTTTGTGGACTATATACGAGAAAATCCAATTCTAAATTTGATTTGATTTCAGTATCCCTTCTGAAAACATCTTTGTTTGCTCATTTAGCTTCCATTCTAATAGCTAATATGTTTAACTAAATTGCCACTAAAAGTCTTATCTTTAACAGTATTTTATTTTACGTCAATTATAAATAGTTTAGCTACAATTAATGATAGTTACTACATTCATACATAATATGACTCAAATAATAAAATATATTAATATTAATTCAAAAATCAAACATAATGTATCCCATTAATCTTAACAAACCAAAGAAAGTACTAATCAAAAATATTAATATCACATTAACTTAAAATATAAAAATAAATAATTTAGACTAAATAGCTAATGTCATTATAACTAATTCAGATGATGATCTTCAAATGATTTCCGAAGCTTTTCATCATTTTGAAATCTTTCACCCGCTAAATTGTCAAACATCGGACGGTATAACCTGAAATTATAAAATAATTGTGTCAAAAGAAGAGTAGCTAATCCAGATAGTGTTGATGTCTTCGAATGAATAACTACAAATTACTTGCTATTAAATAACTAGAAAAATAATTGTCTCGTGTTACTATTCACTCTGTCAAGGAACAAAAATTGGTGAACACTTCCGAAAACAAGAAGACTAAGCAAACACAGTTCATGTATCAAAGATTAGAGAACCGGCAATCTGAAGAATAGCAACTTCTAGAATTTGCTAGCTTATGTCAAACCACAGGAAAGCATAGTAGACAGTCTATCGATTAACAATGCCTCAATACCAAAATGGTAGGATAGGCTATAAATCCTCTATTTCCCATTCTGCACTATTCAAGTCCATTTTATTCATTAATTCATGCCTAGGAGAGTGCGGCCAAGTGCATTTATTAATACAAAAATCCATCATAATCTGCCTATTTTTACAGTTAACTTCAACCTACAACAACGCTTCTCCTACTCTCTCGGGACCTAACACTAGTTATGTGAAGTAATAGGTCAATCAACATGGGTGGAGTTGTTCACTGGACCGTCTAGTTTTATATTAATAAAGCAAATGCATGAAATACACAGACACTCGTCAGCCTTTAAACAAAACTAGAAGTAAATTGATGCTTACAGATTGTTCAACTATTGGAATAAGAGACTGCAACACCTTAGCCACATTGAACTTGATATTTGGTACCCTCGAACATGCAAGTATTAGACCTGTAAGCTTAAAATTACCAACAAAATGGTAAAGCATAAATAAACTGAAGACTAACCTATCTTTTGATGCAGTAATTATAATTGGCAGAAGTTTGGAACAAGTAATTTCTGAGCCCATTAAACAACAGATAGGAGAGGTAACAAGTAGGAGAGGTAACTAAGTTTAGTAAACAACATATAGTACTGGGCAGTCCTATTTGAAGCATATAGTATACTGAAGCAGCAGAGTGCTCACAAAGCACCTAAAGGTTCATTGGTCGAATCAGCCTACTACTTTAATGAATAGAGTAGCAGTATACTGAAGCAGCAGAGTGCTCACAAAGCACCTAAAGGACCATGTTTATTTATTTTAACAACAGATAGTACTGGGCACACGGCTGCCGTATCCTGTGTGTAAGTTTTCTTTATAGCATAGCATGGTCAAATCTACCGCGCCTGCCAGCACTAACTCTGTCGAAATTTTGTTTCTCAACATTTGGAGACAAAGGGAAGTTCATAATATCAGGTGGCAATGACAAACAAGTAAAAGTATGGGATTGGTCTAAGTTTTTCATCACTGGTGAGACAAGCACAGGCTTCAATTTTCTTTGCTCTTGCTTAAGTTTGAGCAGAAAAGTGAGTTTCACTTCATTGCGTTTTATGATTTCTGTCTCTCCCACTTTATGCTTCGATTGTTTTGTATATTTATCTCATGATTGGCTCTTTAACTAATCAGGTGTGCTCACAAAGCACCTAAAGGTTCATTGGTCATGTAAATGTGACGATCCAAAGGGTCATCACCTTCTTTCCTCACTTGTTCCGCACTTCCGAGGCCTTGAAAACCTCATTCTATGTTGCCTCGATTTACGTGCACGATCCGAGCATGTAGCCGTAAAGATTTTGTGATAGAATATATGAATTCAATGAGAAATTTGAAGAAAAATGATATTAATATTGATATAGTTGACTTCGGTCAACATTTTTGGTAAACGGACCCGGACCTGAGATCGGACGGTCCCGGAATGTCCGTATGAAAATATGGGACTCGGACATGTGTCCGGAGTCGAATTCTGAGACCTAGAGCCTAAGTTATGGATTTTTCTATGAAATTGTTTTTGTTGTAATTATTAAAAGAAAAAGAATTAAATGACCTTGGTATCGGGCTCGTATTTTGGTTTCAACGCCTGGTACAAGTCTTAAATATTATGTATGTGCTTTCTGCAAAGTTTGGTGACATTTGAATGTCGTTTGATATGTTTTGGACTTTGAGTTCCAAGTTTGAAAGTTTTGAAAACCAAAAGCATGAAAATCATGAACTTGAGGCTTAATTTGGTTAAAACAATGTTATATTGGCTATGTGATCGCGCGAGCAAGTTTGTAATGTTTTTTTGATGTTGTGTACATGTTTGGTTGGGAGCCCGGGGGGCTCGGGTAAAGAGTTGGTAGGTCGTTGGTTCAAATTTTGAACTTTTACATTGCTGGTTTTTTTACCGAGCTGTTGGCTTCGCAATTGCGAGAAGTCCCAGACTGGCCTTGGTTCGCCAATGCGAACCATACTTCGCAAATGCGAAGTTGGCAGGGTTGAGCATTGCCTCGCAAATGCAAAGTTAACCTCGCAAATGTGAGGCCTTCAGTGTTAAGCCTGTCTTCGCAATGCGAAGCATTTGTCGCAAATGCGATGGCCCCTTGATCCAGTCTTGTTCGCAAATGCGAACATTATGTCGCAAATGCGACCATGACAGTCCCCAACCCTGTAGCGTTCGCAATTACGAACAAATGTTCGCAATTGCGATATCCGCAGCTGTGCAATTTTATACTTAAACGAATTTTAAAGCTCATTCTTCATTCATTCAAAAACCCACACACCACCCACGACCTCTCAAGAGCAATTTCACTCCAAAGCAATTGTAAGTCACTCTTTACTTAATTCTTTCAATTCCGAACAACATTAAACATGTTTTTCAATGGAAATCAAAGGTTTTCATGGTAGAAATTCATGTTTCTGGGTAGAACCTAGGGTTTTCATGAATTGGGCAATTGGACCTCGAATTGAGGTCCGATTTTGAAACAAATCATATATTTGAAATCGTGGGAGAATGGGTAACCAGATTTTGGTCCGAACCCCGAGTTTCGACCACGTGGGCCAGGGGCGCTTTGGGAAATTTTGGGGTAAACTTTGAGAAATCCATTTTTAAGCATTCAAACCAAGTTAATTAGTATTTGTTAATATGATGGAATCAATTTTGATTAGATTCGAGCTAGTTGAAAGAGGAAATTCGGGTAAAAGGCTATAATTGAAGAGTAATTTGTGCTTCAAGGCTAGAGGTAAGTATTTGTTCTATCCTAGCTTGAGGGAATTGGATTATATGATATGTGCTATGTGATCGAGTGCGGTGTATAGGCTGTGGTGACGAGCATCCATACACTGGCGTTTGGCATGACCCTGAGTTGTTGTTAATACTTGTTGTGAGAATTATTTAAAGACAAGTTGTTGAACCCTTGCCGGGTTGTAGAATTGTTATTGTTCTCCCTTGTCGGGACTTGTTGTGAAGTGAAATATTGATTGCCCTTGCCGGAACTTGTTGTGAAGTGAAATATTGATTTTCCTTGTCGGGACTCTATTGTGATGATTATTGTGTCCCTTACCGGGACGGTTCATGATTTATTGTTTTCATTCTCTGCCCTTAATTGTGATTGTTATTTGGGTGAGGAAGAGTGATAATGCACGAAGGGTGATGCCGTGCCTTGATTTATTGATTATGCACGAAGGTTAATGTCGTGCCTTGTTATTGATTATGCACAAAGGTTAATGTCGTGCCATGTTATTGATTATGCACGAAGGATCATGTCGTGCCTTGTTATTGAACCATGCACGAAGGATCATGCCGTGCCATGGATGTGGGGATGAGAGTAAAAGCACGAAGGGTGATGCCGTGCACTTTATTTGCTTATTTGGTGAGGATGAGAGTAAAAGCACGAAGGGTGATGTCGTGCAACTATTTGCTACTCCTTGTTTGATATTAACTGTTTCCATTATACTCTGTTTTCCATTGTTTACTTAATAACTGTTGTTAACTGTTGCGTTTCCCTCTTATGATATTTCTTGTTGGTTTTGTTTACTTGATATCTCTTTATTATCTTGTGGTGTACATATGTATATAGAACTGCACAGGTTTATGTGGGTGTATGGTCCTAGGCTTGTCACTACTTCACCGGGATAGGCCAGGCACTACCAGCACATGGGGTCGGATTGTGCTGATACTGCACTTCTGTGCATTTTTGCACAGGTCCAGGTTTTGATCAGGAGCAGCAGTAGTAGAGCTTTTGCGTGGGAGTTGAGCATATCGAGACCGAGGTAGCTTGCAGGCGTCCGCAGGCCCGGCGTCTCTTCCTTTTATTTATGTTACTAGCTGTAGTCTCTTTGTTCCGAGACAAACAGATTATGTTATTTTTCTTTCAGACCTTTATGTGTATCATTCAGTAGTAGTTCGTGAGTTGGTGACTCCACGTCTTGGGTAGAGGATTTTAGTATTGTTTTACCTTGAAACTGCTTATCTCTATTTTTATAAAGTCTTCCACACTTATTTAATTAAGGTTATGGTTTTGGTTGATAAATTGAATATGAAATATTGCTAAAAACAGGATAGTGTGAATCAAGTGGCTTGCCTAGCTACCACGAGTAGGCACCATCACGATCCCGATGTTGGGGGAAAATCCGGGTCGTGACAAGTTGGTATCAGAGCTCTAGGTTACATAGGTCTTACCACTCACGAACAAGCTTGGTAGAGTTTGAGAGGTAGGTACGGATACGTCTGTACTTGTCCTCCACAGTCTATTGAGTTAGGAAAGAGTCTCTCATTTGTTCCTTCTTGTCGTGCGATTTGTTCCTCAAATACCGATTGAACTTCTACTCTGTCCTTTCGCAGATGGTGAGGACACATGCTTCTTCATCCGCTGATCAGCAACCTGAGCCCCACGCAGCTCCTGTGAGGGGCAGGGGCCGAGGTCGTATCAGAGGCCATGGTAGAGGCAGAGCTCATCCCCAGGTAGCGATTCAGAGGCGGAGCCTCATATTGAGACTGGCGAGGAGGTTCCAGTCCCAGCAGCTCCACTGGGCCCAGCTCAGGTCCTAGTAGAGGCTTTATTTACCCCGGATCTCCGGGAGGTTCTGGTCTGGATAACATGTTTTATGCACAGCGTTGCCAGAGCAGGCTTATTACCAGCTGCACCAGCTGCTTCTCAAGCTGGAGGAGGGGCCCAGACTCCTGTTGCACGTACTCCGAAGCCAGTAGCTCCCTAGCCTCAGGAACCAGTGGTTCAACCAGCTGTGGCCACTCAGTCAGGTACCACAGCTTAGGCCGGAGATAGAGCGGCCATGACTTCTGATTCTTTATGGAGACTTGATCGGTTCTCCAAGCTGTTTACCACTACGTTCAGCGATGCCACATCGGAGGATCCTCGAGATTTCTTATTCAGTTGCCACGAGATTCTCAAGACCATGGGGATATTGGAATCCAACGGAGTTGACTTATGTACATTCAGGCTTTCAGGATTCGCCAAGACTTGGTGGAGGGATTATTGTTTGACTCGACCAGCAGGGTCCCAGGCTTTATCATGGGATCAGTTTGCAGAGTTATTTCTGGAGAAGTTTCTCCCTGTTACTCAGCGGGATGCACTTCGGAGGCAGTTTGAGCGCCTCCAGCAGGGCACTATGACCGTCACTCAGTACGAGACGAGATTTGTTGATTTGGCACGTCATGCAGTGGTGATACTTCCCACAGAGCGGGAGAGGGTCCGCAGGTTCATAGATGGTCTTAATTAGCCAATTAGACTCCAGATGGCTATGGGCGTGGGGAGTGACATATCATTTCAGGAGGCAGCTAATGCAGCACGCAGAGCTGAGATGGCTCTTGCTCGGGGAGGCGGTTATTCTTCACACAAGAGGCCTCGTCATTCAGGCAGGTTTAGTGGTTCTTCTTCAGGTGGCAGAGAATCCTTTGACAGAGGCCAGTCTTCCAGGCCTTTCCATTCCGCCCTTCAGGCTT
>JASVEL010012337.1:0-213175 GCA_032618575.1 Nicotiana noctiflora
AAAAGGGCTCTCTTTCTGATGTCTTTGCTACTTGTGATCCTTGTTATTCTAGTCGGCTGCAAGCCAGGGCTGGAAATTACACAATACCTTGCTTATATCTTGTGTTTTCCCGCTTTAATTAGGTATGCTTCTGATTAATTTTGAAGAATCAAAACCTATGTGTTTACTTACTGCTTTAGTTCATGTGGCCTAGTCCATTCTTGCTTTTGTTACTGCCTACCCATCATGCCTAATACTCCCTGTTCAAATTTGTAATTACCATGTCTCCCCTTCACTTTCATGTTTGCTATCTTGTTTAACATGTCTACATATGAAACTAAGCCGGTTTGACTAACTTCTATTTATATAGCATTCCTAGACTCTGTCTTTGTGTAATTAACATGCCTTCACCTGTGTTTTCATGTTCCGCCTCACTCCTGCTAAGTTAATTACTCTCCCTAGAATGGCTTCAACATGTTTCTATTGTGATATTTGCTGGATGACCTGCATTCTACCTATTGGTTCTATAGAACCCCCTCAAAACTCTATGTATCATATTGTCTGTGTGCTTTATTAAGGTGTACTCTCTGTGTTCTCAATCTCTCTACCCTTGTGAGAAATCGGCTTGCCAAAGTTACTTCCTAAAGCTTATTTGTTATCTTTTCGTGTTCTGATTGCAAAAATTATTTCTTCACACTTTCCCTCAAACTATTTTATCACTAATGGTTTTCAGAAGTTCTTTTCAATCCTAAAACCTTTCTATTTAACTTTTTCAAACTATTATGCACTTCCACTTACTTTTAGAAGACTTGGTCCTTCCCCTTTAATATGTGTACTACCTTGTGACCCTTGAGATCTCTTTGAACTCTGGCATGTCAGGGTTGGCACTTCCACACTGCACAATAATCAGTTATTATTTGAGAAAGGTCTAGGTGTGAGCATTGCTCGGGATCTATGAGGTCCTTTGAGAACTCTAACACACCTAGACATGGAATTGGCTATGAACTTTGGGCATTTGAGACTACTGAAGGCTTGAAAATCATTTGGGCATACTGCATGCTCCCTATAGATTAATTTATATTCTATTTATGTGTTTTTTATTCGATTCATTGGTCTGTAATAATTACTATAAACAAACAGTGGGGTGATTAGTGAAAAATGGAGGGTAGTATATATTGTGGGTTAAATTGGGTAGATACCATGCCTATAGGGTCCATACTGATTCAAATGTGTTTGTTAGATAATATGCCTATAGGATTTGCTTTGGTTTAAAATAGGTTCTGTTTGCTTTACTTCCATACAATTAGAATCCATGCCTATAGGATCTAAATCAGCTCCATAGGTACCATGGCTATCGGGGTTTCACTTTGGTTAAATGGATGTTGTTTATGCTTAATTAGAAGTCTTGCCTATAAGACTTAAAAACAGTCCAATTAGAAAAATTAGTTCAAATTCATATTTATATACTCTGAATTGGTTTAGTTAACTAATTTGTCTGCTTATTTAACAGTTTTCAACGTTGCTTTAAGTAACATTATTAAAAATCATGCCTATAGGCTCAAAGTTACCGTTTAAATTTGTTTTACTGTTTTACTGCATTCCTAATAAATATAGATATCATGCTCTTAGGACATCACTGTACTGCTCACACTCAACAGGTCTGAAATCAGTAGGCAAGCTGAATAGGTCTTTAACACTTTGGTCCTAATTCATGTTGTATACTTTCTGGTTTCCTAGATATCATGTTCTAAGTTTTTTTTTCTACTTAAATACTTAAAACTATTATTAGTGCTTATGCACTTACTTGTTACATTTGTGGAGGTAAATCTGAGACTTTAATTGTTCCATCCTTAAATGCAGTCCTAATTGTTATAATTGACGCCTAGACTTTTCTCCTTTAAATATCTTAGGATGGTCTAGAACTACCTAAAATTAGAGGTCCTAAAATACCTCCAAGGCCACGAGGAAGGGACGGGTAGTGCACACATAGGATATCTTTAAAGGTTACTAGAAAGCTTTAGGCTATGACCAGGGGAAGGAAATTGGGTAGTAAGGATAGGATGATTACGCGCTAATATCACGTGTAGCCTCTCATTGAGGAAGGATTACCAGACATTGCTTGGGATGATCCTGTAGGCTAACCAACCTAGGACCCTTCTTTCCCAATTTCCGTTGTTTAAATAAATTTTACTTTTCGTTATATATGTGTGTGCAACGTGTTCAAGTATTTTCTCTTTGTTTCATTACTTGAATCATACATGTGCTTAAAAATGTGAAAATATGCCTTTATTTTCAAGTATGTGTTAAAATTATTTTTTAATTAAAAAGACTAATTCACATAAGTATAAGTTTGGCCGGGACCCACCGTTGTGGACTAAGAGGGGTGCCTAACACCTTGCCCTCAAGGTTATTTCAAGCCCTTACCCTGAATCTCTGGTAATGCAAACTAGTATAAGCGTTAATCACTCTGGGTGCCCTAACGCACCATAATTTGTTAGGTGGAAACTCTTCAAATACCCAAATCCCAAAAGGAAATGAGTTATTTCTCTATGAACGTCGAAACCAGACTTTCCAATCTCTACGGGGGGAAAAGGGGGCGCAAAAACACATACGCCGTGTTCATTCTTGTCCAAGTGTTATTGTTTTGGGGTGACACATGCACCAAGCCTTACTATTGGGATAATCGATTATGATTAGTGCTTGGGCATGATTCGTTCATCTAAAATCTGACATGCCCGCAGTGGGTGTAGGCACGATGTTTTATATACGTGCTCTATGATGGGCAGTTATGCTAGGAACCTATATAGTGCTAAGTGTAAATATTTATGGATCTACCGTGACATTGTTGATTGACATGTATACTTGACATGTATGCATAGAGGTGTACCTTACATACGCTAGTTGTAGAATAAAATTCTTTAACTGTTTTGGGCATTAACTGTTATACTTGAAAGCATGTCTAAATTTCTAAAATGTGAACAAGCTGAACAAAATATCATTAAGCTATTTGTCTCTACAATTTTCCCTTTAAATTCTGAGTTGCTACCGGTTATTGATACATGTATTTGACTATTGTTCCGAGCTCGTCAGTGCTTTTAGATTAAGGTTATTGTTGTTACTTTTTAAGTACATTTGGTCAGTTGTACTCCTACTATACTCTGCACTTCGTGTGCAAATCTAGGCATAACTGGTTGAGGTAATTTTTCAAACTTGAGTTATTGCCAGTTTTTGGGAGACGACGAGGTAGCTGTTATGTAATCCAGAGTCCTTGAAGTTCTCTTTTAGTAATTTCTATCTTTACTGTTCTATTGTTTAGATAGTTGTATTGGAGTATTTTGCTTGTAAATCGTTATTCAATAGTGCTCGTGTACTCATTGACACCAGATTTTGGGGTTGGTTGTACGTGTATTTTGGTTTGATTATCAGATACTTTATGATATTTTTACTCTGTTGAGTTATTGAACCATGATTATTGGATTTCATTTTTATTTGGTGACTATTGGCTTACCTAGAGGATTGGGGTTAGGTGTCATTCGACTAGTGAATTTTGGCTCGTGATAGAGGTTTATTTTAGTAATTTTTATGCATATACTCCGCTCAGAGGCGGATGCAGTATTGTGACATAACAACAACAACAAAAACAACAACCCAGTATATTCCCACAAGGTGAGGTCTGGGGAGGGTAATATGTAGACAGGCCTTACCTCTACCCGAGAGGGCAGAGAGGCTGTTTCCAATTGACCCTCGGCGCATGGAAAAAAAAGGCAAACAAAAACAAAAATCGCATTAGTTACTCCAGCATACACCTCATAAAAATTATCTAAACATAAGATGCATATGTACCATAAAGAAACAGGCATGCAATGATATCAAAACAGTAACTACCAGAAATGACTACCAAAAGAGAACACAAACTAATCACACCCCGGGAAAGGAGTATGAAAAATCTAGAACCCCCTATCCTACAATCCTGATACTAGACCTCCAGACTTTCTTATCAAGGGTCATGTCCTCGGAAATCCGCATCCTGACCATGTCATGTCTAATTAACTCTCCCCAGTATCTCTTAGGCCTCCCTCTGCCTCGCCTCACACCGACCACCGCTAGCCTCTCACAACTCCTCACCGGGGCGTCGGGGCTTCTCCTCCGCACATGACATCTAGTTCATTAAAATTAATACTTTCAATGTAAATCATAAACTTATGTCTAAAAAAATTTACTAAAATTATGACATATTGTAGATGTGAAACTATAATTTAAAAGTACACGTGTTCAACACTACTAACATTAATAATTAAACTCATAAAATTTAAATTTTTGTCACGACCCAAACCCCGGTCGTGATGGCGCCCAACACCATGCTAGGCAAGCCCGACCATATTATCTATTAAACCAGCCAATTATTAATTCCAATTAATCAAATTAAACTTAAACAGCAAATGATCATATCAGATGATAAGCGAGATAGTAAAAGCATACAATATACAGTCCCAACCATATCGTGGTGTCACGAGACTAAGCCTCTAGTGAATACCATCCTAATACAAACCCGTTGTCACGACCCTAGTTCACCAATTGTGAACATGTCGTGATGGCACCCAGTCCCCATGACTAGGTAAGCCTAACACGTTGCGGAATTTATAAGTTATAAATACTTAAATAAGAAACAGCGGAAAATAACATAAAAGATATGTAATCCGTGCCGCTTGGCACATACATCCGTCACACAATAAATAAAACACTACCAAGATCCGGAACCCCACGGTAACACGGACTAAAAGAGAAATACAACTGTGGCTCTATGTGTAAAGAGTATCTAACAACGAAATGAAGAAAAATGTCAACTAGTAATACTAGAATAGAAGGGAAGCCTCCGGATCCGCGGACGTAGCAGATCATACCTCGAAGTCTCCCAAAAAGCTGCAGAATCACCTAGTACGAGCCTGCTCTGATGTACCTGGATCTGCACAACAAAAGTGTGCAGAAGAGTAGCATGAGTACACCACGGCGGTACTCGGTAAGTGCCAAGCCTAACCTCGATGGAGTAGTGACGAGGAAGGTCAGGGCCCTACTGAGAAACAATAATAATATGATGATAACAAAATAAACAGTTTAACAGATAACAACAAAATTTCCAAAATAACAACATTTACGATGTTTACTGAAACTGTCTACAATCAAGCTAATAACAAATAACCAACTCAAATAAACAAATCCAGGATCTGTGGGAATTGAACCCACGGTCCCATTCTCGATACCTCGGGTCTCCGGGAATCGAACCCGCGGCCCATGTCTCAATAATATCTCAATAACTCGGGATCTCAGGGAATCGAACCCGCAGTCCCTACCAATAACTCAGGATCTCGGGAATCGAACCCGTAGTCCCTACCGATAACTCAGGATCTCGGGAATCGAACCCGTAGTCCCTACCAATATCACGCGGGTCTCTGGGAATCGAACCCACAGCCCTGGGTCTCCGGGAATCGAACCCGCAGTCCACAAGCACAGCCAATAAAGGAATCCACAGAGAAAATAATTATGCTTAACTATAACTTCACCGAAAAATAGTGCCAATAATTATCAAGGAGTTCAATTAAGGCAATTAGGCAACTAAACAGTTAAGTACTACCTAATCATGCTTTTCTAACCACTACCGGGTAAAAATATCAAATTAACAGCCAAAGACAAGAATATCGCTCATCGAACATTTTAAATAAAGTACGTGTTCAACAACCAGCGCATGTACACACCCGTCACCTCGCGTACAAGGCATTTAAACTATCACATAATATCCTAGGGGTGAAAATTCCCCCGCACGAGGTTAGACAAGCCACTTACCTCGACTCTGGTACAAAACCGCTATGAAACAACTCTCTTGCCGCGAATTTCGGCCTCCACAAGTGTAGAATCTGATAAAAATCAATAGAATCACATCAAAATAGGCGAATTGGGCATTAACCAATCAAAATAACTCAAAATACACCAAACCCACAAGTTGCCAAAACCCGACTTTGACAATGAAAAGCTCGAAACCACAACGACCTCAATCAAACTCCGTCGGATTTCATGGTTTCGGAATCGAAAAATTCGAAGAAGAAGCTGGAATCTAAGTCGGCTAAGAAGGTTTAAACATCTCAAAGAAAACTATAATTCTTGCCATATACTACATTAGCTATCTGTGCACTCCATCACCCAATGAACAATCATATTAGTGTTGAAGCCAACCCATCCCAACAAAATATAGTTTGCAAGAAAAATCAGAATCCAATTTCCATTGAATTCCTAACGTGTACCCCTGAGAATAACAAAAACTAATGATATTAAAGTTTATCTCCCAAGTGTGTGTGTGTATTTTGTGTTTCCTTAATGTAGCCTTTTGTCCAAGAATCTTTTCGTTCCTTCCCTCATTTTGTTACTGTTCGTTTGTTCCCCTCTAAACTTTCCAATATTTTTTGTCGAATCCAACCAAATGAAACAATAGAAAAATAATTGTTGAATCCTCAAACTTATACCTCCTAAATATCAATTGTCGTTAGCCGTGAACGAGATTTCACTTTTGAGTTTATTCTCTCCCAATTCTGATGGTGCGCCGTTGTCTCTAGGGTGTAATCTAGGTCTAGGAACTGAAAACTTAGGATATGATTATTGATTTTTTTATTTTTTTATAATTGGGTATTTTATATGTGTGTGAGAAGGGATAATGACCATTCTTTGGCATTTCGAGCCTAATTGAGCTACAGATCCCCAAAATACATTCCGAGTGTGCTCCCAACCACGAAATCACCTAACGGAGCTAATGGAACCATCGAATTTCCGTTCCGAGATCGTCTTAACACTGTTCCGAATACGGGCTATTTTTCAACTATAAAGTTCTCATTTAGGGACTAAGTGCCCCAAAACACTCCAAATTCTAGAACCGACTCTCCCGGCAACCCAAAATGGCAGAAATGAACTTAGGGGAACAATTAAGTTGGGGATTGGGGCGTAATTTTCTAAAACGACCGGTCGGGTCGTTACATCTTCCCACACTTAAAGATTCGTTCGTCCTCGAACGAGCATAGAAAACATACCTGGAGTAGAGGAATAGATGAGGATATCGGCTCTGCATGTTAGACTCGGACTCCCAGGTCGATGCCTCAGGAGGCTGACCCCTCCACTGAACCTTTACTGAAACGATGTTCTTCGACCTTAGCTTTTTGACCTGCCTGTCTAGAATGGCTACTGGCTCCTCGACATAAGACAGATCCTTGTCTAGCTGAACAGAAGTGAAATCCAACACATGCGACGGGTCACCATGGTATCTCCGGAGCATGGAGACATGAAATACGGGGTGAACTCCGGCTAAACTAGGAGGTAAGGCCAACTCGTAAGCAACCTCCCCAACACGCCTCAAAATCTCAAAAGGACCAATAAACCTAGGACTCAGCTTTCCTTTCTTCCCAAACCTCATAACGCCCTTCATGGGCGAGACTCGAAGCAGAACCCGCTCGCCGACCATAAAAGCCACATCGCGAACCTTTTTGTCTGCATAACTCTTCTGTCTAGACAGGGCTGCACGAAGTATGTCCTGAATCACCTTGACCTTGTCCATAGCATCCTGAACCATATCAGTACTTAGCAACCTGGCCTCGCCCGGCTCGAACCAACCCACAAGAGACCTGCACCTCCTACCATATAGGGCCTCGTATGGTGCCATCTGAATACTAGACTGGTAGCTGTTGTTATAAGCAAACTCTGCCAGCGGCAAGAAGTGATCCCATGAACCTCCAAACTCAATCACGCACGCACGGAGCATATCCTTCAAAATATGAATAGTGCGTTCGGACTGCCCATCAGTCTGGGGGTGAAAGGCTGTGCTCAGCTCTACCCGAGTACCTAACTCCTGCTGTACGGCTCTCCAGAACCGTGAAGTGAACCGAGTGCCTCTATCCGAAATGATGGAAACTGGAATACCATGCAGCCGAACTATCTCCCTGATATAGATCTCCGCCAGTCGTTCCGATGAATAAGCAGTGCTCACCGGTATGAAATGGGCGGACTTGGTCAGCCGATCCACAATAACCCAAATGGAATCAAACTTCCTAACAGTCCGTGGAAGTCCAGATACAAAGTCCATGGTAATGCGCTCCCATTTCCACTCTGGAATCTCAATCTGCTGCATCAATCCACCCGGACGTTGATGCTCATACTTCACCTGCTGGCAGTTGAGGCATCTAGAAACATAACCAACTATATCCCTCTTCATTCGCCTCCACCAGTAATGTTGTTTCAAGTCCTGATACATCTTCGCGGCACCCGGATGGATGGGATACCGCGAACTATGGGCCTCTGCTAGAATCAGCTCTCAAAGATCATCTACATTGGGCACACAGATACGCCCCTGCATCCTCATGACTCCATCATCCCCGATGGTAACATCTCGAGCATCACCACGCCGAACTCTATCCCGAAGGACAAGCAAATGAGGGTCGTCGAACTGACGCTCCCTGATGCGGTCAAATAGAGAAGACCGAGAAACCACACAAGCTAGAACCCGGCTGGGCTCCGAAAGATCCAATCTAACAAACTGCCTGGCTAAAGCCTGAACATCCATCGCCATAGGCCTCTCCGAAGCTGGTAGATACGCCAAACTCCCCAAACTCTCTGCCCGACGACTCAAGGCATCGGCAACCACGTTAGCCTTGCCCGGATGATAGAGAATAGTAATATCATAGTCCTTCAGTAGTTCCAACCATCTCCTCTGACGCATATTCAGGTCATTCTGCCTAAGCTAGTGCTGCAAGCTCCGGTGATCGGTGTAGATCTCAGAAGGAACCCCGTATAAATAATGACGCCAAATTTTTAAGGCGTGAACAATGGCAGCTAGCTCCAAATCATGAACAGGGTAATTCTTCTCATGCACCTTCAGCTGTCTCGACGCGTAGGCAATCACCCTACCGTCCTGCATCAATACCGCGCCGAGTCCAACTCGTGAGGCATCACAATATACGGTATAGGACCCCGTACCTGTAGGCAACATCAATATAGGGGCCGAAGTCAAAGCTGTCTTGAGCTTCTGAAAGCTCGCCTCACACTCGTCCGTCCACTGAAAAGGGGCACCCTTTTGGGTCAATCTAGTCATAGGTGCTGCAATCGAAGAGAACCCCTCTACGAAACGACGGTAGTAGCCCGCCAAACCAAGGAAACTGCGATTCTCAGTAGCGGAGGAGGGTCTGGGCCAACTCTGCACGGCCTCCACCTTCCTCGGATCTACTCGAATACCATCGCTCGATACCACGTGGCCCAAAAATGCCACTGAACTCAACCAGAATTCACATTTAGAGAACTTGGCATAAAGCTGCTTCTCCCTCAAGATCTGAAGCACTATCCTCAAATGCTGCTCGTGCTCTTCCCGGCTCCGAGAATATACTAGAATATCATCAATGAAGACAATCACGAACGAGTCCAGATAAGGCCTGAACACACTGTGCATCAAATGCATAAATGCTGCTGGGGCATTAGTCGACCCAAAAGACATCACGAGGAACTCATAGTGACCATACCGGGTCCTGAAGGCAGTCTTCGGGATATCTGGCTCCCGAATCTTCAGCTGGTGATACCCGGAGCGCAAATCAATCTTAGAAAACACATGTGCGCCCTGTAACTGGTCAAATAAATCATCAATACGGGGCAAAGGATACCGGTTCTTCACTGTAACCTTATTCAGCTGACGATAGTCAATACACATACGCATAGAACCGTCCTTTTTCTTCACAAACAATACAGGAGCACCCCAGGCGAAACACTGGGTCGAATAAAACCCTTGCCCAATAACTCTTGTAACTGATCCTTCAACTCCTTTAATTCAGGAGGAGCCATACGGTACGGTGGAATAGAAATGGGCTGAGTGCCTGGCAACAAGTCAATAGAAAAGTCAATATCTCTGTCGGGCGGCATGCCCGGAAGATCGGTTGGAAATACATCGGCAAAGTCACGTACCACATGAACATAATCAATAGAGGGAGTGTCAATACTGACGTCCCGCACATAGGCTAGATAAGCAGCACACCCCTTCTCAACCATACGCTGAGCTCTGAGAAAAGAAATAACACGGCTAGGGGTGTGATCTAGAGTACCACTCCACTCAATACGTGGAATGCATGGCATAGCCAGCGTCACGGTCTTGGCGTGACAATCAAGAATAGCATAATGGGGCGACAACCAGTCCATGCCCAGAATAATATCAAAATCGACCATCCCGAGCAACAATAGATCCGCTCTGGTCTCAAAATCACAAATGGTAACCAAACACGACCGATATACACGGTCCACGACCAAAGAATCACCCACCGGAGTGGAAACATAAATGGGGGCACTCAAAGAATCCCGAGGCACACCCGGATGAGAAGCAAAGTAAGAAGACACATATGAAAAAGTGGAACCAGGGTCGAATAGAACCGATGCCTCCCTGTGACTAACCAGAATAATACCTGTGATAACAGAGTCAGATGCAACAGCCGCAGCGCGATCAGGAATAGCATAGAATCTGGCCTGTCCCCCCTCTCGAGGGCGGCCTCTAGAACCCTGACCCCCGCCCTCTGGCTGGCTGGGCAGGTGGAGTGGCAGCTGGAGCTGGAATGATAGCCTGCCGGCCCTGAGAACTACGCTGAGGCTGCGAAGACTGATGAGGTGCTCCCCTCCTACGCCTGGGGCACTCCCTGACCAGATGGCGAGTATCCCCGCACCCAAAGCAAGCTCTGGGAGGGCACGATGACTGTGACTGACCGGCCTCACCCCCACTAGTCTGACCCCTGGAAGGACCCCGCGCAGGACGTGCACTGGAAACTGGGGGAGCATAATAAGGCTCCTGAGGTGCTGGAAGAGCTGGAGTACTACCGGCTGCGGGCAATGCTGAGTGAACTGGTCGACCGGAATAACCCCTGCCAAAACGACCGGCTGATGAAGTGCGGGCACCAGAGAAATGGCCCGACTCACGAGACCTCTTGGCCTCTCTGTCTCCCCGCTCTCTAGGGAGCATACTCTCGATCCTCCTGGCAATGCTAACTGCCTGCTGATAAGATATATCTGTCTCCAACTCTCTGGCCATGCTGGATCGGATAGGCGGAATCAGGCCCTCAATAAATCTCCGCACTCTCTCCCGAACCGTGGCTACCAAGGCCGGTGCATGCCTGGCCAGACGGGTGAAACTGATGGCATACTCCGATACTGACATGGAGCCCTGTCGCAACCGCTCAAACTCCGAGCGCCAAGAATCCCTAAGGCTCTGTGGAACAAACTCCCTCAAAAACAGATCTGAAAACTGCGTCCAAGTCAATGAAGCAGACTCCTCTGGACTATCCAACTCATACGTGCGCCACCAATCATAAGCGGCCCCGCGAAACTGAAAAGCAGTGAAGGAAACCCCGCTGGTCTCCACGATCCCCATAGTACGAAGAATACGATGACACTCCTCTAGAAAACCCAATGCATCATCTGAAGCCAAACCGCTAAACACTGGAGGGTCATATTTCTTGAACCTCTCCAATCTACGTTGCTCGTCCTCGGAGGCAGCTGGTCCACCTCCGGGCTGTGCTGGGGCGACATGAGGCATAACCAAAACATCCGGAACTCGTTCCATCGGCACCTGCTGCTCGGTGTAACGAGCTGCGGGAGTACGGGCCCCTCCCGGCACCGAGATGTAGGCTGCGACGAGAGGAAGCAATCTTGGCTGAGCTAAAGTGGTATACATACTCGTGAGCTGGGCCAGGGTCTCTCCTGTAGTGCTGGAGTAGTAGCAGCTGTAGTCGGTGTACCAGGTGCCTGCGCTCCAACCTGGTCTACCTGTGGCACCTTATCGGCAGCGCGCGCGGTGCTGTGGCTGCACCGCGGGCGCGTCCTCATCCTCTACCTCGGCCCCGGCCTCTGACGGCGGCAACAGGGGGCGCGGGTACCTGATCGTCGCGAGTAGCTCGTGTCCTCACCATCTGTGAGAGAATAGAGATTAATAGTTTAGATTTTTGATGTCAAAAATGTCGCACGATAAGGAATCCAAAGAAATGAAGAGTTTCCTAAACGGTTACATAGCCCCTCGTAGATAAATACAGACGTCTCCGTATCGATCAGCGAGACTCTAAGTAACCGGTCTGTGTCCCGTGACTCCTATGAACCTAGTGCTTTGATACCAACTTGTCACGACCCTAGTTCACCAATCGTGAATATGTCGTGATGGCACCCAGTCCCCACGACTAGGTAAGCCTAACACGTTGCGGAATATACAAGTTATAAACACTTAAATAAGAAACAGCGGAAAAATAGCATAAAAGATATGTAATTCGTGCCGCTTGGCACATACATCCGTCACACAATAAATAAAACACTACCAAGATCCGGAACCCCACGGTAACACAGACTAAAAGAGAAATACAACTGTGGCTCTATGTGTGAAGAGTATCTAACAACGAAATGAAGAAAATGTCAACTAGTAATACTAGAATAGAAGGGAAGCCTCCGGATCCGCGGACGTAGCGGATCATACCTCGAAGTCTCCCAGAAAGCTGCGGAATCACCTAGTACGAGCCTGCTCTGATGTACCTGGATCTGCACAACAAAAGTGTGCAGAAGAGTAGCATGAGTACACCACGGCGGTACTCGGTAAGTGCCAAGCCTAACCTCGATGGAGTAGTGACGAGGAAGGTCAGGGCCCTACTGAGAAACAATAATAATATGATGATAACAAAATAAACAGTTTAACAGATAACAACAAAATTTCCAAAATAACAACATTTACGATGTTTACTGAAATTGTCTAAAATCAAGCTAATAACAAATAACCAACTCAAATACAAAAATCCAGGATCTGTAGGAATTGAACCCACGGTCCCATTCTCGGTACCTGCGGGTCTCAGGAATCGAACCCGCAGCCCATGTCTCAATAATATCTTAATAACTCAGGATCTCCGGGAATCGAACCCGCAGTCCCTACCAATAACTCAGGATCTCGGGAATCGAACCCGTAGTCCCTACCAATAACTCAGGATCTCGGGAATCGAACCTATAGTCCCTACCAATATCACACCGGGTCTCTGAGAATCGAACCCACAGCCTTGGGTCTCCGGGAATCGAACCCGCAGTCCACAAGCACAGCAAATAAAGGAATCCACAGAGAAAATAATTATGCTTAACTATAACTTCACCGAAAAATAGTGCCAATAATTATCAAGGAGTTCAATTAAGGCAATTAGGCAACTAAACAGTTAAGTACTACCTAATCATGCTTTTCTAAATACTACCGGGTAAAAATATCAAATTAACAGCCAAAGACAGAAATATCGCTCATCGAACATTTTAAATAAAGTACGTGTTCAACAACCAGTGCATGTACACGCCCGTCACCTCGCGTACAAGGCATTTAAACTATCACATAATATCCTAGGGGTGAAAATTCCCCCACACGAGGTTAGACAAGCCACTTACCTCGACTCCGGTACAAAACCGCTATGAAACAACTCTCTTGCCGCGAATTTCGGCCTCCACAAGTGTAGAATCTGATAAAAATCAATAGAATCACATCAAAATAGGCGAATTGGGCATTAACCAATCAAAATAACTCAAAATACACCAAACCCACAAGTTGCCAAAACCCGACTTTGACAATGAAAAGCTCGAAACCACAACGACCTCAATCAAACTCCGTCGGATTTCATGGTTTCGGAATCGAAAAATCCGAAGAAGAAGCTGGAATCTAAGTCGGCTAAGAAGGTTTAAACATCTCAAAGAAAACTATAATTCTTGCCATATACTACATTAGCTATCTGTGCACTCCATCACCCAATGAACAATCATATTAGTGTTGAAGCCAACCCATCCCAACAAAATATAGTTTGCAAGAAAAATCAGAATCCAATTTCCATTGAATTCCTAACGTGTACCCCTGAGAATAACAAAAACTAATGATATTAAAGTTTATCTCCCAAGTGTGTGTGTGTATTTTGTGTTTCCTTAATGTAGCCTTTTGTCCAAGAATCTTTTCGTTCCTTCCCTCATTTTGTTACTGTTCGTTTGTTCCCCTCTAAACTTTCCAATATTTTTTGTCGAATCCAACCAAATGAAACAATAGAAAAATAATTGTTGAATCCTCAAACTTATACCTCCTAAATATCAATTGTCGTTAGCCGTGAACGAGATTTCACTTTTGAGGTTATTCTCTCCCAATTCTGATGGTGCGCCGTTGTCTCTAGGGTGTAATCTAGGTCTAGGAACTGAAAACTTAGGATATGATTATTGATTTTTTTATTTTTTTATAATTGGGTATTTTATATGTGTGTGAGAAGGGATAATGACCATTCTTTGGCATTTCGAGCCTAATTGAGCTACAGATCCCCAAAATACATTCCGAGTGCGCTCCTAACCACGAAATCACCTAACGGAGCTAATGGAACCATCGAATTTCCGTTCCGAGATTGTCTTAACATTGTTCCGAATACGGGCCATTTTTCAACTATAAAGATCTCATTTAGGGACTAAGTGTCCCAAAACGCTCCAAATTCTTGAACTCAACCTCCCGGCAAAAGATCAGTTGCAATACCTTCTTGAGAAGGGCTTTATCAGGCCCAGTGTTTCCCCCTGGGGAGCACCTGTATTATTCGTAAAGAAGAAAGATGGCTCGATGCGGATGTGTATTGATTACCGGCAATTAAACAAAGTGACAATAAAGAATAAGTATCCACTGCCGAGGATTGATGATTTGTTTGACCAGCTCCAAGGAGCGAGGGTATTCTCAAAGATAGACTTGAGGTCAGGCTATCATCAGCTGTGAGCACGTGATTTTTGCCCTATAAGAGAAATACTCCCAAAGATTCAAAATAAAATAATTTTAGTTTTCTTGCAATTGTTGTGAATTTTGTGTTATTTTTCTTGTATTATTTGCATTTTTATCCGTGCATATTTGCTTGTTTAAATAAATAAAATATACAAAAAATATGTTGCATATGTATATAAAATTCAAGTTTACAATTAAGTTTATTTTACAGAAATGAAAAGTCATAAAAAATATGTATTTTTGCATTTTTTAAGCATTTAATGTCCAAATCGTGCAATTTTATTTTTATTAATGTTTAATTTTGTGTGATAATTATTATTATGAGTTAATTAGTATTTCAAGATAATTTTTAGTTTTTATAAATTAATCTTAGTATTTTTGGGCTTTATTAATTAGGATGTTGAATAATGGAGAAGAACAAAATAGAAAAAATTTGGATTGGGCCATCTTGCAAATTAAGTTACAAGCCCGATCCTAAGCACCCTTACCCAACCCAAAACCCCTTGGCCCAAAAAGAAAATTTCAGATTTTTAGCCAAAAATAATCATAATCACATAACATAAAGTAGTGGGGGCAAGGAAATAAAGGAAGAAAACATGGAGAGGAAAACATGGATTAGTGGGTTTTCTTTAAATTAAAAAATATATTCTTTTTAATAAAAAGATCTGAAAATTTTCGAAATTCTTGCCTATAAATAGAAGAGAAGATTTATGAAAAAGAGGTAGAGAAAAAAGAGAGAAAAAATCGGAAGAGAAGAAAAAATAAAAAAAATTCCCTGCTGTGGTATACACTCGATATACACTCTGGATACAGAAGTATACACGGAAAAAATGCAATTTTTGAGAGTTTCTTTTGAGAAGTGAAAAGAGTTCAAAGCTAGAAAGCCAAAACAAAGAGAAAATCTGGAATATATTTTTCTTTTCTATTTTTTACTGGTTTTTTTTTGTTTTTCTCCGTATTGTGCTGGGATTTTCGGGATTGAGGTGTTGAAGCTACTGCTGGTTGTTACTGTTGTTGTTGTTGTTGTATTTTCACCGCCCTGTTGATTTGCCATTTTCCCATTCCTTTCAAAACCAGGTACACATTCTAAAAACCATGTGTTGATGTAAGCTCGAATTGGAAGTTGAAGTTTTGAAATGAAATAGAAAAGCAAGTTGTTGATCAATATTTGTTGTTATTTTCTATTTTATTAGTTTTTTGTCAAATTGTAGTTAGCTTTATAATTTGAAGAATAAATTTGTCATTCAAGGGAACACCTTTTGTATTAATATAGAGTAGCCTTTTAAGCGTGTAATTGTTTAGGACTTTTCTTTTCTTTTAGAGACAAACTAAATAGAAAAAATGTAGTCACTTTAGGATTATCCTTTTTTTAAATAAAAAATGTTACGAGCCTAGCTAAATAGAAGAAATAAAATTGCGGGGCCCCTCAATAACAATGTTCATTTTTTTTCTTTCTTAAAAATAACCAAACGCGGTAAATGATTTAAAATTGCATTATAGTATTGAACATTTTTTAAAAATCAGATATTTAGCCATTACAATAATTTAAGCGACCGTGCTAGAACCACGGGATCCGGGGGTGCCTAACACCTTCCCTCGGGTCAACAGAATTCCTTACTTAGAATTTCCGGTTCGCAGACTTCATTTGGAAAGTCGAAAATTTCCTCGATTTGGGATTTAAATAAATTGGTGACTTGGGACACCATAATTTATTCCAAGTGGCGACTCTGAAATAAATAAATAATCCCATTTCGAATATTGTCACTTAAATTGGAAAAACTCCCTTGTACGTTTATCCTCGGGGTAAGCGCGCCAAAAGGAGGTGTGACAGCTCTGGCGACTCTGCTGGGGACACAAACCCAGAACCACTGGTTCAGGGTTTAAGAATTCGAGCTTTGAATAATTGTTGTATTTGGCTTATTTATTATCTGATTTTATTACATGCTTATATTTAATATGCTAAATGTTGCTTTTACCGCTTTGATATTTTGTGAGCTGTATATAAATTGTGCCGATACCCATTTTTCTCTTCTGAGTCTCGTTGAAATATAATATCGGGCATTTGCTGGACATAGCCCGTTTTT
Source organism: Nicotiana noctiflora (assembly GCA_032618575.1). Classification (NCBI taxonomy): domain Eukaryota; kingdom Viridiplantae; phylum Streptophyta; class Magnoliopsida; order Solanales; family Solanaceae; genus Nicotiana; species Nicotiana noctiflora. Next base: position 16,861 of record JASVEL010012337.1, read on the forward strand.
CTCAAGATAGCTGTGGTGCTTGGCACCCGGTGAAGGATTTGTAGTCACACGTGTTTAGGCGGGGAGTATTGTCAATTAAGCCGGAAAGCCATGCTACCGGTGCACTGACACTCCTCGACTCGAGTTGTCCGCTCGATTTAAAGCCAATCTAGACACTTTTTCCAACAGGATGATGACTTAGAATAACAAAACCTTATGCCGGATCCCCGATAGGAACGTATATTTGCATCATGTGCATATTTGACTTAGGAGGCTCAACACAGGGGTTGGGCCTGTCTAGGACAGGTGTACCTGAAACAAAAGACCAACTTGTTGCATCTTTGTCTGTGCAATTATTTGTTTCGATCTTACATGCCGACAGGTTTGTTATTAAAAAAGAGAAGGGTAAGAAGTGGAAGATGTCAAGGTGAAAAATCAAAATAATTTTATGGAAAATGGTATGTTTTTCTTAGAAAATAATTTTTGAAAAACAAAATGAAAAAAAAATAAAAAAAAATCTCCGAATAAATTTTGTTAATTTTAAATAGTTAGTTTCTTTGAAAACAATTTTTTGAAAAGTGCAAAAGAAAAAAAATTTCCAAATAAATTTTCTTAATTTTACGAAAAATAGTTTAGTTTCTTTGAAAATAATTTTTGAAAAATGAAAAACAAATTCCCAATAAATTTTGTTAATTTTATGAAAAATAAGTTAGTAAAAAAAATGTTGTTAAAAATACTTTGTTTTCTTTTCTTAAAATGATTTGGTTCTTTATAACCGAACTACGCAGGTTTGATTCTCCCCATTAGGTGGGATACGTAGGCAACCCTCATCGGGTCCAACCACCCCTTTAAAAAATAAAAAAAATAAAAAAATGTCGAAGTTTTAGTTTTTCAATAAAATCAAAGTAACTCTGTTTTTGAAAATAGCTGAATGTTCCGAAAGGACGCTGGAAGGCTGTTTTGCAAAAATGGCCACTTTGAAATCTTTCCTTTTTCTTTTAATAATCGCCTTGAAATATTCCATGCGAAAATGTTGAAAGGCCGTAGCCTCAAAATCAAGTTTGAGTTTACCACCCTTTTTAAAAAAAATGTGTGTTTAGTTTTCAATAAATCGAAGCGATGTCGTTTTCAAAAACAGTCGAATGTACCCGAAAGGGACGCCGGAAGACTGACTTTGCATAAACGGCCTCTTGTGGGGCATTTTGTAGTTTTTTGGTCAATTGATCCTCACAGCCTTATAATTTTCGTCCCCGAGGCGCTGAAAGGCCGTGTTTGTAAAAACAAGGTTTTTATTCCAATTTGAAAAAAAAGAAAATGAAAAAAGGGAGGTTAATAACGAGAGAGGTTTTCAAGGATAATTGAAAAGGAAAATGTGGAATGATGCATGCGGTGAATACATATATGGTTAACTGACTAGGTGCATTGCATCCAACGTGCGATAACATATCTGTTAAACTCTGTGAGCTTACAAGTTTGTTGCATTTCAGAAAGTTTAGCGGTTGGCTTGACAGAATATTCTGGCCAATCACCGTTACCATACTAGATCAAAAGGTCCAATTCTAGCAAGCATGTCTAGTTCCGGCAAAAGTCTCGATGAGGAGAAAACAGAGATACAGATCATGAAAGAGGAGATGGACCGGTTGAGACAGCAAATGACAGAGATGCACCTAGCCTGGGCTAGGGGACAGTCATCACCAAACCCTCCTACTCTTACACCGGCACCAGAGCATCCGCCCATTGATCCATCAACAAGTGCCCCGATCTATCCATACTATCAAGGGGAAAACCCTTATGCATCCCAGATTCCACCAGCTAGACAAAATACTCCTCCTCCGGTTACCCCTGTCTTTGTGGCACCTCCCCTGCTACTTTACAGAAGTCGTCCAGTGAGCCGGTTTTTCAAATCCATGACAATCATTGTTATTCTCCCGAGCCTACCTTTAGGGCTCCTGAACCGCACTCACACACCCCTCAATGGGATAACCCGGCAGAACCGGAAAGACACCCCAAAAGTTTGGAACAGGAGGAGGTTATTCGGAAAGTTAAGAGCATGGAGCAATCCTTCAGGAATATGCATGGTTTGGGCAACCAAGTGAGTGTCTCTTACAAAGATCTGTGTCCATTCCCAGATGTCCAGTTGCCAGCCGGGTTCAAAATGCCCAAGTTTGACCTATACGAGGGGCATGGTGACCCAGTAGCCCATCTCCGAGGTTTCTGCAGCAAAATGCGAGGAGCCGGAGGGCGAGATGAAATTCGATAGCTTACTTCGGTCAGAGTTTGGGAGAGTCCGCATTAGAATGGTACACCAGGCAGGATCCCAGCAGATGGTTTACATGGGATGACCTGGCCCAAGCATTCATCGGCCAATTTCAATATAATCTTGAAATAATCCCTGATCACTTATCATTGCTAAAGTTAGAGAAGAAACCCGCCGAAAGCTTTAGAGAATTTGGGTTCCGTTGGAGGGAACAGGCAGCAAGGGTAGATCCACCGATGAGAGAGAACGAGATGGTAGAATACTTCTTGCAGACACTGGAGCCAACTTACTTTAGTCACCTGGTGACATCGGTTGGTAAAACTTTCAATGAGGTGGTCAAAATGGGCGGAATGATAGAAGAGGGACTTAAGTCCAATAAGATCTTGAGCTATTCCGCGTTAAAAGCAACAACTCAAGCTATTCAGAATGGCACAGGGGTTGCGTTCGGGAAGAAGAGAAGAGAAGAAGTTGCAACGGTAGAGGAGGGTACTTGGTCCAGATCGAAAGGTCCTTCACCTCATTACCAAGCTAGACCCCTACTACCCAAATCACCCTAATCACCCTCCCCGAAACACATATCCACCACCGAGGGCTTACGATAACCCTCCAGGACCAGGTTTCAGAGGGAATCATGCCTTCAGAAAGGAAAAGACACAAAGAACATTCACTGAGTTGGGAGAAACTTATACTGCTCTGTTCCACAAATTGAAGCATATAGGTTTGTTGAGTCCTATTGAGACAAGATTGCCAAATCCCCTGCCCCCAAATGTGGATCGCTCAGTAAGTTGTGAGTATTGTTCAGGGGCTCTCGGACATGATACCGAGAAATGTTGGAAACTGAAACATGCAGTGCAAAATCTTATTGACACCAATAAGATCGAGGTTCAGACACCAGAGGCACCCAACATTAATCAGAATCCATTGCCAGCTCACCCTTAGACCCATATGATCAAATTGATACACGAGGGAAGGGAAAATTAAGAAGCCCGATCTGTATTCCAAAGCAAAACCAATCGGCAGAAGTTGGTATATGAGAAGTCATGCTTGGTAATCAGGAGGAGTTTTCGGTGGTTTGTTTTTGTTGTCATTTCTTTTGTCCGAGTTGTTTCCGGGGTTGTGACCTAGATTTTGTCTTGTAGTGAAACCCTCTTATCTTTCCATTTTTGGTCATTTCAGTTTGCTTAGTCTTATCAAGTGTCGTTTCAGGTTTGTAGTGTTGGTTTGCTTGTTTGTATTTGAACCTTTTTCTCCGTTTAATGGAACTTTCGGTCTTTTATTACCCAGTCGTCTTTTTGTTTAGTTCTTCTATATTTAGATTTGTCATTTGTTCGAACGCCGGCTCTAATGACATGACATCGCACATAATTTTGGCCTAATATTAAGGGTTAATCATGAAGCAATTGGAAGATAATCGGGTCATTTTAAAAGAAATAAAAGCGATTTGAGATTATTTGGAGCCCGAATCATGTGAGACTGGGGTAGGTAAAACACGAAGAAACCCTTGCTAAGACAGGGTTCGCTCGTGATGAAAGTGTCGTCCAACAATACTTTAAAATGATAGATGCAAAGGCGAATGGACGATATGAATATCAATCAGGGCACAAACAGAAGATGTCGTGAATATGTTGTTTGAACTTGGCATGTTTTGAAGATTGGAATGACGAAGGCATTTTTTATCTGCTATCCAAACACTTTATCCATCATCAACCCTTTGAGCCTTATTTTAAATTTTTTCATACCCCTCCTTCGGAATTAGTTGCAAAGACTAGAAACACAAGTTAGAAAGACAAGAGAAGAAAGGGATAAAAAAAACAACAAAAAGAGATAAAGAAAAGAAAAGAAAAAGAAAAATGAAGGAGAAAGAGAAACTTGAAAAAAAGGGAATTGGGAACTACGTTTGACCTGATTCCTTAAAGAGGATACGTAGGCGCTTCACAGCTCGGTCATAGTGTAAATAAAGAAATAAAAATCCCCAAGTAAAAAACTGGGGCAAAGAAAAATTGTGTTGATTATAAATAAATTTAGGTCCGAAGGTTGTAAATTTTGAACCCAAAATTGATTTTGTTTTGAGCCTTCAATACCCTTTCTTTCTAGCCCTATCCAAATCCCACATTACGGTCCAAAGAAAGACCTTCAGATCAGTCTTCAAAAGATGCCACGTCAGGCAAGTGAGAGAGTCCTATCGGAATATAAGACTCTGATTCTCAGCAGAAAAGACTCTGATTTCCAGCAGAAAGGAAACACAAGAGAGTCTTAGCAGTGACACCCCAATCCCCAGCTAAAAGTAATACAAATGAGAGAGTCTTACCGGTGAAAACCTTCACAGGCACCATAAGGCGACGAAGGCTGAGAGAAAATCAAAATGAGAGAGGCTTGAAAGTGAAAACCCTTCGGGCATTACAAGTCGAACAAAGGTGATAATCGGATGGAAATCACGAGACAGAAATCGTGAAAGGCAATTAACGACGGAGGATAGGCCATATGTGCATGTCATGACCAGTAGAGTTGGTATCCGCGTTTGATAAGTTTTTATAGTTGTTTCTTGTTAGAGAGTCGGTTCTCCCTTGTCTCCTATTTGTTGTTTCTTTTTATCTTTCTCTTTTTGTCAAAATTCCCCCGTCAAAGCCTGTCTAGTCAAAACATAGTGAGAAATGACTTCAAAATTTGCCACCAACTTTCCAATTATTATGCAAGGCAAGGAAATGCCATTGACGGCGGAGAAGTATGGTGCAAAGAAGATTATTAAACTGGGACAGAAAATTTTCTTTCCATTTTGAAAATTTTCTGGAAGTCGAGTGCCACTTGGGGAAAAGGGAAGAAAGAAGGCCTTAAGGGAAGCAATATTTAAACCAATATCATCTCCAACAGCCTCCAGAAGAGTGAAACACCAATTTTGAGGAAATGAAAATCCACCGACAGTGTTATCTTCAGCAAGTTCCGAGATGGTCGGACAACACAGAGTGGTAAAGGGAGAAAGGAAATCTCATCTTCAACAAAATAACCCCCATCAAGTTGAGAAACACAGAACGGGGAAGGGATAAATGGAAAAACCCATCCCCAGCAGGAATATCATCTCCGACAAATGAAATCATTCCCCGACAAGTTTTGGGAATCCCGAGCGAGGAAAATGGGAAAAGGAAAAAACCACCCCACAGGAGCGGCACAACCGCTTACAATGTTTTGAACTAACAATTTTTCTATGATTTGAAACAGGGAAAGAAAGTGCTATTGATAGCAGAAAGTCATGCCACAAGGAAGAACACCAATACTGGGGCAGAAAATTTTCTGCCGTTGTTGAAAATTTTCTCGGAGAAACGAGGAAGGCAATTCAAGATGACGTGTCAGGTTTGTCCACCTTCAAATAGGATGCTTCAGGTTTGTCCACCTTCGAACAGGACGTCTCGGGTTTGCTCACTTTCATACATTGATATCATGGGAGTATTCGCCCTCGAATAGGATACGATGGGAGTATTCGCCCTCGAATAGGATACGATGGGAGTATTCGCCCTCGAATAGGATACGATGGGAGTATTCGCCCTCGAATAGGATACGATGGGAGTATTCGCCCTCGAATAGGATACAATGGGAGTATTCGCCCTCGAATAGGATACAATGGGAGTATTCGCCCTCGAATAGGATACAATGGGAGTATTCGCCCTCGAATAGGATACAATGGGAGTATTCGCCCTCGAATAGGATACAATGGGAGTATTCGCCCTCGAATAGGATACAATGGGAGTATTCGCCCTCGAATAGGATACGATGGGAGTATTCGCCCTCGAATAGGATACGATGGGAGTATTCGCCCTCGAATAGGATACAATGGGAGTATTCGCCCTCGAATAGGATACGATGGGAGTATTCGCCCTCGAATAGGATACGATGGGAGTATTCGCCCTCGAATAGGATACAATGGGAGTATTCGCCCTCGAATAGGATACAATGGGAGTATTCGCCCTCGAATAGGATACGATGGGAGTATTCGCCCTCGAATAGGATACAATGGGAGTATTCGCCCTCGAATAGGATACGATGGGAGTATTCGCCCTCGAATAGGATACAATGGGAGTATTCGCCCTCGAATAGGATACAATGGGAGTATTCGCCCTCGAATAGGATACAATGGGAGTATTCGCCCTCGAATAGGATACGATGGGAGTATTCGCCCTCGAATAGGATACAATGGGAGTATTCGCCCTCGAATAGGATACGATGGGAGTATTCGCCCTCGAATAGGATACAATGGGAATATTCGCCCTCGAATAGGATACAATGGGAGTATTCGCCCTCGAATAGGATACAATGGGAGTATTCGCCCTCGAATAGGATACAATGGGAGTATTCGCCCTCGAATAGGATACAATGGGAGTATTCGCCCTCGAATAGGATACAATGGGAGTATTCGCCCTCGAATAGGATACAATGGGAGTATTCGCCCTCGAATAGGATACAATGGGAGTATTCGCCCTCGAATAGGATACAATGGGAGTATTCGCCCTCGAATAGGATACGATGGGACTATCCGCCCTCGAATAGGATATTTTACGTTTGTTTTATTTTACATTGTCCTTTGCATATTTCATAAATTATTGCCAGAATGCATTTTTAATTCAAAAGTTGCTACTAAAAGCGGGCGCCTACCTGTATAACAAAAGGCAAGTCTTCAGTCTTTACATTGCAAGTCTTGAAACCAGTAACCCACCATAAAGCAGAAAGTTACAACAAGAGATCCCAGCACAAATTCAAGCGCATGAGTCAAAGGAAGGGAGGGAATGAAGGAAAATTTTCCCAGCATCATTATCCTCAACAGGCAAGTAAACAGTTCTAAAGATATCCCCAGCAGTCAGGAGGTAAAACAACACGATCCAGGAGGAAAGTAGTTCCAGAACAAGGTAATTTGGGAGAAAGGATGGTTTAAGAGGTGATGCAGGAAGAAGAAAATGATGCAGGAAGCAAAGGAAGTCGATATTTTAAATAGGAGTTGTGGTTGAAGTCAGGGAGCCCGCCTGAAAAATGGAGTGGCGATTTAGTTTTGAAGTTATAGTTGAAGTCAGGGAGCCCGCCTGAAGAATGGAGTGGCGATTTATTTTGAAGTTGTAGTTGAAGTCGGGGAGCCCACCTGAAGAATGGAGTGGCGATTTATTTGGAAGTCGTAGTTGAAGTCAGGGAGCCCGCCTGCAGAATGGAGTGGCGATTTATTTTGAAGTTGTTGTTGAAGTCAGGGAGCCCACCTGAAGAATGGAATGGCGATTTAATCTTGAAGTTATAGTTGAAGTCAGGGAGCCCGCCTGAAGAATGGAGTGGCGATTTAGTTTTGAAGTTATAATTGAAGTCAGGGAGCCCGCCTGAAGAATGGAGTGGCGATTTAATTTTGAAGGTTTAATTGAAGTCAGGGAGCCCGCCTGAAGAATGGAGTAGCGATTTATTTTCGAAGTTTGTTGTTGAAGTCAGGTGCCCGCCTGAAGAATGGAGTGGCGATTTATGATGAGAGTTTGTCGATAAAGTCAGAAGACTGCCGGAAAAGCAGAACGGCGTCTCAATTTCTAAGATTTGATAAGGATAGTGAACAATTGGAAAGTGACGGAGTCTAACGAGAATCCCCAGCATGAACCCAAGTTCATAATCGGAAGGAAGGCAACAAGGATCAGAAAGATAGATTCAGACTTCGAAGGAGAATAGTTCGAAGATCACAAGGAAGGGACCAATGGTCGGAGTTCGGCAATCAAGATAGGCCGAAATAACAATTGTTAGAAGAGAAGAAGCATGTGAAGAAACATCAGAGCCAGCAGGATGGCAATGAACATGACAAGATCAAGTTGAAAAGATAGATAATAATTTGCAATACTGTAACTTAGTCTAGCTTCTTATTTTTCGTTTAGCACGATGTAATAAGGGGATCGGTTAAGTAGTGGCATCAACAGCAACAACAATAACAGCAAGATTACAGCAGTCATGGTAGTCCCAGCTACCAAAATTTCCCGAACTACATTGACCTGATTCCTGTTTAGCCCGGGATATGTAGGAGGCCTCTCGAAGCAAAGGCTCGGTCAAGTCTCTCAAAAAATGCTTCACACGGAGTACTCAAACGGGCAAAAATCGCTCGTATCCGCTCACTTATCTTTGCACGAAAACTCTTCGTGTTTCCGAGTAAAGAGGGGCAGTTGTGAGCACGTGATTTTTGCCCTATAAGAGAAATACTCCCAAAGATTCAAAATAAAATAATTTTAGTTTTCTTGCAATTGTTGTGAATTTTGTGTTATTTTTCTTGTATTATTTGCATTTTTATCTGTGCATATTTGCTTGTTTAAATAAATAAAATATACAAAAAATATGTTGCATATGTATATAAAATTCAAGTTTACAATTAAGTTTATTTTACGGAAATGAAAAGTCATAAAAAATATGTATTTTTGCATTTTTAAGCATTTAATGTCCAAATCGTGCAATTTTATTTTTATTAATGTTTAATTTTGTGTGATAATTATTATTATGAGTTAATTAGTATTTCAAGATAATTTTTAGTTTTTATAAATTAATCTTAGTATTTTTGGGCTTTATTAATTAGGATGTTGAATAATGGAGAAGAACAAAATAGAAAAAATTTGGATTGGGCCATCTTGCAAATTAAGTTACAAGCCCAATCCTAAGCAACCTTACCCAACCCAAAACCCCTTGGCCCAAAAAGAAAATTTCAGATTTTTAGCCAAAAATAATCATAATCACATAACATAAAGTAGTGGGGGCAAGGAAATAAAGGAAGAAAACATGGAGAGGAAAACATGGATTAGTGGGTTTTCTTTAAATTAAAAAATATATTCTTTTTAATAAAAAGATCTGAAAATTTTCGAAATTCTTGCCTATAAATAGAAGAGAAGATTTATGAAAAAGGGGTAGAGAAAAAAGAGAGAAAAAATCGGAAGAGAAGAAAAAAATAAAAAAAATTCCCTGCTGTGGTATACACTCGATATACACTCTGGATACAGAAGTATACACGAAAAAAATGCAATTTTTGAGAGTTTCTTTTGAGAAGTGAAAAGAGTTCAAAGCTAGAAAGCCAAAACAAAGAGAAAATCTGGAATATATTTTTCTTTTCTATTTTTTACTGGTTTTTTTTTGTTTTTCTCCGTATTGCTGGGATTTTCGGGATTGAGGTGTTGAAGCTACTGCTGGTTGTTACTGTTGTTGTTGCTGTATTTTCACCGCCCTGTTGATTTGCCATTTTCCCATTCCTTTCAAAACCAGGTACACATTCTAAAAACCATGTGTTGATGTAAGCTCGAATTGGAAGTTGAAGTTTTGAAATGAAATAGAAAAGCAAGTTGTTGATTAATATTTGTTGTTATTTTCTATTTTATTAGTTTTTGTCAAATTGTAGTTAGCTTTATAATTTGAAGAATAAATTTGTCATTCAAGGGAACACCTTTTCTACTAATATAGAGTAGCCTTTTAAGCATGTAATTGTTTAGGACTTTTCTTTTCTTTTAGAGACAAACTAAATAGAAAAAAATGTAGTCACTTTAGGATTATCTTTTTTTTTAAATAAAAAATGTTACGAGCCTAGCTAAATAGAAGAAATAAAATTGCGGGGCCCCTCAATAACAATGTTCATTTTTTTTTCTTTCTTAAAAATAACCAAACGCGGTAAATGATTTAAAATTGCATTATAGTATTGAACATTTTTTTAAAAATCAGATATTTAGCCATTACAATAATTTAAGCGACCGTGCTAGAACCACGGGATCCGGGGGTGCCTAACACCTTCCCTCGGGTCAACAGAATTCCTTACTTAGAATTTCTGGTTCGCAGGCTTCATTTGGAAAGTCGAAAATTTCCTCGATTTGGGATTTAAATAAATTGGTGACTTGGGACACCATAATTTATTCCAAGTGGCGACTCTGAAATAAATAAATAATCCCATTTCGAATATTGTCACTTAAATTGGAAAAACTCCCTTGTACGTTTATCCCTCGGGGTAAGCGCGCAAAAAGGAGGTGTGACAATAAGGCTCATTTCTTTCTCGATTGAAATGCAGGGGCTGATATCTTCGCCCACCGTTGCGTCTGTCTTCTCCCGTTAAGATCAGCTTTGTCTGCCCTTACCTCAGCGCAATAGGCATTATTAGGAAAAATGTCGAGCCATCGATGGACCCATCTACTTCTCCAAGGGACGCGGACACTTCTCTGCCTTTTGGTTCTAGAGATACTGCAGTTTAGCTTTTCTTTTCTTATTCCAATTCTTGTCCTTTGCCGTTTTTGCATGTTTTTATAAATAAAGGCATAATCTTTGCTCAAGTATTGTTTGAGTCTTACTTTCATTTTGATATCCATGCAAGTCTTAACCTTTTCATTTGCTTAAGAACATTACGTATGTTTTTCATTTTGCGTTTTATTATGTGCAACCTTGGATGTATTTTCCCCGAAGCACTTTGGTTCTGGGCATCCCTTTTACATGAGGGTTTCTATAAGTATTTGCGCAAGTTTACTTTTTGCATCCTTTCGTGTATGTCTTCTGGTGTACTTTACCCGAAGACATTTAGTATCAAGAAATAAATTTTTCTGAAACCAACCCTTTACTGTGAAGGTTTCATAAGAGAGGGCCCTCTTATGTTTACGGTGCTCTTGAAGACGATGTTACCTATTCATTATTGTAGATGCGTGATTTTGCCCCTACCCGAGATTTTTTATATTTTTAGCGTAAAATATTTAGTTTAGTTTTAATATAACTATTTTAGCTAAATTTGACTCTTTTACTTTATTTTTACCTTAAAATGAAAAATAACAAAAATATAGTTTTATTAATGTTTCGTAGTCATTTTTAAACTTGAAAAATACAAAAATAGTACTTTATATTTTTATCTTTTTATAAAAACGAAAATAATAAAAATAGTTGCATTAACATTTTGTAGTTACTTTAATTTTGAAAGAAAAATATAAAAAAATAACTTTGTTTTAATTATTAGTCTTATAGTTATTTTGCTTACGTAGGATTAATTAATAACACCGTGTTCTTATTCTCGGTTCCGGGCAAAGAATAATATTCGGGTTCAAACTACCCGGTTTTATAATTTTTGGATCTAGCCCATAATAATCCGAGCCCACCACACGTGGGGGACACGGACGGAGCACGAGACGGAACCCATAACTCTTGAAACCCACGTGGAGACCCATCACTCTTGGTCTCTCACGTGGGCAGAAATTCCAACGGGCAGAGGATGGGCAAAGAATATTTGCTATTGATTTTAAAAGTGAGAATAGAATACATTTGAAAAAGGAGTCACGTGGCAGCCCTTCCTCGTCGACCAGCCCCCTTCCCCGTTGCCTTCCGTCGTCGACCAACCCCGTCACCAAGCTCCCGTCGTCGACCACCAATTCTCCTCCAGTTCGTCGCCCAACCCACCTGCTTCACCTATTCGTGAACGACCCTCAAGCAACACCGTTGCTCACCTTCCAAACGCCTACAATCTAAAAAGAACAACCGCAACCCGAAACTCCGGCGAAATCCAGCACCAAAACAATCCAAAAGCGCACCCTGAAGAGCTCCTTGTTACTGTTTTGCTTTGGTTGAGTTTTTCTGGTCGAAGTTTCATCTGTGTAATCCCTAAATTTTCATATATAAAAGTTGTTTTGGAGCCATGGAATCGCCACTCATTATCCGCTGATTCGCGTAATTATTGTACTGTTTCTCGTTGCTGTCTTGTTGCTATCCTCATGCAATGTTGCAGAGCGTAACACTCACTTAGCTATTCGGAGGTGCATTTGTCGAAGTTGATATATTATTGGAAGGTAAGCATAATTTGTTAAAGGAGGATCGGTCAAAGCCAGAGATTTACGCGGACGAGCATGAGGAATTGCTGGACGTCGCTGATTTGAGCTGGACCAGCCCTTGGAAAAACTTGTCATCAACGCCACGAAAAACTTTTGGTCATCAAACTCATTGCGGCAAATGCAACATGTTTCAAGGACAATAATGTGAAGATTGCTTGTATATGAGGTCATTAGGAGCTGTACGTGAGCTGCTTGTCTATCGATATGGACTGCATTGTTTGCTGAGTTTCATAGCTTGGCTATTGGACTTTTATTTGGTCGTTCCTTGTGGTTTTTCAATAATCAAGGTATGTTCCAAGTCTATATGTAATTCGTTGTGATTTTAATGAATGAAACTATGTTAGTTAAATGTTGAATATTAGATGATCTGATGTTAATGTGTGAATTACTTTATTGTTGATGTTTTAATGATCTGAAAAACAAACGATGCCTTCCTCTGTAAAGATCATGGAACAGGAATGTAGATTTGTTAATATTGTTAGTAAATAGGGAGTTTTATTTTTAGTATCCAACTTGCTCATGCTTAATGTGGAAATGAGTGATAATGTTACATTTGTACATACGGGTGCTTCTTTATGTATACACGACATGGTATGATTGAGTGTCTTACTCTCGGCGAAACTGAAATATATTAAAGTCACGGGCGTACTGGTTGCGGTGTGACTCGAAATGTATTTTCGTGACGTTGCAATTCTTCTAAAATTGAAAAGCGGAATATAAGAGCACATAAATAAAAAATATATAAAGAAATCAGATAGAAACAAAAATTGCAGTTGAGCGACCGTGCTAAAACCATGGAATCCGGGAGTGCCTAACACCTTCTTCCGGGTTAACAGAATTCCTTATCCAGGTTTCTAATTTCGCAGACTGTAATACAAAGTCATAAATTTCCTCGGTTCGGGATCAAACCGGTGACTTGGGACACCATTACTTTCCCAAGTGGCGACTCTGAATTTAATAAATTGATCCCGTCTCGATTGTCCTTTAATTGGAAAAACTCCCTCGTGCCCTCGCGGGTTAGCGGAAAAAGGAGGTGTGACAGCTCTGCCGACTCTGCTGGGGACAATTTAACCCAGAACTTCGGTTCGGGGTTTAAGAATTCGAGCTCGGTTAAATTGTTGTTTTTGCCTATATCTGATTTTATTACATATTTAATTAATGTGCTATATGTTTACCGCTTTGGTATTATCTGAACTGTACATATAAACTGTGCCGAAACCCTTCTTTTCTCACCCCGGGGATGTGCTCACTGGTTGAGACTCCCTATTCTGTTAGTGTCATACCCCAAAATAAGAAAGAGGCTCGGAAAGTTTCTAAGCCGGCTGGCCTTTTGGTTCCCGGAAAGGAGCTCCTTCCTCAACTCGAGTTGTCCGCTCGGGTACACAGTCTAGAACACATACCCAGGTTTTAAACTTAGAATAACGTGACTTCATGTCGGATCCCTAGTAGGAACGCTTATTTGCATCATGTTGCATTTGACTTAGGGGACTCAACACAGGGGTTGGGTCCGTCTAGGACAGGCAACCTGAAATGAAAGACCATCTTGCTATGCCATGTTTGTTTCAAGCATTTATTCGTTTCAGACTTGCATGCCGACCGATTTGTAAATATTGAGGAATAATGAAAAAAAAAAGAGAAAGAAAAGTGACAGTGCAGAGAGATAACTACTCATTGTTAGAAAACAAACCAATGCCCAAGTAGTGTCGAAACTCTACCGGATTTTGAGAATAAAAAGGAAAAAAGAGAATTGTTATTTTTAAAGTAGTTTGTTATTACTTAAAAGAAAAAAAAAGAAAAACGTTTTATTTTAATAATAAAAAAAACAAGCTTTATTTTTCAATAAAAAAAAGTGATTTTATTCATAAAAAATAGTCATTTGTTTGTCAATAAAATGAAAATTATAATAGTTCGTTTTATATGCCAATGAATTGAAAAATAATAGTTTGTTTTCAAAAATAATTCGTGTTGCTTGTTAATAATAATAATAATAATATATATATATATATAATTGAAAAAAAAATAATAGTTTTTTTTCAAAAATAGTTCGTGTTGCTTGCTAATAAAAAAAATATAATAAAAAAATACATAAAAGAAAAGGAAATGTCATTGTTTTCAAAAGTAGTTTGCTTTATCGGACCGAACTACGCTGGTTTGATTCTCACGTGGTGTGAGATACGTAGGCAACCTTCATCGGGTCCAACCTCCCCTTTTCCAAAAATCAAAAAATGTGTGTTTAATTTTGTCAATAAAATTAAAGTGATGCCATTTTGAAAAATAGCCGAATGTTCCGAAAGGACGCCGGAAGGCTGTTTTTGCAAAAATAGCCACTTTGAATCATTGTAAATAATTTTTGGGCACAACCTTGAAATATTTCCTCGCGGAAATGTTGAAAGGTCGTAGCCGCAAAATCAAGTTTGGGTTACCACGCCTTTCAAAAAAATAAAAAAAAAAATTGTGTTTTTAATTTTGTCAATAAAATCAAAGTGATGCCGTTTTTGGAAATAGACGAATGTTCCGAAAGGACGCCGGAAGGTTGTTTTTGCAAAAATAGCCTCTTTGAGTCATTTTAGATAATTTACGAGCATAGCCTTGAAATATTCCTTGTGGAAATGTTACAAGGCCATAGCTGCAAAATCAAGTTCGGGTTCACTCCCCTTTGCCAAAAATATCCAAAAATATCGAAATTAATTTTTTATAAATAAATCAGGTGATGCTATTCTTGTTTAAAATAAGCCGAATGTTCCCCAAAAGAACGCCAGAAGGCTATTTTTGCAAGAATAGCCACTTTGAGTCTTTGTAAATAATTTTTGGGCACAGCCTTGAAATATTCCCTCGTGAAAATATTGAAAGGCCGTATCCGCAAAATTAAGTTTGAGTCATTACTCAACTTTGCAAAAAAAAAACAACATATGGTTTTGCTGAAATGGCCACATTTGGCATTTAAATTTTCCACATTTGGCATTTAAACTTTCTCAGTCTTGTGTTGGCCTGTGTCGGTGCTGAACGATGCCCCATGGGCCCTAAGATGAAAAATTTTGAATTTGTAGTCTCTTAAATAAAATTTTGCAAAAATAGCCGCTTTGTCAAATAAGCCATTACATGGCCAATTTTGTAAAAATAGTCAATTGACATTAGAAACTTCTCCGTCTTGTGTTGGCTTATGGCGATGCCGAACGATGCCCCCATGAGCCACAGGAGGAAAATTATTTTCAAGTTTATCTCTTTTAAATAAATTTTGCAAAAATAGCCATTTTTGCAAATAAGCCATTACATGGCTAATTTTGTAGAAATAGTCATAATTGGCGCTAAAAATATTCTTATTCTTGTAGAAATCTCTGGCACAAGGTGTGAAAGTTTTTCATCAGAGTTTGTAGTTGGAGTCGGCTTTTATAATTTTTCTTCAAAAAAGAAAAAAAAATCAAATAAACATCTCTTTATTTCTTGCATTAATTTGCAAGAACTACGCTCGGTCTGATTCATGCGGGGTCATGATACGTAGGCAATCCACATAGGATTCGACCATATCCATAACCAAAATAAAAAAAAATGAAAAAAAAACTACAAGAGGAAAAAAAGAAAAGAAAAAGAGAAAAATAGAAAAATAACAAAAACAATTTAGAAAATAAAGGAAAGTTAGGAAAGCACATATATGAGAAGTTGGAATGACGCATGAAACCGAAGCAAATGCATGATAGAAAGGTTTAACTGCTTAGGTTCATTGCATCCTTAATGCACGTTTACCTGTTTGTCCAATGCCCTAACGCTAACGTAATGTCTTCACTTTGTTGTGTCCGTTTCCAGGAAGGTGGTTGGTTGTGGTTCTAAAATAACTCTTCCCTATAACACAAAGTCAGAGGACAATGGCAGAGAATCTCAAGGCCGAGTGGGTTGGTACCGGTACCCGACAACAGTTGGTTGAACGGAACCACATGTTAGTTGAAGAAGTCAAAATATTGAGACAACATGTGGCTGAAATGTATCGGGCGTGGATGGATGGAAAAGCACTACCCCCGCCACCACCTAGTTTCATGGACCCTGTCCTTACACTGAACCCGATGCCAAATATACCTGCCTCTCCATATATACCTACCTATCATAGCTTTTCCAGCCACTCGAGTAGCTCAATTACTCGTCCCCCGGCTATGTTTTCACAACGCTACTCCCGTCCCCAACACCACTACTCTCCCCGGGACACCCAAAATCGTACTTCACCTTCCAGGTACCCAGCTCCACAAAAAGCCTACCAACCCCCGCGAACATACCGGAAACCCCCTGGGTTAGGTTTCAGGCCAAATAAGGCGTTTAGGGAGGAGAGGTTGCTGAAGCGAGAAAAGGCTCTTACCCCTATCGGAGAATCCTATGCAAGTCCGTTTGAAAGGTTAAAGCATGTCGGCCTGATTACACCGCTCCCCGAATATACTCCCGATCCACGTGCAAGAAGCTTCGATCCTATTGCACGATGTGCATACCATTCCAGTGTCAGAGGGCACGATATTGAGAGTTGTCGTACCTTGAAAAAGGAAATAGAAAGAATGATTCAAAAAGGATGGTTGATTGTGATCAATGACGATGACAGGGAGCACACGAATCCTTTGGGGGGTATATTGACTGAAGCTAAAAATGTTGAAGCAGATGGAAGCCTCAGCAATATTGGGAGATTTATGGTGTCCCAAGTCACCTGTTTTAATCCCGAACCGAGGAAATTTACGACTTTGTATTACGGTCTGCGAAATTAGAAACCTGGATAAGGAATTCTGTTAACCCGGGAGAAGGTGTTAGGCACTCCCGGATTCCATGGTTTTAGCACGGTCGCTCAACTGCAATTTTTGTTTCTATCTGATTTCTTTATATATTTTTTATTTATGTGCTCTTATATTCCGCTTTTTAATTTTAGAAGAATTGCAACGTCACGAAAATACATTTCGAGTCACACCACAACCAGTACGCCTGTGACTTTAATATATTTCAGTTTCGCCGAGAGTAAGATTTGGGTCACATAAATGCGCACCCGTATTTAGGAAAGTATTTTATTAAAGTCGTGCCTAAAGAATCTATCGTGTTGTTTAACTTTGGGAAAGACCATGAAATTCACTGAACGGTCATTCCGAGTCTAGATTTCTTATTACAATAATTGAGGGCCCCGTGCATTTTTTTTGTTTTCTAACGAGGCTCATCTCATTATTTATTAAAGGCCATACTACGATTTTCTATCAAAGATTTGTCTCTAAAAGGCCCTAATTATTTGTTATTTTGCTTCATTTTTATGTCACTAGGAGACTTTTATAATGTTTAAACTTATTAATGACGTATTTAGGCCTGTAGGACTGAATGATTTAAAATTCACATGTTCAATGTTTTAAGTGAAGATACTCTGCCGCCTTGCCGTTTTTAACTTATTTGATATCCAAGTTCGTATTTTAGAGAGTAATCCATTATTGAGATACAAGTCTGTTTAAGCAATCCAACAGTTCGGTGGTGATTGTTATACCTACTATATCGATATTATGTGGCCCTGTTGTTAGAGTTTCAAAAACAATTTCAAATCTCTGTAGCTAATCTTATCCATATGTAATGTAATTCCTAAAAGGAACAGAAATCTAAACCATACAATAATCAATGTCTTCAACATAGCTAACATAATACTACTACTTTAAATTAAGCAACTATTTATTATCTATTACAAGTTATATATCAGCTATCTAAACCATAGTAACTGGCAGTAATTTAGAGTAAATCAACTAACTTAGCGGTCCAATTCTCGATTACATATGTCAAGCAGTTTAGATTTCACAATAGATCTCTTAAATCAATGGCAATTCACAAACGAAAAAAAAAGTAAAGTCAACAGAGATCAATAAGAGAAGGGAACATCACTTCAATTTATTTCCATAAGCCTGAGGTTACAAATGTGTACCTGAAATGGTAATGGAAGGAGAAGATCAGCAACAGTAATACCAACAGCAATACAACAGCAAGGATCAAATGCGGTTCAAACAGTCGACAGCCCAGGAACAGTTGCAGCAGAACCAAACAGTCACGCCAACACCAAACAAATATGAATTTCTAACAATATATGCAATGATTTTTAACTTGTAAAACCCAACAGTGATAACCGACCCTCAGGTACCCAATTGAACTTGAAACTAAACAGGAATTCAATGGGACAGTATGTTAAACTTATACTAAAATGGTATTGAATCTGTTTTTGACTCCTAAGGGCTAAATCTCAACTTAATGTTTTAACTCTCTATTTCTCAAATGAATCCCTATTCTGTTCTCTCTGTTTGTGTTCTTCTCAATGAGTATTTGTCAGTGTCTATGTCTTTTCTTAAAACTCCACAGGCTCTTAAGTGTCTCCTCTGTATATCCTCCCCAATCTGTATTCTAGATTCTCTTCTCTTAAGTTTCCATGACTCTCTCTCTGTTTCTTTCTAGTGTTTCTTCCTATCTTCCTTCCTCCAGAAATCCTTTTCTGTATATGTGTGTGTCTGTTTTTCTCAATGTGTGAATCCCCTCTATCACTGTATTTTTCAGCTCTCCCTCCTCTCTGTATCCTTGGTTTCAGAGTTGTATCTCTCAAGAGTATCCCCTACTGTGTATTTGAAAACTCTCTGTATATCCCTCACCCAAGGTGTCTATCTGTATCTCTGCCCCTCAGCTCTTAGCTGCCTCCTGTTTTATAGACCACAAAAATAGAACAGCCTCTCTCCCCTCATCCCCTGCACATGCCTCTCTTTAACCTTTTCAATCACCCCCATGTGTTTTCCTGATTTACAGCTCTTAAGAGCACCTAACAGTATTAAAAACTAATTTCTGACCCTTATATTCTCTGCCCAACCCACTACTTAATATCTAATCCTATTTTTAATTCAAAAATGTGTTAGCAGCCCATATCTTTGTTCAAATTCTTTCAAACTTTGTAAACATGGTGTCCATGTGATCTCCTTTCCTTTCTGACACTACAGTGTATTGATTAACTTATTAGTCCAATAGTATTACCTAATCAACAACTTGCTGGATCATTTTCATCTTCTCAAATTCCAAACTACCCTCGAAAACTCTATTAGGAATGCAGCTATAACCAATTCATCCTAAGCTTAAAACCTATTTCAATTTCAAATCACACAACACCCCAATTCAATTCAATAGTGCTTAATCAACTATCCAGAATTTCAAACAATCAAACCTACGCAATTAAACGACGACATTTAACAATCGATTCCAACACATGAAAATCAACAAACAACAAATCGACGAATAATACCAATGATTCACGGTTTTCGGCAGAAAATAGAAAAATACGAAACTAGCTATTCGACGACGCTAACCGTAACGAATATTTATCTTATGACAAACCACAATCAAATAAACAAACAGAAAACAATTGACCGAATAAAGGTCTTATGGAGTAGAGGAACAGAAAATTTAAAGAGAAGCAAAAAATATAAAACATTCATACAATTAAGAAATAAGAAGAGAGAAAAGGAAAAATACCATGAGAGAAGAAATCAAAGCTCGAACGAACCCCGGACCAATCTCGGATTTGGCTCAAATTTGGATTTTGGAGTCTAACGGAACTTAATTGAAATGTTTTCAAATGAAAACATCTCAATTAAGGTCTATTAGACCCCAATTCGTTTTGATTTGGGACTCCCGTGAGCTACAGATACAGCTACCCGCTGATACCACTGATACCACTAGCTGTAGTTGTAGCTCACAGGAGTGCCACATCGGAATTGAGAGAGAGTCTTTGGCTAGTTAAGTAAGGGTGTTGGACCACCACGTGCATAGGCCTTTTCCCCAGTGGACCAGCTGGGGAGGAACAAAACCGTGCGGGCTAGGCCCAAAGTGGACAATATATGCACAGTGGTGGGCCGGGTCATTACAATTGGTATCAGAGCCGACTCTCTGGAGTACGATGGGTAGGTACTAGGTATGTTTTCTATGCTCGTTCGAGGACGAACGAATCTTTAAGTGTGGGAAGATGTAACGACCCGACCGGTCGTTTTAGAAAATTTTGCCCCAATCCCTAATTTAACTGTTCCCCCAAGTTCATTTCTGCTATTGTGGGTTGCCGGGAGAGTCGATTCTAAAAAATTTGAGCATTTTGGGACACTTAGTCCCTAAATAAGAGCTTTGAAGCTAGAAAATGGCCCGTAGCCGGAACAGTGTTAAGACGATCTCGAAACGGAAATCCGATGGTTTCATTAGCTCCGTTAGGTGATTTCGGGGTTGGGAGCGCATTTGGAATGTATTTTGGAGGTCCGTAGCTCAATTAGGCTTGAAATGCCGAAGGTTGAAATTTTGGCGAATCCGAACGATAGGTGAGATTTTGATCCGGGGTCGGAATGGAATTCCGACAATTTCTGTAGCTTCGTTATGTGATTTTGGATATGTCCGCAAATTTTCAGGTCATTCGGACGTCGTTTGGTCGGGTTTTAGGTAGAATGTGCAATTCGGAAAGTTTTAAGAAATTTAGGCTTGAATTCGATGTGAATTATGGGTTTTGATGTTGTTAGACGCGTTTTAAGGATTGGAACAAGTTTGAATAAGGTATTAGGATGTGTTGGTGTGTTTGGATGAGGTCCCGGGGGCCTCGGGGTGGTTTCGGATGGTTAAACGGAAGGAAAACATGGAAAATTGCAGGTTGGGCCTTCTGTTCTGTCGTTTTCGCCCCTGCGGAAATGGGACCGCAGAGGCGAGTCCGCAGGAGCGGAACTTGGGGCGCGGGAGCGCCTGGGTTCGCAGAGGCAGATCCTCTTCCGCTGAGGCGGAGTCGCGGGTGCGGAAGACTCGTCGCAGAAGCGACCTTGGGTCGGGGAGTGAGAACCGCGGGAGCGGAGGGGAAATCCGCTTAAGCGAGTCCGCAGAAGCGGACCACTGATCGCAGAAGCAGGAAGGCTCGCAGGAGCGGTTGTCCAATCGCGGAAGCGGACGCGCGGAAGCGGTCCTTTTCTCGCAGAAGCGGATTGGGCCAGCCAGGCCTAGACTTCGCAAAAGCGACATTTTGTCGCGGAAGCGGATCCGCAGAAGCGGAATTTTGTCCGCAGAAGCGGAAATCGCAGAGAGTTAATTATATTCGAAGTTAGAAATTTCAGAAACATTTCCAAACTTTGAGGGCTCGGCTTAAGGGGCGATTTGGGCGATTTTGAAGGGAGATTCAAGGGGTTTCTTCAGGTAATCAATTATAGACTCCAATTATGATTGTTGTTGATAATATTATGCAAGTTTTTCATGAAAATGGAGGAATTTGGGGTAATTAATGGGGGTTTTCACCCTAGACCAAAACCTTTAGAAAATCAAGGTTTTGAGTGGGCAAATGGAGTCCGAATTTGATAAATTTTATATGCTTAGACTCGTATTGAGACAAGGGTTCCGAATATATAACTTTCGTGATTTTTCGATAAGCGTACCGAAAGTCGGGTTTTGGCAACTTGTGGGTTTTGGTGAATTTCTGAGTTAATTTGATTGGGTAATGCCCAATTGGCCTATTTTGATGTGATTCTATTGATTTTTATCAGATTCTACACTTGTGGAGGCCGGCATTCGCGGCAAGAGGGTTATTTCTTAGCGGTTTCGTACCGGAATTGAGGTAAGTGGCTTGTCTAACCTCGTGTGGGGGACTTTCACCCCTAGGATATTATGTGATATTTTAAATGCCCTGTACGCGAGGTGACGGGCGCGTACATGCGCTGGTTGTTGAATACATATTTTACTTAAAATGTTTAATGAGTAATATTCCTGTTTTTAGCTGTTAAATTCGACATTTCTACCCGGTAGTAGTTAGAAAAGCATGATTAGATAGAATCTAATTGTCTAGTTGCTTAATTGACTTACTTGAGTTTTCTGGTAATCGCTGTGGCTGTTCATCGGCGAAGTTATCGTTAAGCATATTATACTTCTCTCTGTGTATTCCTTTACTTGCTGTGGTTATGGACTACGGGTTCGATTCCCGAGATCCTGAGATTATTGAAATATGGACTACGGGTTCGATTCCCGAGATCCTGAGATTTATTGGAATGTGGACTGCGGGTTCGATTCCCGGAGATCCTGAGATTTATTGAGATGTGGACTACGGGTTCGATTCCCGGAGATCCTGAGATTTATTGAGATGTGGACTACGGGTTTGATTCCCGAGATCCCGAGTTATTGGTAGGGACTACGGGTTTGATTCCCGAGATCCCGAGTTATTGGTAGGGACTGCGGGTTCGATTCCCGGAGATCCTGAGTTATTGGTAGGGACTGTGGGTTCGATTCCCGGAGATCCTGAGTTATTGATTATTTATTGAGACATGGGCCGCGGGTTCGATTCCCGGAGACCCAGAGGTACTGAGATTGGGACTGTGGGTTCAATTCCCACAGATCCTGGATTCGTTTATTTGAGTTGGTTATTTGTTGTTAGCTTAATTGTAGACAGTTGCAGTAATCATCATAATGTTGTTGTTTCGGAAATTATTATCATTTAAACTCTTTATTTTGTTATCATCATTATATTATTGTTTTCTCAGTAGGGCCCTGACCTACCTCGTCACTACTCCATCGAGGTTAGGCTTGGCACTTACTGAGTACCGCCGTGGTGTACTCATGCTACTCTTCTGCACACTTTTGTTGTGCAGATCCAGGTACATCAGAGAGGGCTCGTACTAGGTGATTCCGCAGCTTTCTGGGAGACTTCGAGGTATGATCTGTGATTCACGTATCCGGAGGCTTCCCTTCTATTCTAGTATTACTAGTTGACATTTTTCTTCATTTCGTTGTTAGATACTCTTTACACATAGAGCCACGGTTGTATTTCCCTTTTAGTCTGTGTTACCGTGGGGTTCCGGATCTTGGTAGTGTTTTATTCGTTGTGTGACGGATGTATGTGCCAAGCGGCACGGATTACATATCTTTTATGTTATTTTTCCGCTGTTTCTTATTTAAGTATTTATAACTTATATATTCCGCAACGTGTTAGGCTTACCTAGTCTTGGGGAACGAATAATACCCATGATTCACGGTTTTCGGCAGAAAATAGAAAAATACGAAACTAGCTATTCGACGACGCTAACCGTAACGAATATTTATCTTATGACAAACCACAATCAAATAAACAAACAGAAAACAATTGACCGAATAAAGGTCTTATGGAGTAGAAGAACAGAAAATTTTAAGAGAAGCAAAAAATATAAAACATTCACACAATTAAAAAAAAATAAGAAGAGAGAAAAGGAAAAAATACCATGAGAGAAGAAATCAAAGCTCGAACGAACCCCGGACCAATCTCGGATTTGGCTCAAATTTGGATTTTGGAGTCTAACGGAACTTAATCGAAATGTTTTCAAATGAAAACATCTCAATTAAGGTCTATTAGACCCCAATTCGTTTTGATTTTGGACCCCAAATCCCTAATTTGATTTCTAGGGTTCTTGAACTCGGTTTTGGGTCTTGACTAGTTCCGGCCGGATTCGAACAAAACCAACTATGGTTTGGTGACGAGGGAGGCTAGGGAAGTGTTTGGGGTGAGTTTGGGGGTGTTTGGTGTAGATTGGGTTCGGACTCGAATCTTCGATTGAAGATTCGAGGAGCTCGGGCTTGATTCGAAACAAACCATGCATGGATTCGAAGAGGGGGGTTAAGGTGGTCGTATGGTGTTATTTTGGTGGCCGGCGGCGTTGTTGCCGCCGGGTTTCAGGCGGTGGAAAGGGAGGGCGGCGCTAGGGTTTAGTTTCGTCTCTGATAGAGACGATGGAGAGGTAGGGGAATGAGGAGAAGTGAGGTGGGTTAGGCGGGTTTGGGGGGTTATTTGTGTATTATATCCAACTTTAATCTTAGCCGTTGGATTATTACATCCAACGGTTGAGATTGATCGAGCAACACTGGAACGCCGTCGTTTAAGTGTGATACGACGCCGTGTAATTAAGTTAAGAGACGGGTCGGTTCAAAGCAAAGGGGACGGGTCAGGCATTTTTTGGATTGGGCTCTGGGCTGGTGTTATCCGGGTTGGGGTGTTGATTTGGGGTTTTGCCCGTTTTGGGCTTGGAATTTTTGGGTTATTGGCCCATTTCTTCTACTCTTTGTTTTTCTTTTATTTTCTTTAATCTAACTTGTATTTTTTGTATTTTATTCTTTTTGAATATTTTTTTTATATTTTCCCTACTTTGTAGTTATTTGGAATTAATTAAAACTAAACTAATTACCTTCTTTTTGGCAATTTTCAATTTAAAAAGCTAACTAATTTTTTTTGATTTTTTTCTTTAATTTGTTAGGAAAAGAATTAATTTCCTAAAGATGCAAATTTTTGTATTTTCATTTATCACACGCAAATAACATGCAAAACAACTAACACAAAATTCACACAAAATTATAACAATGAGGAAAATTGATTCAAAAAGGGTGGTTGATTGTGATCAATGACGATGACAGAGAGCACACGAATCCTCTGGGGGGTGTATTGACTGAAGCTAAAAATGTTGAAGTAGATGGCAGCCTCGGCAATATTGATGCAGAACTTAGTGGCTAAAGCGCCGTGCTTGGTAATTGGGAAGACACTCCATCTTTTGGTCGGCTAGATGGAGCTTTGGTGGTTCGTTTTTGTTGTCATTTCTGTTGTCCGAGTTATTTTCAGGGTTTTCTTGTGGTCAAACCCTTTTGTCCTAGCAGTTTGCTTTGGTCTTGCCCAGTTTTGTTTCAGGGCCGTACTCTAGTTTGTTTTGCTTGTTTTGTCATTGAACCATTTCGTCATTAGTTTAATGAAGCTTTCGGTCTTTTGTTACTTCCGGTCATTTTATTTGTTTAGTTCTTTTTACCCTTTAGATTTGTCTTGTGCTCAAACGCCGAATCTAGTGACACGACATGCGCACACATAATTGTGGCTTAATTCTAAAAGTTAATCATTAAGCAATTGGAAGATGATCGGGTCATCTAAAGGAAATAAAAACAATTTGAGACTATTTGGATCCTGAGTCATGTGAAACCGGGGCAAGTAAAAAGGAAACAGTCAAAGGCAAGTTGGCCAAAATTGACATGGGGTCGTTCATAATGAGAGTGTTGCCCAACAGTGCTTTAAAGATATGACGAATATTAATTGTGTTGTTTACACTTGGCATGTTTTGAAGATTGGAATGACGAAGGCATTTTGTTCCGCTATCCAAACACTTTATCCATCGTCAACCCTTTGAGGCTTATTTTAAATTCTTTCATACCCCTCCTTCGGAATTAGTTGCAAAGACTAGAAACACAAGTTTGAAAGGCAAAAGAAGAAAGGGATAAAGAAAAAGTAAAGAAAAAGAAAACAACAAAAAGAGATAAAGAAAAGAAAAAGAAAAATGTATGAAAAAAAAAACTTGAAAAAGAGGAATTGGGAACTACGTTTGACCTGATTCCTCAAAGAGGATACGTAGGCGCTTCACAGCTCGGTCATAGTGTAAATAAAAACCAAAAAAATCCCCAAGCAAGAAACAGGGGCGGTAAAGTAAAAAAAAAATGTGTTTATGTAAGGAAAATATAGGATTCCGAAGGTTGTAATTTTGAACCCAATTTGTTTTATTTTGAGCCTTTAATACCCTTTCTTTCTAGCCCTGTCCAAACCCACATTACGGTCCAAAGAAAGACCTTCTGACCAATCTTCAAAAGAGGCTGAGTTAGGCAAATGAGAGAAGTTTCATCGGGACATAACACTCTGATTCCCGTCAGAAAAGACTCTGATCTGCAACAGAAGAAATATGAGAGAATCTTAGCAGTAACACCACCAATCCCCAGCGGAAAAGTAACACAAATGAGAGAGTCTTAGCGGTGAAAACCTTCACAGGCACCATAAGGCGATGAAAGATGAGAGAAAACCGAAATGAGAGAGGCTTGGTAGCGAAAACCCCTCGGGCACTACAAGTCGAACGAAGGTTGGAAATGAGATAGGAAAGCCCCAGGAGAAGATTACAAAAGGCGGCTTAACGACGGAGGATAGGCTATATGTGCATGTCATGTCCATTAGAGTTGGTATCCACGTTTGATAGGGTTATTTTATAATTTTTCTTTTTAGAGAGTCATCCTTGTTTTTGTCTTTTATTCTGTTTCCTTTTATCTTTCTCCTTTCATAAAAAATTCCCCAATAGAGTCTGTTTGTAAGAAATGACTTCAAAATTTTCCATCAGCTTTCCCAATTATGCAAGACGGAATTTGATTGGTACACCCAAGTGGTATAAGTGAGGAGGGATTAAGCGCAAAGCCAGTGTCCGGAAGGATATTCCCCAGCAATAGGAAATCGACAAAGGGGTGGATCGGTGTGAAAAAGGATATCTCAATGAAGGTTAATGACCTCGAGGCCAAGGCCAATGAGACTCGAAGGTCGGGAAATGCCCATTCCTTAGATATGCCGCCAAAGAAGGGGAGATATCCCCAGCAGAAAGGTATTTTCAGTGACAAGGGTGAACAAAGAAAATGGTTCACCAGTAAAACATGCAAGGTCTTCACGAAGGGTCACTATTATAGGAATTCGAGTGGTCAGTGGAAAACCACGTGGAAAGGTTCGCGAATAAAGAGTCGTCAAGGAAGGCGGGGAAGCAAGAAAGGAGAAAACTATCCCCAGCATGAATATCATCAAATGATAACATCCCCGGCAGGGTCTGACAATGAAACGCAGAGCAGGGAAAGAAGAGGAGAACCATCCCCAGCAGGAGCACCACAACCAGCCACCACATTTTAAAACTAACTAATTTTTCTTTGATTTGAAACAGGAAGAGGAGGGGTTGTTGGCAGAAAAGCATGCCACGAAGAAGATTCTCAAACTGGGGCAGAAAATTTTCTCCCGTTGCGAAAATTTTCTCGAAACCAAATACCTGGTTGGGGAAAGAAGCCAGATAACGCGAGGAAATGATCTTTGAACCCAATTATCCCCAGCAGCTTTGAAAGAAAGAAAACTACAAGTTGTGATAGAGGAAATTATACCCCCAGCAAATAGGACAAAATGAGGAAGCTTGCGTGCAGAAAGGCAAGAAGCCGGTATCATCCCCGGCAGTTCTCGGAAAAATGAAACACTGATTTCGAGATTTCTCCGGCAGCATTATATCCCACAAGTTTTTCAAGGGAGCCAAGCGCGAGTCCCGAATGAGGTTTGGAAAGAGGAAAAAGGAAAAGGGATTCCCCGACAGTGTAATCCCCAGCTGATGACATTTCAATCCCCAGCGATCCCGGGAGAGAATAAAGGTTTTGAAGGAAGTAGAAAAAAAGGAAATAAAGAATACTGCCCCAGCAGGTAAGTAATTAGTCCCAAAGACATCCCCAGCAGTCAAGAGAAAAATAACACAACCCGGGAGGAAAGCAATTCCAAAACAAGGTAATTCGGAAGAAAGGATGGCCTAAGAAGCGATGCAGGAAGAAGAAAGTGGTGCAGGAAGCAAAGGAAGGCGACATGGATGGGATGGAGTTAGTAAGATGTTGTTGAAGTCAGGAGCCCGCCTGGAAAGAGGAATGGCGATTTATTTTTTCAAAAGATGTGGTTGAAGTCAGGAGCCCGCCTGAAGAGAGGAATGGCGATTTATTTTTTCAAAAGTTGACGTTGAAGTCAGGGGCCCGCCTGAAGAGAGGAATGGCGATTAATTTTCAGAGTTGATGGTTGAAGTCAGGAGCCCGCCTGAAGAGAGGAATGACGATTTATTTTCAAAAGATGTTGTTGAAGTCAGGAGCCCGCCTGAAGAGAGGAATGGCAATTTATTTTCAAAAGATGTTGTTGAAGTCAGGAGCCCGCCTGAAGAGAGGAATGGCGATTTATTTTCAAAAAATGTTGTTGAAGTCGGGAGCCCACTTGAAGAATGGAGTGGCGATTTATTTTCAAAGGATGTTGTTGAAGTCGGAGCCCGCCCGAAGAGAGGAATGGCGATTTATTTTCAAAAGTTGATGTTGAAGTCGGGAGCCCGCCCTGAAGAGAGGAATGGCGATTTATTTTCAAAGGATGTTGTTGAAGTCAGGAGCCCGCCTGAAGAGAGGAATGGCGATTTATTTTCAAAAGTTGATGTTGAAGTCAGGAGCCCGCCTGAAGAGAGGAATGGCGATTTATTTTCAAAAGATGTTGTTGAAGTCAGGAGCCCGCCTGAAGAGAGGAATGGCATTTTAATTTGCTAGGATGTTGAAGTCAGGAGCCCGCCTGAAAAGAGGAATGGCGTTTTAATTTGCTAAGATATTAAAGTCAGGAGCCCGCCTGAAGAGAGGAATGGCGATTTATTTTCAAAAGATGTTGAAGTCAGGAGCCCGCCTGAAGAGAGGAGTGGCGATATATTTTGGAAGTTGTAGTTGAAGTCAGGATGCCCGCCTGAAGAATGGAATGGCGATTTATGATTAGAGTTTGTCGATAAAGTCAGAAGCCCGCCGGAAAAGCAGAACGGCGTCTCAGTTTCCAAGATTTGATAAGGATAGTGAACAATCGGAAAGTGACGGAGTGTAACGGAAATCCCCAGCATGAATCAGAAGGAAGGCAACAAGGATCAGAAAAGATAGATTCAGACTTCGAAGGAGAATAGCTCGAAGATCACAAGTAAGGGAATTCACTTCGGAGTGCAATGCAAGTTAGCAACAAGAGAAGCTTGCGACCAGAATGCGAGTCAACAGTCCGAGATGATCAACAGAAGTTAGTCACAATAAAAAAAAAGGCAAGGAGTGGCATGAAGCCAATCCAAAATGCAGAAGTTGATGAAAGATGTGGCATGCTCGAGACATGGCCGAGGTCACAAGCACTGTATACCTGGTCTTGATTCGAAAAGCAGCACCTGCAACTAGCAAGTACCAATATTCAAATTTAGAGTCCGCATGAAGCACCAACCAATACTCGAGATCAAGCTTCGGAAGACTTATAGATAGGAATTTTGTAACTAGTAGCTGATAGGCTTAGTTAGTCTTTTTCATGTTTTGATTTTTGATGTAATAACAGGACTACAGACCGGAACCTCGACGGAACGGAACCTCGGCGAAACGGCACCTCGACTGGCTCTCCACTTCGGTTACCCCATATTCTTACTCACTTTCGAACTACACGTGGCCTGATTCCTTTATAGCCAAGGATATGTAGGCAGCTCAGATACAAGGGCTCGGTCACATTTCTTTCCTCTTAGTTTAGTCTCTCTGAATAAGGGTCGGGTCAAAACACTTATCTAGTCGTTCTTTGTCTGAAAACTCTTTGTGTTTTAAGTCAAAGAGGGGCAGCTGTAGATGCGTGATTTTGCCCCTACCCGAGATTTTTTATATTTTTAGCGTAAAATACTTAGTTTAGTTTTAATATAGCTATTTTAGCTAAATTTGACTCTTTTACTTTATTTTTACCTTAAAATGAAAAATAACAAAAATATAGTTTTATTAATGTTTCGTAGTCATTTTTAAACTTGAAAAATACAAAAATAGTACTTTATATTTTTATCTTTTTATAAAAACGAAAATAATAAAAATAGTTGCATTAACATTTTGTAGTTACTTTAATTTTGAAAGAAAAATATAAAAAAAAATAACTTTGTTTTAATTATTAGTCTTATAGTTATTTTGCTTACGTAGGATTAATTAATAACACCGTGTTCTTATTCTCGGTTCCGGGCAAAGAATAATATTTGGATTCAAACTACCCGGTTTTATAATTTTCGGATCTAGCCCATAATAATCCGAGCCCACCACACGTGGGGGACACGGACGGAGCACGAGACGGAACCCATAACTCTTGAAACCCACGTGGAGACCCATCACTCTTGGTCTCTCACGTGGGCAGAAATTCCAACGGGCAGAGATGGGGGGAGGATTCTGAAGAGAAAAAAAACAAGAGAGAGAGGAGACTATCGTTCTTCTTCTTCATTTTTAGAAAAGAAGACGACGGTGATCTTCTTCATTTTTGAAACGAAGAAAGCTAAGGCCAGCAGCCCTTCCTCGTCGACCAGCCCCCCTCCCCGTTGCCTCCCGTCGTCGACCAACCCCGTCACCAAGCTCCCGTCGTCGACCACCAATTCTCCTCCAGTTCGTCGCCCAACCCACCTGCTTCACCTATTCGTGAACGACCCTCAAGCAACACCGTTGCTCACCTTCCAAACGCCTACAATCTAAAAAGAACAACCGCAACCCGAAACTCCGGCGAAATCCAGCACCAAAACAATCCAAAAGCGCACCCTGAAGAGCTCCTTGTTACTGTTTTGCTTTGGTTGAGTTTTTCTGGTCGAAGTTTCATCTGTGTAATCCCTAAATTTTCATATATAAAAGTTGTTTTGGAGCCATGGAATCGCCACTCATTATCCGCTGATTCGCGTAATTATTGTACTGTTTCTCGTTGCTGTCTTGTTGCTATCCTCATGCAATGTTGCAGAGCGTAACACTCACTTAGCTATTCGGAGGTGCATTTGTCGAAGTTGATATATTATTGGAAGGTAAGCATAATTTGTTAAAGGAGGATCGGTCAAAGCCAGAGATTTACGCGGACGAGCATGAGGAATTGCTGGACGCCGCTGATTTGAGCTGGACTAGCCCTTGGAAAAACTTGTCATCAACGCCACGAAAAACTTTTGGTCATCAAACTCATTGCGGCAAATGCAACATGTTTCAAGGACAATAATGTGAAGATTGCTTGTATATGAGGTCATTAGGAGCTGTACGTGAGCTGCTTGTCTATCGATATGGACTGCACTGTTTGCTGAGTTTCATAGCTTGGCTATTGGACTTTTATTTGGTCGTTCCTTGCGATTTTTCAATAATCAAGGTATGTTCCAAGTCTATATGTAATTCGTTGTGATTTTAATGAATGAAACTATGTTAGTTAAATGTTGAATATTAGATGATCTGATGTTAATGTGTGAATTACTTTATTGTTGATGTTTTAATGATCTGAAAAACAAACGATGCCTTCCTCTGTAAAGATCATGGAACAGGAATGTAGATTTGTTAATATTGTTAGTAAATAGGGAGTTTTATTTTTAGTATCCAACTTGCTCATGCTTAATGTGGAAATGAGTGATAATGTTACATTTGTACATACGGGTGCTTGTTTATGTATACACTACGTGGTATGATTGAGTGTGTTCAATTTCTTTGAAAACTGAAATATATCCTTGAATGTGTTGACCCGCATCGTTGTATTGGGTGCTTGATCATATTGCTACAAATTTATATAAAAATGAAAAGCGGAAT
Source organism: Nicotiana noctiflora (assembly GCA_032618575.1). Taxonomy (NCBI): domain Eukaryota; kingdom Viridiplantae; phylum Streptophyta; class Magnoliopsida; order Solanales; family Solanaceae; genus Nicotiana; species Nicotiana noctiflora. The sequence goes on from JASVEL010012337.1 coordinate 48,043, forward strand.
ATAAGAGCACATAAATAAAAATATATAAAGAAATCAGATAGAAACAAAAATTGCAGTTGAGCGACCGTGCTAAAACCATGGAATCCGAGAGTGCCTAACACCTTCTCCCGGGTTAACAGAATTCCTTATCCAGGTTTCTAATTTTGCAGACTGTAATACAAAGTCATAAATTTCCTCGATTCGGGATTCAACCGGTGACTTGGGACACCATAAATCTTCCAAGTGGCGACTCTGAATTAAATAAATAAATCCCGTTTCGATTGTCCTTTAATTGGAAAAACTCCTTTGCTCCCTCGCGGGTTAGCGAAAAAAGGAGGCGTGACATTATCAGTCATAATACACAGTCTACTATAAGCCAGGAAGGACCAAGTCCAATTCCCCAATCATAATGCCACCACGCCCGTCACAAGACGCGTATCTCATCTCAACATAGCATTGTGAAGTGCTAGTACGTGGTTTCAAACCCTCAGTACATTATTTACTACTACCACTCACCTCGAACCGGTAGAAGCCTCAGTCCGTCTTGCACTTGCCTCGCAAATCAACGCCCTCGGATGCCAAATCTGCTCAAAATCAATTATAAAACATCAATTTATGCCCAATTCATGCAACCCATATGAAATAACCCCAAATTGCATCAAAACCCACAAAGTTGTCAAAACCCGACTTTTGGTGCGCTTCTTGAAAAATTATAAAAAGTTACATAATCGGAACCCTTGTCTCAATACGAGTCTAGGCATATAAAATTTACCAAATTCGGACTCCATTTGCCCGCTCAAATCGGTATTTTTCTACAATTTTAGGCCTAGGGCTAAAACCAACCTTTAATCCTCCATTTTCATAGAAATAATCCATGATTTCATGATAAAAGCGCGTAATTAAACCACGAAAATTACCTCCAACAATACCCCGATGATCTCCCAGCTATTTCCCTTCACTTTCTCTCTCTAGGCTTCAAAAATGGAGGGTTTTGCAAATGAACCCGTAATGAAATGTTTCTGGTTTTAAATTCACTTCCCGGGCCATTTACTCTACGCGTTCGCGTTCACTCCCACGCGTTCGCGATGCCCAGCTCCGGCTTAACCTTCGTGAACGCGACCTCTCCAACGCGTTCGCGATGAACAAGTTCCCAGCTGCCTGATTTTTCTTCTACGCGTTCGCGATACCCTTCACGCGAACGCGATGCACACCTTCACGCACCTACGCGAACGCTACCCCCTGAACGCGATCGCGAAGCTCAAGAATCATGGCCTACGCGAACGCGATACCCAGTCTCGCGATCGCGATGCTTTGATCCACCTGGCCTTCGCGAACGCGGCCCATGCCACGCGAACGCGAAGGCTTAAATTATGCCCAGTGATCTGCAATTTACAGCAGACTTCTCATTGCTTCAAAACGCCGGATGATGGTCCGGATTCACCCCGAGGCCCCCGGGACCCCAACGAAAACTACCAACATACTCCAAAACACGATACGAACTTGTTCCAAGCATAAAAACACCATCCTAAACATCAAAATCACCAATTACACACGGATTCAAGCCTAAGTTTCTTCAAAACTTCCGAAACTAACATTCGATCAAAAACCCGACCAAACGATGTCCGAAAGACCTGAAATTTTGCGGACATATCCAAAATCACATAACGAAGCTACAGGAATTGTCGGAATTCCATTCTGACCCCCGGATCAAAATCTCACCTACCATTCGGATTTCGCCAAAATTCAACCTTAGCCAATTCAAGCCTATTTCTACACCGGACCTCCAAATTCAATTCCGATTGCTCCCCTAAGTCACAAATCACCTCTCGGAACTAACCGAATCATCAGAATCCGATTCCGAGCCTTCTAACTAAATAGTCAACTCCGGGTTGACTTTCCTTATTCAAGTTTCCTTCAAAAAGGCTATATGCCTCATTTTCAATCCAATTCACTCCTAACTCACCCGATATACTCTAACACTGATATAAAAGCATAAAACATGAAATTACAACATAATGGAGTGGTAATTTCCGTGACGAAGGGCCGTGTCGTCACAATTTTGCATGTTCCTATGACTCGACTAACAATTTGAAATCCAAAATAAAGTCGCCTCAATGATATCCTAAAGAAGTATGTGTATTGCAACTTAGGAGATGTTTATTTTTAATGCATATACAGAAATAGCAGCACGTCCTAGGAGAAACATAAGAGCAGATTATGAAATAATTGTATTTTATTTTCTATTTTTATTGTAAATGGTCGCAAACTAGGTCCGTACAATCAATCGGGTTCATTCATTGTACAACCAACTATGACAGAAGAGTGACAAGTCAAAGCTCGAGTCCGGGTTATATCAAACCAAAGTGCGAAGTCAAGTAATTAAGTTCGAGACTCCAGAACCGAACAAGATCGAGGGAAATTTATCGAGCCAAATAATAGAAGGCCAAAATATTTGGGATGAGTTGGATTTCATGGCGAAAATTTCGGCATGTATCAAGGAGGGGCCGATTAATCAGCAAATCATGAGATTTTTTTACCTTGTATAGAATTGTACCAAGAGTAGAACACCCCTAATATATAAATGGGAGTCTGATCAATTGTAACACGCATAAAGAAAGCAATATGCTCATAATTGTTAGTTCTTATCATCTTGTTGTTTGGTTCTAACATTAGCTGAGACGCTTCTTGAATCGAGGGTGATCAAACTCATCGGCTGTTCAATTGGTGTGGTTTGTATTTATTTTCTTATTATTAATTTCTATATTAATCCGTCTTCTTAATTTGTATCAAGTTATATCATGAATCCTTAAAATCGCATAAAAAATCAATTGTTATCAAATTTTAAAGGGTAAACAGTTTGGCACCCACCGTGGGGCCAAGGATAATAGTGATTACTTGGTACTAACTTTCATAACACATACTAATTTACACATGTTCTTTGAAATATCTTTGACTCTAGGGATAAAATGTAAAACTCTCAGTCTACACCCCTTCACATTGACAATGATTTTGGCGACCGCGACAATAATAATAACATAGCAAGTGGTATTAGGGTTCCACTTTGGGATCCTAGGCTTTCAGACTCACTATGAGTCCGCAACTGTACTTGAATCCCTTTGCTTGTGACTCTAAGACTTTCAATGTTAGACATTTTTAAGTAACCTGACGATTCCTTCTGCTTGATTGGTATTCTTTACACATGAGAAATTTCTTTTTTAAAATGTTTTTTTACCAACTAATTGACTAATTCTGAAATCCCTTTAATAAGGCTGACGAATTGTCACTGATTTTTCTTCGATGAACCTCCTTTACCTTTTTTGACTTGGTTCATTCAAATTGGACTTGTAATTTTGGTTTCATGATTGTTTGATTGATTCCCTTGCCATATTTGGTACAAACCGTGTACTATTGATTATGTTTCTTAAATAACTTCTATGATTTACCCCTTTTATGCTACTTTGAAAGGTTTTAGTTAAAATTTCTTTCCTTAAATGGCTTTTACTTGTCGGAATTAGAATCCCTTAACCAAAGGGAGACTGATATCAATGATATTTCGTTGCATTTCGTACTTGTTTCTCTACACTATAAAAGGGACTACCCTTCTGCACTTTTAGGACACGACTTCATCTTTACACAACCTTCACACCACTAGTCCTTAACTTTCAATTCAATACTTTCACACTTGCAGTACTATTTTGAATTCAATACTCTGTTTTGCTTGGGATCTTTTGGAACTGCTTTGCTTGCAACTTGGCTCTTTTTTTTTCAAGACTATTGTTTTTGCTTATTTTTCCCCTGAAATTGGTATGTCCTAATTTAACTTTCCTGTCTCACCCCTATGTGTTTATTTACAGTTTTCTGCAATCCTATGTACTTTAATGCTCATGTTTAATGATTTATGCTAATTGTGTTCTTTCTTTGCATCTATTTCTGTTATGAGCCTCTACCCCCTATCCACTTCTATGTGTTTGAGTTAAGGCGCATGGCCTGGTAGTATTCAAATTGCTACTCAGGTCAGAGCCTGATCCACAATGGATTATAACTCCTAAGATCTGACTGACAGGCTCGTTAGGGGTGTGCCAGCATTCCCAATTGCTGGGCATGACCACCAGCCTGCCATGGCTTTTCCTAATTCCCCCCATGCACTTACACTTACTCTTAGACTCCTAAGTTCTAGCCCCCTCTTATAATCCTTGCTTTGGGACCTTGAGCTCCTTCTAAACTTGGACATTTGAGGGCTGGCCATTCCACACTACACCATTAATGTGATCCTGCAAATGTAATTGGGTGTAAGCATTGCTTGGAGTTCACAAAGCTCCTTGGAACTTTGATACACCCAAAGGTGAGAAAAGCTTTTGGAAATCTGATCCTTGAAGTTGGTTTACCTCATATTGTTGGACTTTGAGTCTCTGTTAGTCATTTATGTCAATATGACACAAATAGGTTCAGTAAATGATGAAGTACTTAATCCTTCAACCCAAAACAACACAGCGAAGAGATTACTCTTCAAACTGATTTTAACAAAGTGAAGAGATTATTCTTCAAACTTATTAGGAGAGTCACTTCGAAAATCAGAACAGTAAAGATATGTACAAACAATAAGATTCTTTAAGCTTGTTAGATAATCTGAAATTTTAAGTGACTAAAACTAGGAAAAATAAATGAACAGAAATGACAGAATTATGTTCCGAGCCCACAAATTCATTGTGTGTCCTTAAAGAATCTTATCTCCTCACTGTTTCACACTTCAAACCACTAAATTATCAGCAAACTCAAAATAATGGTGAAAATCACACGACTTTGACTTACTTTGTTTTGAAAGTAATGATGCAGAAAGAAGAAGGAGATGAAGCAGAAGATTTCAGGCTAAAAAAATCTGAAGGAATGACTGCTTATTTATAGCTAATTAATTGTGGATTGAAAGGGTTCGTGAAATGCAACCTCTCTTTGGTGGCTATTTGTGAAACAACCTCTCTTTGGTGGTTGTTTAATTAAACGCGAAAAAATTAAAGACGATTAATTTAACGTTACTAATAACGGTTATTTAAAATATTAATATAAAATATTAATATTTAATTAATAATTTTATTTTATTGGTCCAAGAAATCAAGTCAATCAATCATATCAATTGATGTTAAGCGAGCAAGCGATGACGACGGCACGAGGCCCCTTCTTGTTAGCTCCTTTTAAGAGTTTAAGGAAGTATTTCTATATTTAAACCCAACAAAATACTTGTCTTTAACCAATGAGGCACAAAGTACAAGAGCCAAAGTTGTCTTTTCATCTTCTTTCCTCATTTCCCATTCACTACTACAATTCACCCCAACAGACAATTGATGATAATGAGATTTACCGTGATGAAGGGGCAATGCTCGTGCATGTTCACATGTGATAGGCGTATAAAAGGCTCTGGATGATGATTTGAAGGGTCCTCGTACCTTATTCATGGAAGTTGGACTTGTTGGTGTGAAAACTACGGATTTAGAATTTTCAAAATGTGGGAGCTCAATTATTTTTAATTTAAAAATTGCTATTGAGACCGAGTGCTCCATTAATATATTTACATAAATTTGCTAATTTTTCATACAAGTAATAATATCTAGCTCTAAAAGTAATGGGTACTTGAACACCCATTACTCCTAGAGTAAGATCCGCCACTGCACCTCCCGTGCTCCTGTACAATCAAAGTTCCGAACTGGACTTTCTTGGAAACTTTACACAAACAATCTTAGCTTTCTGCTACAATTTAACTTGCTCTCGCTATGTTATTAAATTTTATAGGTTAATTCTCTTTGAATTGAAATTTTATTTACACCGTCCAAGTATATGATAGATGGAATGAGCCAAATTTGATGTCACTTTATTCTAGTAGGTTCTTTTGTTTTGTGGGCTTTAAAATTTGAATAGAGAAAGAGAGAGTAAATGAATAAAGTAGTTACTTTTAATGCTTTCTATAGACTAAAGAGGTGTTATAGTTGTAGCTATCTTTATCAACTGAAGGATGCCCCATTAAAGACAATAAAAATGACTTAAATGAAAACATTATGAACATGACTTTAGTTGTATCCTGTCCCATCTATACATGAATGTAAGAGCAGTCAGTAGGTAGCAATGTGAAAGCCAATTCACAAGGGTCCCTCCTCTTGGTCATTTTTTGATGGACTAAAATTCTTCATACATGGGAAGGGGGGAAAAGAGCCTCTGTTGAGGATGTAGGTTTTCAACATTAGGAAGCGAGAAACTGAAAGTATATGATTTCGATAGTCCGTTCGATTAAGCTGTTAAAAATTATTTATTTAGAAAAATATTTTTCTTTAAAATTACTATTTGATATTTTTACAAAATTGCATTTATTTTTTTGGCCAACTCATTTTAATAGTATTTTTTGTAAGCTTATATTGTGTTTGGCTAATCTTTCCAAAAATTATATTTAAATATCAAATTATGAAAAAGAATAGTACAAATTTAGTTTACAATTAGTATTATTTATAAAAGAAAAATAAATTTAAATATTTATTTTTAAAAAATAATTAAGATATATATAAAGTAAAAAGTATAAATAAAAAATTCAAACCAATATAAATAAAGTTATTCCAAAGCAATAACATTGAGTATCAAATATTACTTATTGTTTACATGATAATTTGAATATATCAAAATAAATATTTAATATAAATTTAAAATCTACTCTAGGGAATAGGAGAAAGGGAATAAAATGAGAATTTTACGTGAATGCGCCAAAAAAGACAATATTATCAACAACTAGCTATTTTAGTCGTGCTATCACAAATAGTCAAATAAATTACCAATATGTACAACATTCAAGAATAAATAAGCGAAAAAATGATTTTTTTCAATGGCTATTATTGTGATCCGTTGAAAATACATAGTTGAGACAATATACAAAATTTGACGAAGTTTGGAGTGAGTTAGGCTAGTTTACAGTTAACATTCATTACCAACAATATACAATATTAAAAAAATTAAGCAAAAAACAATTTTTTTAATGGGTAAGGTTGAAATTCGTTGAAAACACAAAGATAAGGTAATATAAAAAAATTTGAGCAAGATTGAAGGTGATTTAGACTGGACCGGTATTAAAATTCGTGGTTAAAATTGAGTTTAATTTTTTTCTGCGACATATGTGTCAAACTTGTATCACACACATAGGTAACATGGATATACATGTAATACACAATAAATATGATTGAAGTAAATAGAGAGAGAAAAAATATGGTACAATTAAAAGGAAAAGGAAATGAAAAAATGTTAAATTAACGAGGAATAATTTGAAAATAATAAATTTACTTTAAGGTTATTTTTGTCTTGAATAAATTATTATACTTCTACTTATTGGAAGAGATAGAATTTGTAAGTAAAAAAAACTACTTCTGCTAATGCACAAAAATACTTTCTAATCTAGACCAAACACCTTAAATTTTCAAAAAAATATTTTTTTATAACATAAAAAAATACTATATTTTTGGCCCCCTATATGCTTGGCCAAACAGGCTCTAATATGAAGTGCAAAAGTACTTGTTCTGTCTTATATGTAGATACATATGACTGAGGGGTCACTTGGTATAATATATTAGGATATATAATATATAGTAGTTGTAAGCCTTTAAAAATTATTGAATTTAAATTCAATAAATTAATTTGGATTGTATTTTAAGTTTAAGATATATTAGTCCATATAAGTTTATTGGGCTAATATAATTATATATAAAATATGTTTAAATGCACTTATATTAGTACTAGCTAGAAGATAGAAAATGTTTTAATTGGTATGCAATAATGTGATAAAAATCCAACTTTTTTGAGTGTAATAAAGAACAATAAAAGAGTGAAATTTAAAACTTTAACATGAAATTCTTTTTCTTCGATTCCGTCTTAACATAGAAATTTGGCATTGTTTGTTCTTTTATTCTTTTCTACTTTGATTGATTTTGTTTTCCTTAAAAAAACTTTGAGAATTTGGGATAACAAAATAACATCTTATATCACGTATATAAAAATTAGATTTCAGAAAGAAAAAAAATTCAAAAGTACGACATGATTCTTTTAGTTCAATTTTGTCGTTGGACATGCAAAATTGGCATTTTTTGTTTTTATCTTTTTTTTTTCCTAATTTGATTAATTTGTTTTTCTACTTTGATTAACTTTGTTTCTCTTTTATACATCTTATATTACTCGAAAGCGTAATTTATTTATAAGAATATATATAATGGAATTGCTATTTGAGAAATTCAGTCAAATATATCTGCTACACTAAAATATAGTAATAACTAGTAGTCATACCCGCGCGATGCGGGGTCAATATAAAAAAAATAATTAAATTAAATTATGATCAGACTTGTTTGATCCTATTAGACCGTATTTCTTTAATAAAATGCAATTGTCATCTTGTTTGTCAATATGATATACTAAATTACTAATAATGAAATCTCTATTAAATCAAAGATACTTATATAGCTAGTGAATAACTTTTTTGTTATGTTTTTCTTTATTATATTAAACAATATTTAGTATTCGCTTTCTTTTTCTAATATATGAGAAAAATATATAATATATTACTATTGAAATATTTTTTATTTTAAAGTTTATTGTGTTGTCCTTAATAATATTATCTAAATTTTAGTGAATAAAATCTATGTAAAACTAATGTGACTTATAAAGGCAGTGCAGCGTTTTTGTTAAGTATTTTTCTGTATTATATCTTCCAATATTTAATACTATTACATTGTTAATAGAAAGCTTAATTAGAATATTACATTATTTTTTCTATGAAGTTTTTTTTCTTCATTTTTTTGTTTTTTTTTATTTTCAAATAATGTTAAAACACCAACTTAAAACTACTCCCCAGTTTGAATTGGTAATTTGCTATTTTTTATTATATTTTTTTATATAAAAATTATTTTAAAACTTCAACTTGAAACTACTCCCGATTTGAATGGGTAGTTTTTTCTTCTCTCTTTTTTGTTTTAATAGTTTTTTTTTGTTTTTTATTTTAAAATAATTTAAAAATTGCAACTTGAAACTACTCAAACCTAATTTGAACGGTTAGTTATTTTTTATATATTTTTATTTTTTATTATAGTTAATTATAAGATAACTATTTTTATTTTAAAACTCCAACTTGAAACTACTCCTCCGATTTGAATGGGTAGTTTTTCTTCTCTTTTTTTCATTTTTTATAGATTTGTTTTGCTTTTTTATTTTAAAATAATTTAAAAACTCCAACTTGAAACTACTCTCACCAAATGAGTAGTTATTTTATTATATATATTTATATTTTCGTTTTTTATATAGTTTTTTTATTATAGTTAATTAATTATAAGACATATATATTTTATTAATGTAACAAAAGTAACAAATTAATATATATATATATATATATATATGGTAGTTTTTATTTTTATTTTTTAGATATATTTAAATTTAAAAAGAAAAAGAATAACCAATAACCAATTATTAACTAAAGAACTATTTAATATTAACTATGTCATGTGACTTTTTCTGAAGTTGTTATTTGGCTTAAGGAGCGGGTTTTTTCTCTCCTTTTAATAATATATAGATATAGATTTTCATCTCTTTTTTCATTTTTTATAGCCTTCCTTTTTTACTTTTTTATTTTAAAATAATTTAAAAACTGCAACTTGAAATTGCTCCCACCCAATTTGAATGAGTAGTTTTTTATATATATTTTTTTTATTATAGCTAATTATAAGATATCTATTTTTATTTTAAAACTCCAACTTGAAACTACTCCCCGATTTGAATGGATATTTTTTATCTCTTTTTTCATTTATTACAAAACTCCAACTTGAAACTACTTCCCCGGTTTGAATGGGTAGTTTTTATTCTTTTTTGTTTCGTTTTTTACAAATTTTTTTTGCTTTTTTATTTTAAAATAATTTAAAAGCTCCAACTTCGAACTACTCTCACCCAATTTGAATGGGTAGTTATTTTTTTATGTTTTTATATAGTTCTTTATATATATATATATAGTTATTTTTTTATGTTTTTATATAGTTCTTTATTATAGTTAATTAATTATATGTATATATATATATTTAAATTCAAAAAGAATAGCCAATAATTAATTATTAACTAAATAAATAATTTAATAGCTAACTATGCCACTTGGCTTTTTCTGAAGCTGCCACGTGGCTTAAGGAGAGGGCTTTTTCCTCTCCTTTTAATAATATACTAGTAGTCATACACGCGCGATGCGTGGTCAATATTAAAAAAATTAATTAAATTAAATTATGATCAGACTTGTTTGATCTTATTAGATCATATTTCATTAATAAAATACAATTGTCATCTTGTTTATCGATACGATACCTAAATAATGAAATCTCTATTAAATCAAAGGTATTTATATAACCAGTGAATTTATTCTGTTTTTCTTTATTATATTAAAAAATATTTAGTATTCGCTGTCTTTTTCTAATATATGAGAAGATATATAATATATTACTATTGAAATATTTTTTATTCTAAAGTTTATTTTGTTGTTCTTAATAATATTATAAAAATTTAGTAAATAAAATCTATGTTAAACTAATGGGACTTATACAGGCAGCGCAATATTTTTGTTAAGTATTTTTCTATATTATATCTTCCAATATTTAACACTATTACATTGTTAATAGAAAGTTCATTAGCATATTAAGTTATTTAAAAAAATTCTCTAAAGTTTATTTTTTCTTTATTTTTTGTTTTTTTATTTTCAAATTATTTTAAAACACTCCAACTTAAAATTACACCCCAATTTTTTTGATTTTGCACCGGGTGTTCGAGTCTCTCCGAGCACCAACTAATCCCGGGGGTGCATAGGCCCTTGTCAAGGAGTTTCCCGCAAGTGCACCACGGTTAATTCAGGTTATACCCAGTTCGATGGCCCTCATAAATTATTTGCACCCGGTGGGTTTCGAATTTGAGACCTAAAACTACTCCCCAAGTTGAATTGGTAATTTACTATTTTTTTAAGTTTGTTTTTTATATAAAAATTATTTTAAAACTCCAAATTGAAACTACTCCCCAATTTGAATGGGTAGTTTTTTTTCTCTTTTTTTTTCATTTTTTATAGCTTTGTTTTTTATTTTTTTTTTTTATTTTAAAATAATATAAAAACTGCAACTTGAAACTACTCCCACCCAATTTGAATTGGTAGTTATTTTTCTATATATTTATATTTTTGTTTTTTTATTATAGTTCATTATAAGATAACTATTTTTATTTTAAAACTCCAACTTTAAACTACTCCCCGACCTCATTTATAGTTGCCTCGATTTGCGTGCACAGTCCGGGCACAAAGCTGGAAAATATTTATGTTGAAATATGTGAAATATGTGAAAAAGTTGAAGAATTTTGATATTAATATTGATATGGTTGACTTTGGTCAACATTTTTAGTAAACGGACCCGGATCCGTGATTTGACGGTCTCAGAAAATCCGTAGAAAAATATGGAACTTGGGCGTATGCCCGGAATTGAAATCCGAGGTCTAGAACCCGGTAAAAGAATTTTTCTGTTAAATTGTTTTCTGAAAATGTTTAAGGAAAATGAAACTGAAATTTGATTGAAAAGTGGTGATATCGGGCTCGTATTTTGGTTCCGACGCCCGGTACAGGTCATATATATTGGTTAAGCGCTTTCTGGAAAGTTTGGTTGAAAACGGACGTCGTTTGACGTGTTTCGGCCTTAAATTGGAAATTTTGAAAGTTATGAAAATTTGAAAGAATTCTTGAGTTTTAAGGCTCAATTCATGGATTTTGATGTTATTTTAGCGATTTGATCGCGCGAGCAAGTTCGTATGATGTTTTTAAGTTAGTGTGCATATTTGGTTTGGAGCCCCGAGGGCTCGGGAGTGTTTCGGAGGTGGTTCGGGGTGTTTTTGAACTTAAGAAAAGCTGCAGAAATCTGCAGCAGACAATTCTTCATCGCGTTCGCGTCCAGGCGGTCGCGTTCGCGATGGTCAACTTATTTCCTTCAACGCGTTCGCGTCCAGGTAGTCGCGTTCGCGATGGCCAACCATTTCCTTCATCGCGTTCGCGTACCGCTCCCCGCGATCGCGTAGTATTAAATTTGAACCCAACCCTTTCCTATACGCGTTCGCGTGGCTGTTCCGCGTACGCGTAGACCAAATTGTAAGCCCTCGGAATTTTCTCTTCGCGTTCGCGACAGGCCCTATGCGAACGCGATGTGTAACATCGTTTCTTCATCGCGAACGCGACCGGGGTGTCGCGAACGCGATGAAGAAATTATTGCCCAGTGAATTTAATCCCAAAACAGAACACTTACGGGATTTTTCCCATTTTCACAAAACTCTCTCTTCTCCACAGCTTCTTGGGCGATTTTTGAGCGATTCTTCATCAAACTTCTTGGGTAAGTGATTCTTAACTCGTTTTCTTCATTTTTCATCAATATTATTTGAATTCCTAAGCCTAATTAGGTGTAAATGGGTAGAAAAATTGAGAATTGAGTATAGTAAGGGTTTTCAAAGAATTTGCGATCTAGACCTCGTTTTGGAGTCGAACTTAAGAACAAATTGTATATTTGAACTCATGGAAGATTGGGTGAACTTATTTTGGTTCGAAACTTGAGTTTCGATTATGTGGGCTCGGGGTCGATTTTTACTATTCCGGGCAGAATGTTGTAAAAACCATATTTAGCAATATGAACTAGTTTGTTAAGTAGAATTGATGATATTAAATCAATTGTGTATAGATACGATTGGATTGGAGTCAAATTCAAAAGGAAAAGGCATTGCTACGGATTGAATCGTTCGTAAACTTTCGAGGTAAGTGTTTGTTCTATCCTAGTTTGTAGGAATAGGAATTCAGTTATGAATAAATTGTTGATTAAGAGTTATTGGTGTTATGCCGGTAATGAAGATAAATTATTGAAATTATTATCAATTATTGGTTTAAAACCGGTAATTATAAATATTGTTGATATAGAGATTATTGGCTAAATGCCTAATATATATATTTATGAATTGGGATCGTGTGGCGCGCCGACCACTTATATATTTATGAATTGGGATCGTGTGGCACGCCGACCACAAAGTGACTTAAATCTTGGCATTGGCCATAGTTGCCGGTAGCCTATTGATATATTTGGGAGCGGGTGGTACGCCTACCACAAGATATAATTATTGATATAATTGGGAGCGGGTGGTACGCCTACCACAAGATATAATTACTGTGATAGTTGGGAGCGGGTGGTACGCCTACCACGAGATATGAAATGAGAAAGGAATTGAGACATGAAAGTAAGATTTATTATGTTGATTATATTATTCCGGATATCACGAGTTATTGACTATTATTTCAGAGCAAAGTCTTTCCTTATAAATATTTTGTATATATACATATATATTGTATATATATATATATTGCAACTGTACATGTTTATGTGAGTGTCTGGTCCTATCATCGTCACTACTTCGCCGGGATAGGCCAGGCACTTACCAGCACATGGGGTCGGTTGTGCTGATACTACATTCTGCGCTCTTTTTGCGCGATACAGGTTATGGACAGCAGCAGTGGTAGTAGCACAATATGGGTATTTCGACCACCGAGACTTCAAGGTAGCCTTGCAGGCGTCTGCAGGACCCGTTGTCTCCTCCTTCTTTACTTTACAGACTGTTATCTCATGTATTTGAGATAAACAGTTTATAATTCTTTTAGACGATTATGTGTATTATCCTTAGAAGTTCGTGAGTATTGTGACACCAGTCTTGGGTAGTGTATCATGTTTGGTTTTTCTTTATCATATTTGACTAAGTCTTCCGCTAATTTTGATTATTTCCACTGTAATTTATATGTTTTTAATAATAAGAAATTGGTAATTTATGGAGATATTATTAATATTTGGCTTGCCTAGCTTCCATTTAGTAGGCGCCATCATGACCCCGATGGTGGGAAATCCGGGTCGTGACAAGTTGGTATCAGAGCACTAGGTTGCACATGTCTCACAACTCACGAACAACATTAGTAGAGTCTGAAGGATCGGTACGGAGACGTCTGTATTTATCCTCCGGAGGCTACGGAGTTAGGAAAATATTCCCTTTATTCTTTCCAGTCGTGCGACTTGATCTTTTAAAATTTTAATTGAACTTATACTCTGTTCTTCCAGAGATGGTAAGGACACGTGCATCCTCGTCTACTGACCAGCAGCCCGAGGTCCCAGCAGCGGCAGCTCCCGCTAGGGGTAGAGGCCGAGGTCGAGGTCGTCTTAGAGGACAAGGTAGGGGCAGAGCTCAGCCCCGAGCAGCAGCACGAGTGGCAGAACCTCAGGTTCATATCGAGGAGGAAGTTCCAACCCCAGCAGCTCCAGTAGGCCCAGCTCAGGTCCCAGGAGGAGCTGTGTTTTCACCGGATCTACGGGATGCTTTGGTCCGTATAGCAGGTTTTATGGATCATATCACCAGAGCAGGTTTATTACCAGTAGCACCAGCCACTTCTCAGGCTGGAGGAGGTAATCAGACTCCTGCTACGCGCACTCCGGAGCCAGTAATTCCCCAGGCTCAGGATCCTGTGATTCAGCCAGTTGAGGCAGTTCGGCCTATTATTGCGACTCCGTCTAATGATGGTGCAGTCATGTCTGCTGATGCGTTGTGGAGATTGGACAGGTTTACCAAAATGTTCACTACCACATTCAGTGGCACTCCTTCAGAGGATCCACAGGATTTCCTATAGAGCTGCCACGAAGTTCTCCGTACTATGGGTATTGTGGAGACTAATGGTGTGGATTTTACTACTTTTCGGTTATCTGGTTCCGCCAAGACTTGGTGGAGAGATTATTGTCTAACCAGGCCAGCGGGATCGTCATCTTTGACTTGGGAGCAGTTTGCAGAATTATTCTTGGAGAAGTTCCTTCCAGCAACTCAGCGGGAGGTTATGCGCAGACAATTTGAGCGTCTTCATCAGGGTTCTATGTCTGTCACTCAGTACGAGACTAGGTTCGTGGACCTGGCTCGTCATGCTATTATCATACTTCCCACAGATCGGGAGAGAGTGAGGAGGTTTATTGATGGCTTGAATCAGCCAATTCGGCTACAGATGGCTATGGGGGCAGGAATTGAAATCACTTTTCAGGAGGCGGCTAATGCAGCCCGCCGGATCGAGATGGCTCTGTCACAGGGAGCGAGACATGGATCGGATAAGAGATCTCGTAATTCGGGTAGATTCAGTGGTACCTCGTCTGGAGATAGAGATTTTTATGATAGAGGCCATCCTCCTAGGCCTTATCAGTCAGCTCTTCAGGTTTCTCATGATGCTTCAGGTGATCGTAATTCTCAGCCACGCTACTCTGATCAGCAGCCTATCAGTGCACCACCACTTCGCCATTTTCAGCGGCCGAGGGCTTGTTTTACGTGCGGTGATCTTAGGCACATTGCAAGGTATTGCCCTCGAGCTTCTGACAGATCTCACCAGCAGGGTTCTCGTGCCATGATTCAGGCCCCAGTTCCCTCACAGCCTGCCCAGCCGGCTAGAGGCGGAGGTAGAGGACATAGAGGTGGAGGTAGAGGTCATAGAGGTGGAGCTCGGACCGATAGAGGTAGAGACCAGCCAGCAGCTGATCGTCCTAGAGATACTGCTCAGGGTGGTGGGGCACAGCCCCGATGTTATGCACTTCCCGCCAGACCAGAGGCTGAGTCTTTTGATGCCGTCATTACAGGTATTATTTTGGTTTGTGATAGAAAGGCATCAGCATTAATTGACCCTGGGTCTACATATTCGTATGTGTCTTCCTATTTTGCACCGTACTTGATTCGGCCCAGTGATCCACTGAGTGTTCCTGTTCATGTATCTACACCAGTAGGCGATTCCATTGTGGTTGATCGAGTTCATCGGTCATGTATTATAGTAATTGAGGGTCTCGAGACCCGTGCTTATTTATTACTCCTAAATATGGTGGACTTTGATATTATACTAGGCATGGACTGGCTATCTCCGTATCATGCTATTTTAGATTGCCATGCCAAGGCTGTGACTTTAGCTCTGCCGAATTCGCCTCGTATAGAGTGGAAAGGAATTTCAGGTCATACTAGTCGTAATGTTATTTCTTATGTTAAAGCTCGGCGTATGGTTGGAAAGGGATGCTTGGCTTATTTGGCCTATGTCCGTGATTCTAGTGCTGAGGTTCCTTCTATTGACTCTGTGCCTGTGGTTCGCGAATTTCCTGAAGTATTTCCTTCAGACTTACCAGGTATGCTGCCGGATAGGGACATTGATTTTTGCATTGACTTGGCTCCAGGCACTCAACCCATTTCCATTCCCCCATACCGTATGGCTCCGCCAGAGTTAAAAGAATTGAAGGAACAGTTGCGGGATTTACTTGAAAAGGGTTTCATTAGACCCAGTGTTTCGCCGTGGGGTGCACTTGTATTATTTGTAAAGAAGAAAGATGGTTCGATGAGAATGTGCATTGACTATCGACGGTTAAACAAGGTGACTATCAAAAATAAATATCCACTCCGCGAATTGATGATTTATTTGACCGACTTCGAGGTGCCAAGGTATTTTCAAAGATAGATTTGAGATACGGCTATCATCGGCTGAAGATTAGGGCATCCGATGTCCCTAAGACGGCGTTCCGCACTCGGTACGGACATTATGAATTTACGGTCATGTCTTTTGGGTTGACAAATGCTCCGGCGACTTTTATGGAATTAATGAATCGGGTGTTACGGCCTTATTTAGACTTGTTTGTAATAGTCTTCATTGATGACATATTAATATATTCCCGCGGTCAGGAGGAGCATGCGCAACATCTCAGAGTGGCCTTACAGACTCTGAGAGATAGCCAAGCTATATGCAAAATTTTCAAAGTGTGAATTTTGGCTAAGTTCGGTTGCATTCCTGGGTCATATTGTGACGGCAGCAGGTATTCAGGTTGATCCGAAGAAAATTGAGGCAGTCAAGAGCTGGCCTAGACCGACATCAGCCACGGATATTCGGAGTTTCTTGGGGTTAGCGGGCTATTATCGCCGATTCGTAGAAGGATTTTCGTCTATTGCAACCCCACTGACCAGATTGACCCAGAAGGGTGTTCAATTTGAATGGTCCGATGAATGTGAGGCGAGCTTTCAAAAGCTCGAGACAACCTTGACCACAGCACCGGTATTGGTTTTACCCACAGGTACGGGACCTTATACTGTTTATTGTGATGCTTCCCGTATTGGGCTTGGTGCAGTGTTAATGCAGGATGGCAAGGTTATTGCCTATGCTTCGAGGCAGTTGAAGATTCATGAGAAGAACTATCTAGTGCATGATCTAGAATTGGCGGCGATTATTCACGCATTGAAGATCCGGAGGCATTATTTATATGGTGTAGCATGTGAAGTATACACCGATCATAAGAGTCTTCAGTATTTGTTTAAGCAGAAAGAGTTGAATATGAGGGAGAGAAGGTGGCTAGAGTTGCTAAAAGACTATGATGTTACTATATTATATCACCCAGGTAAGGCCAATGTGGTGGCCGATGCATTGAGTAGAAAGTATGCCAGCATGGGTAGTCTTGCATATATTCGGGTCAATCAGAGACCATTAGCTCTAGATGTCCAGGCCTTAGCCAACCGGTTCGTGAGATTAGACATTTCTGATCCTAGCAGGGTGTTAGCCTGCACGGTCGCTCGTTCTTCTTTATTAGAGCGTATCCGTGAGAGGCAATTTGATGATCCTCGTTTGTGTGAGTTGAGAGATACAGTACAGCGGGGAGGTGCCACACAGGTAAATCTAGATGATGATGGGGTATTGAAATTGCAGGGTCGAGTTTGTGTGCCCAATGTCGAAAGGATTCGAGAGTTGATCATAGCAGAGGCCCACAGTTCGCGGTATTCTATTCACCCAGGCGCCGCAAAGATGTACCAGGACTTACGGCAACACTATTGGTGGCGGAGAATGAAGAAAGATATCGTTGCGTATGTCGCTCGGTGTCTAAATTGTCAGCAGGTGAAATATGAGCACCAGAGACCTGGTGGTGTATTCCAGAGGATTGAAATTCCCGAGTGGAAATGGGAGCGGATCACTATGGACTTCGTTACTGGACTTGCTTTGACTCGGAGGAAATTTGATGCTATTTGGGTCATTGTTGATAGGCTGACCAAGTCAGCACACTTTATTCCAGTATCTGTCTCCTACTCGTCGGAGAGGTTAGCGGAGGTGTACATTAGAGAGATTGTTCGTCTCCGTGGAGTGCCAGTATCTATTATCTCTGATCGGGGTACGCAGTTTACCTCGCGGTTCTGGAGAGCGGTCCAGCAGGAGTTAGGCACCCAGGTTCAGCTGAGTATAGCTTTTCATCCCCAAACGGATGGTTAGTCCAAGAGGACTATTCGGATTCCAGAGGACATGCTTCGAGCGTGTGTTATTGATTTTGGAGGCTCGTGGGACCAATATCTGCCATTAGCAGAGTTCGCCTACAATAACAACTGCCAGTCTATCATCCAGATGGCCCTGTATGAGGCGTTGTATGGTAGGCGATGTCGATCTCCAGTCGGATGGTTTGAGCCGGGGAAGGCTCGGTTGTTGGGTACAGACTTAGTTCCGGAGGCCTTGGATAAGGTCAAAATTATCCAGGAGAGATTGCGTGCCACTCAGTCCAGAGAGAAGACTTATGCGGATCGTAAGGTTCGAGATGTAGATTTCATGGTCGGTGAGCACGTATTGCTCCGAGTGTCGCCTATGAAGGGCGTGATGAGGTTCGGAAAGAAGGGCAAGCTCAGCCCTAGGTATATTGGTCCATTTGAGATTCTAGACAGAGTGGGAGGGGTGGCTTACGGATTAGCTTTGCCGCCTAGCTTATCAGCCGTGCATCCAGTTTTTCATGTATCTATGCTTCGGAGATACCACGGCGATCCCACACATGTGTTAGACTTCAGTACTGTCCAATTGGACAATGATCTATCTTACGAGGAGGAGCGGTACCCATCCTAGACCGGCAGGTTCGACAGTTGAGGTCGAAGAGTTATCCTTCTGTGCGTGTTCAGTGGAGAGGTCAGCCTCCTGAGGCATCGACCTGGGAGTCCGAGTCTGATATGCGGAGCCACTACCCACATTTGTTTCCTGACTCAGGTATTTCTTTCTTTTGTCCGTTCGAGGACGAACGGTTGTTTTAGAGGTGGAGATTGTGACGACCCAAAGGGTCATCACTTGTTTTATTAATCATTCCGAGCTTTTGAGGTCTTGAAAACCTCATTTATAGTTGCCTCGATTTGCGTGCACGGTCCGGGCACAAAGCTGGAAAATATTTATGTTGAAATATGTGAAATATGTGAAAAAGTTGAAGAATTTTGATATTAATATTGATATGGTTGACTTTGGTCAACATTTTTGATAAACGGACCCGGATCCGTGATTTGACTGTTTCAGAAAATCCGTAGAAAAATATGGAACTTGGGCATATGTCCAGAATTGAAATCCGAGGTCTAGAACCCCGGTAAAAGAATTTTTCTGTTAAATTGTTTTCTGAAAATGTTTAAGGAAAATGAAACTGAATTTTGATTAAAAAGTGCTGGTATCGGGCTCGTATTTTGGTTCCGACGCCCGGTACAGGTCATATATATTGGTTAAGCGCTTCCTGGAAAGTTTGGTTGAAAACGGACGTCGTTTGACGTGTTTTGGCCTTAAATTGGAAATTTTGAAAGTTATGAAAATTTGAAAGAATTCTTGAGTTTTAAGGCTCAATTCATGGATTTTGATGTTATTTTAGCGATTTGATCGCGCGAGCAAGTTCGTATGATGTTTTTAAGTTAGTGTGCATATTTGGTTTGGAGCCACGAGGGCTCGGGAGTGTTTCGGAGGTGGTTCGGGGTGTTTTTGAACTTAAGAAAAACTGCAGAAATCTGCAGCAGGCAATTCTTCATCGCGTTCGCGTCCAGGTGGTCGCGTTCGCGATGGTCAACTTATTTCCTTCAACGCGTTCGCGTCCAGGTAGTCGCGTTCGCGATGGCCAACCATTTCCTTCATCGCGTTCGCGTACCGCTCCCCGCGATCGCGTAGTATTAAATTTGAACCCAACCCTTTCCTATACGCGTTCGCGTGGTTGTTCCCGCGTACGCGTAGACCAAATTGTAAGCCCTCGGAATTTTCTCTTCGCGTTTGCGACAGGCCCTATGCGAACACGATGTGTAACATCATTTCTTCATCGCGAACGCGATCTTCATCGCGAACGCGACCGGGGTGTCGCGAACGCGATGAAGAAATTATTGCCCAGTGAATTTAATCCCAAAACAGAACACTTACGGGATTTTTCCCATTTTCACAAAACTCTCTCTTCTCCACAGCTTCTTGGGCGATTTTTGAGCGATTCTTCATCAAACTTCTTGGGTAAGTGATTCTTAACTCGTTTTCTTCATTTTCCATCAATATTATTTGAATTCCTAAGCCTAATTAGGTGTAAATGGGTAGAAAAATTGAGAATTGAGTATAGTAAGGGTTTTCAAAGAATTTGCGATCTAGACCTCGTTTTGGAGTCGAACTTAAGAACAAATTGTATATTTGAACTCATGGAAGATTGGGTGAACTTATTTTGGTTCGAAACTTGAGTTTCGATTATGTGGGCTCGGGGTCGATTTTTACTATTCCGGGCGGCAGAATGTTGTAAAAACCATATTTAGCAATATGAACTAGTTTGTTAAGTAGAATTGATGATATTAAATCAATTGTGTATAGATACGATTGGATTGGAGTCAAATTCAAAAGGAAAAGGCATTGCTACGGATTGAATCGTTCGTAAACTTTCGAGGTAAGTGTTTGTTCTATCCTAGTTTGTAGGAATAGGAATTTAGTTATGAATAAATTGTTGATTAAGAGTTATTGGTGTTATGCCGGTAATGAAGATAAATTGTTGAAATTATTATCAATTATTGGTTTAAAACCGGTAATTATAAATATTGTTGATATAGAGATTATTGGCTAAATGCCGGTAATATATATATTTATGAATTGGGATCGTGTGGCGCGCCGACCACTTATATATTTATGAATTGGGATCGTGTGGCACGCCGACCACAAAGTGACTTAAATCTTGGCATTGGCCATAGTTGCCGGTAGCCTATTGATATAATTGGGAGCGGGTGGTACGCCTACCACAAGATATAATTATTGATATAATTGGGAGCGGGTGGTACGCCTACCACAAGATATAATTACTGTGATAGTTGGGAACGGGTGGTACGCCTACCACGAGATATGAAATGAGAAAGGAATTGAGACATGAAAGTAAGATTTATTCTGTTGATTATATTAGTCTGGATATCACGAGTTATTGACTATTATTTCTGAGCAGAGTCTTTCCTTATAATTTATTGTATATATATATATATATATATATATATATATATATTGCAATTGTACAGGTTTATGTGGGTGACTGGCCTTAGCTTTGTCACTAGTTCGCTGGGATAGGCCAGGCACTTACCAGCACATTGTCACGCCCCAAATCGGGGAACATGACCGGCGCCTGACCGGGTTGCCCCAGTCAAGCGGACCTGGGTGCCTTTCATTCCCACGCGTTACCCCTGTAGCCTTGCAGGCGTCCGCAGGACCCGTTGTCTCTTCTATCTATGCTTTTCATTCTGTTATCTCGTGTAATCGAGATAAACAGCTTGTATTTTCTTTCAGACAATTATGTGTATTATTCTTAGAAGTTCGTGAGTATTGTGACACCAGTCTTGGGTAGTGTATCATGTTTGGTTTTTCTTTATCATATTTGACTAAGTCTTCCGCTAATTTTGATTATTTCCACTGTAATTTATATGTTTTTAATAATAAGAAATTGGTAATTTATGGAGATATTATTAATATTTGGCTTGCCTAGCTTCCATTTAGTAGGCGCCATCATGACTCCGATGGTGGGAAATCCGGGTCGTGACAAAGTTATACCTTGTGGTAGGCGTACCACCCGCTCCCAAATGTATCAATAGGCTACCGGCAACTATGGCCAATGCCAAAATTTAAATCACTTTGTGGTCGGCGTGCCACACGATCCCAATTCATTAATATATATATTACCGGCATTTAAGGGTAGTTATTTATTATATATTTATATATTTATATTTTCATATTTTAAATAGTTTTTTATTATAGTTAATTAATTATAAGATATCAAAAATAATAACCAATAAATAACTATTAAATAAATAACTATTTAATAACTAACTATGTCATGTGGCTTTTTCTAAAGCTGTCACTTGACTTAAGGAGAAGGTATTTTTCTCTCCTTTTAATAATATACAAATATAGATTTTCTTCTCTTTTTTCGTTTTTTATAGACTTTTTTTTTTCTTTTTAATTTTAAAATAATTTGAAACTGCAACTTGAAACTACTGCCACCCAATTTGAATGGGTAGTTATTTTTTTTTTATATATATTTATATATAATTTTTTATAGTTAATTATATGATAGCTATTTTTATTTTAAAACTCCAACTTGAAACTACTCTCCGATTTAAATGGGTAGTTTTTCTTCTCTTTTTTCGTTTATTTTAAAACTCCAACTTGAAACTACTTCCCCAATTTGAATGGGTAGTTTTTCTTCTCTTTTTTTCGTTTTTTATAGACTTTTTTTTGCCTTTTTATTTTAAAATAATTTTTAAAACTCTAACTTGGAACTACTCTCACCCAATTTGAATGAGTTGTTATTTTTTTTATATTTTTTATATTTTTATTTTATATAGTTATTAATTATAAGATATCTATATTTATTAATGTAATTAAAGTAAACAATATATATATATATATATATATATATATATATATATATATATATATATATATATATATATATATATATATATATGGTAGTTTTATTAGTAACCTTTTAGTAGGAAGTGCCCTCAAATTAGTTGGGCTGTTGGTTCCGAATACCAAATGAGTAACTCAAAACAAGTACAACGGTGATATACATGTCAAATTTATGTACTGCTACTACTACTAACTAGTAGTCATACCCGTGCGATGCGCGGTCGATATTAAAAAATATGAATTAACGGAAATTATGATCGGGTTATTTGAACATATTAGATTGTATTGTTTTATAAATTTTAATTGTCATCATATTTATCAATACGATATCTAATATCTCTATTAAATTAAATGTACTTATATACAACAACAACAATTACAATAATATACCTAGTATTATCCCACATCATGGTTTATTAGTATATTACATTGTTTAATATTTTTATCTGCTACTATCTTTTTGTAATATAATAGAAGATATATATTTTATTAATCAAGAAACATATTTTTATTTAAAATTTTATTCTTTTTTCTCAGCAATATTATTTGCATTTTAATGATTAAAATATCTATTAAATTAAAGGGACTAATAAAAAATATTTTTTGTTCTATATTATTCTTTATTATATATAATATTTAGTATTATTATATTGTTAATAAAAATTTATTAGCATATAACTTTGTATAATATTTTTTATTACTACTTTCTTTTTGTAATATAATAAAAGATATATTTTATTATAATAAAAGATATATTGCTATTCTCAATAATATAATCTGAATTTTAATGGATAAAATCTCTATTAAATTAAAGGAACTAATATAGTCATCGAATAAATTTTTTGTTATGTAATTTTTTAATATATTATCCAATATTTCGTATTATTACATTGTTAATAAAAAAATATTAGCATGTTACTTTGTTTGATATTTATGTTTGCTGCTTTCTTTCGTATAATATTTTTCTTATATTCTTGATGAGTGAATCTTTATATAAATATAGATATATAATTTAAATTAATCAAAAATAGTTTCGATTTTATTCTAAAAGTGCCAAATAACTTTTTCTCAACACTATCAAATTAGTACAACAATATTGTCTCTCTTTTAATAGAAAAAAATAACGGTTTGTCTTGGTATACATTTTCTAAAATCAAAGCATCTAATAAATACTCTGAATTTTTAATTTTCAAGAGAAAAGGGAAGATTCAATTTGTAAAGTGACGCTAATTCTAGAGCACTCTTTTCATTTATCTGATTATATCGGCACTTAATAATTTAGACTTGGAGTAGTTATGTTTTTCGAATTTTTAGGTTTAACAAAGCATTTAAAAAATTGTGTGTGTTGTGATAAATTGAATTGAAAGATTAAAGGTTTTTTAATTTTTTATTTATTTTAAATTATTTTTGAATATCCAAATATTTTGGAGGTTTGTTCCTATTTGACACTTGTTGAATTTTGATGAAACTTGGCATTCTTTGGACTTTTTTGCTATTCCTATTCTCTATAATAATATAATATAATATAATAACAATTATATATATATATATATATATATATATATATATATATATATATATATATATATATATATGAATAACTACTCCACAATTTGAATTGATAATTTATTTTTTTTATTTTTATATTTTAAAGATATTTAAATTTAAAAAAATAATTAATTATTAACTAAATAACTAATTTAATAACTAACTATGTACACGTGGCTTTTTTTAAGCTGCCACATGGCTTAATGAGAGAGATTTTTTCTCCCCTTTTAATAATATATAGATATAGATATATTTTTATATTTTCATTTTATATAGTTTTTTGTTATAATTAATTAATATAATATATCTATATTTATTAATGTAAGTAACCTATATATATATATATATAATATATATATATATGTGTGTGTGTGTGTGTGTGTAGTTAATTAACTTTTGAGTTTTGACAATAGTAGTTTTTTATTTTTGTTTTTAGATATATTTAAATTTAAAAAGAATAACCAATAATTAATTATTAACTAAATAACTAATTTAATAACTAACTATGCCACGTGGCCTTTTCTGAAGCTGCCACGTGGCTTAATGAGAGGGCTTTTTCCTTTGCTTTTAATAATACTAGTATAGTAATCGCGCGATGCGCGGTAAGTAATAATTCGAAAAGAAGAGTATATATATATAATAAAAATATGTATATTGCAACTAAGAATTAGCAAGTAGCGAAATATATATACATTCTATATGTTATATTAATCTACACAAATAGTTAATTACTCATTTAACAAGTGTTACATTCTAGGGGTGTGCATTCGATTTTGACCCTTATCGATAATTACTTATCGATTATCGATTTGTACATATGCTTATCGTTATCGTTTCAATAAGGTTTCGATTTTTTCGATTTCGATTTATCGATTTTGGGGGCTTATCGATTCGGTTATCGATTACACAAGTAAGAAAATATACGGGATTTCAAGGAAAGTATATCGCTATAAACGCGCCTAACTAATATGGACAAAAAGAAGCTAAAATAAGACGAACATCATTTATAATATAAAAATTGTGTCAACAAGCACATGCAACAAAACTAAAGTAAGGGATCAAATATATGTCACCAACACTACAGCGGTATAAAAAACAAAACACATCATCACGGCTAATTTTGTTTTCCATTAATTTGAACTTCATTCCCTTGATCTTTAAATATGATCATTCCTTAAATGTGGTAGAAGAAATAATAGGGTAAGGGACATAGGATAAAGGAAAGATATAGATTAGAAAAAATAATAATGATGTCTCGCGGGCACTAGGAGCTTTAATTTATTCATAGGGCATGCATTTTGTATTTGTATTTTTCTGCATTTTAAAAGTTGTAGTACAACATCATTAGTAATCGATGTTTGAATATAAATAAAAATTCAAAAGAAATTGTCAATATTTTTGTGACGACCCAAAGGGTCATCACTTATTTTATTAATCATTCCGAGCTTTTGAGGTCTTGAAAACCTCATTTATAGTTGCCTCGATTTGCGTGCACAGTCCGGGCACAAAGCTGGAAAATTTTTATGTTGAAATATGTGAAAAAGTTGAAGAATTTTGATATTAATATTGATATGGTTGACTTTGGTCAACATTTTTGGTAAACGGACCCGGATCCGTGATTTGACGGTCTCAGAAAATCCGTAGAAAAATATGGAACTTGGGCGTATGCCCGAAATTGAAATCCGAGGTCTAGAACCCCGGTAAAAGAATTTTTCTGTTAAATTGTTTTCTGAAAATGTTTAAGGAAAATGAAACTGAATTTTTATTAAAAAGTACTGGTATCGGGCTCGTATTTTGGTTTCGACGCCCGGTACAGGTCATATATGTTGGTTAAGCGCTTCCTGTAAAGTTTGGTTGAAAACGGACGTCGTTTGACGTGTTTCGGCCTTAAATTGGATATTTTGGAAATCTTGAAATTTGAAAGAATTCTTGAGTTTTAAGGCTCAATTCATTGATTTTGATGTTATTTCGGCGATTTGATCGCTCGAGCAAGTTCGTATGATGTTATTGAGTTAGTGTACATATTTGGTTTGGAGCCTCGAGGGCTCGGGTGAGTTTCGGATAGGCATCGGGGTGGTTTTAGACTAGGAAAAACTGCAGAAAATCTGCAGGAGACATTCCTTCTTCGCGTTCGCGTCCACCTGGTCGCGTTCGCGTAGGGTTCTCTTTCCCCTTCTACGCGTTCGCGTCCTTAGGATCGCGTTCGCGTACAACAACATGACCCCAGCCCTTTTCCTCTACGCGTTCGCGTGCAGGCTCCCGCGTTCGCGGAGCCTGGCCTGCCTCTTCTACGCGTTCGCGTACGGTACCACGCGTTCGCGTAGTCCAAATTGCAATCCCCAGATTTTCTTCTACGCGTTCGCGACTGTGTCCACGTGAACGCGATGCCCATTTCTGTCCGACCCTTCGCGAACGTGACACAGTGCACGCGAACGCGAAGGGTAAATTTCCGCCCAGTGATTTAATACCCAAAACAGAACACTTACGGGATTTTATCCCATTTTCACAAAATCCTTTCTTCTCCACAACTCTTAGGCGATCTTTGAGGCATTTCTTCATCAAAGTTCATTGGGTAAGTATTGTTTAACTCGTCTTCTTTATGTTGTAAATACATGTTTTATGATTTTATATCAGTGTTAAAGCCTATCGGGTGAGTTTGGAGTGAATTGGATTGAAAATGAGGCATATAGCCTTTGTGAAGGAAACTTGAATAAGGAAAGTCAACCCGGAGTTGACTATTTGGTTAGAGGGCTCGGAATCGGATTATGATGATTCGGTTAGTTCCGGAAGGTGATTTGTGACTTAGGGGAGCGATCGGAATTGAATTTGGAGGCCCGGTGTAGAAATAGGCTTGAATTGGCTAAGGTTGAATTTTGGCGAAATCCGAACGGTAGGTGAGATTTTGATCCGAGGGTCGGAATGGAATTCCGACAGTTGCAGTAGCTTCGTTAGGTGATTTTGGATATGCCTGCAAAATTTCAGGTCATTCGGACGTCGTTTGGTCGGGTTTTTGATTGAATGTGTAATTTGGAATGTTTTAAGAAATTTAGGCTTGAATCCGTGTGTAATTGGTGATTTTGATGTTTAGGATGGTGTTTTTATGATTGGAACAAGTTCGTATCGTGTTTTGGGGTATGTTGGTGGTTTTCGTTGAGGTCCCGGGGGCCTCGGGGTGAATCCGGACCATCATCCGGCATTTGGAAGCAAGAAGTGATCTACTGTAAATTGCAGATCACTGGGCATAAAATAAGCCTTCGCGTTCGCGAAGGAGGGTCCCGCGTTCGCGAAGGCCAGGTCAGTAAGGCATCGCGTTCGCGAGAGCAGTGACGCGTTCGCGTAGGTTGGGGCCAGTTGGTCATCGCGTTCGCGATGGGTTGGATCGCGTTCGCGCAAGAGGAAAAGGTAAGGCATCGCGGACGCGTGGCTTCACGTCGCGTTCGCGTAGAGTAAAAAAAAATCCGGAGCTGGGAAGTTGGCCTTCGCGGACGCGTGAAGGTGTGTCGCGTTCGCGAAGGGTATTTTTGGGCATAGCTTCGCGGACGCGTGATAGGCGTCGCGAACGCGTAGAGCAAATTGCTCTGGCAGTGAGTTTAATTACAGAACATTTCACATACGGGTTCATTAACCCAAAACTCCATTTTTGAGTTCCAAGAGGAGAAATTGACGGGAGATTGCTGGGAAATCATCGGGGTTTCGTTGGAGGTAAGTTTTGTGGCTTAATTACATCATTTTAACATGAAATCCTTGGTTAATTCCCTGTAAATGGAAGATTAATTGTGGGTTTGAGCCCTAAGCCTAAATTGAAGAAAAACAAGGATTTGAGTAGGCAAATGGAGTCCGATTTTGGTAAAATTGATATGCTTAGACTCGTATTGAGACGAGGGTTCCAGAAATGTGAATTTCGTAAATTTTCGGAATGTGGGCCCGGGGCCGGGTTTTGACAACTTTGGGAATTTTGATGTAAATTGAGTTGTATTGATTGGGTGTCGTCCCATTGGCCTAATTTGTTGTATTTCTACCGTATTTGATCAGATTCTACGCGTGCGGAGCTTGATTCTCGTGGCAAGGGCATTGCGGAGTAGTCATCTCGCCGTATTGAGGTGAGTAATATATGTGGGTGATGACCAGCGGGTTCGAAACCCCGGTATACCACTTTGTGACGCTGTATAGCGGCGAGACACGCACACTCCTGAGAGTGCGGGGTCGATCATGAACTGGAGACTACATATTAGTCCAACCTGTTGATACTGTATTATTGGCTATTCCAGAGCCGTCGAACCTCCTTCTCGGATGGTTGCATATATATATATATAATGTGATAATGGCCACTCTTGAGCCGAGGAACCCCCTTCTTGGGCGGTTGAGTATACATGTGGGCCGTGAGCCACTTATTGGATCCCGCGAGGATCGTTATCATTGTCTTATCATATAGACATGCTAGTTTACTACTAGTCCGCATCTATTTTTGTTATTATGCAAATTCCAATCTCTGGAACTTGATATTACTGTTTTCCAACCGAAAAATGATAAAAGAGTTTTCAAAAACTACTTTTGAGCCTGCGAGGCCGTATCCTGCATATTAGCTGACTAGTAGTGGATCGGGCCGCACGCCGCAGCAAGATATATGTTGGATCGGATCGCACGCCGCAACAGGGATATCTCTATGAGACGTGCTTGGGGCAGTAGGAGCCCTCCGGAGTCCGAACCCCCACAATGAGCACCGGTACCCAAAATTGGAGTCGGCCGCTTGAGATAGCTGGTCATATCATGCATTGCATTGCATTTAGCTACATCTCGCTATCTGTTATGCTATTTATTGGTAATTGTTGGAACAGGTACAATGAAGATTGATTCTATGACAGGGTAGCCGATTATAGCTTTGCATAGTGCTTTATCGCGGATTTCTTATCTCGCGCCGTCTTACCCTTGTTTATTACCACCTGAGTCCGGCAAGCACTCATTTTACTCCCCGCACGCTTGTGTGCGATCCGAGTACCTCTCAGCAGTGATCCAGTGGCCGTGCGAGGCGACGTTTGTGGATATCCGAGGTAGCCGCAGAGTCCGCAGGACCCGATATTCCTTTCTACTGTCTTTTGATTTTGTATTGACATTTCTTTCCGCACTTGGTATTTTGTAAACCTTTATACATTCATGTTCAGTAGAGGCTCATGACTCTTGACCCTTCGGTCTATGGGAGTTAGTATATTTTGGAACTTGGTTTCCCCGTTGTTGGTATACGTATTACTATTGTTTCATATTTTGAAATGCGTAAATGGGTTTTTATCCCATTTTCACAAAATCCTTTCTTCTCCACAGCTCTTAGGCGATCTTTGAGGCATTTCTTCATCAAAGTTCATTAGGTAAGTATTGTTTAACTCGTCTTCTTCATTTTTCATCAACATCAATCAAATTCTTAGGCTTAAACATGTGTAAATTGGTTGAAAAATTTGAGAAATGGGTATAGTTAGGGCTTTCAAAGAATTTGCGATCTAGACCTCGTTTTGGAGTCGAACTTAAGAACAAATTGTATATTTGAACTCATGGAAGATCGGGTGAACTTATTTTGGTTCGAAACTTGAGTTTCGATTATGTGGGCCCGGGGTCGGTTTTTACTATTCCGGGCAGAATGTTGTAAAAACCATATTTAGCAATATGAACTAGTTTGTTAAGTAGAATTGATGATATTAAATCAATCGTGTATAGATACGATTGGATTGGAGTCAAATTCAAAAGGAAAAGGCATTGCTACGGATTGAATCGTTCGTAAACTTTCGAGGTAAGTGTTTGTTCTATCCTAGCTTGAAGGAATAGGAATTTAGTTATGAATAAATTGTTGATTAAGAGTTATTGGTGTTATACCGGTAATGAAGATAAATTGTTGAAATTATTATCAATTATTGGTTTAAAACCGGTAATTATAAATATTGTTGATATAGAGATTATTGGCTAAATGCCGTTACTTATATATTTATGAATTGGGATCGTGTGGTGCGCCGACCACTTATATATTTATGAATTGGGATCGTGTGGCGCGCCGACCACTTATATAATAAGAAATGGGATCGTGTGGCACGCCGACCACGAAGTGATTTAAATCTTGGCATTGGCCATAGTTGCCGGTAGCCTATTGATATATTTGGGAGCGGGTGGTACGCCTACCACAAGATATAATTACTGTGATAGTTGGGAGCGGGTGGTACGCCTACCACGAGATATGAAATGAGAGAGGAATTGAGACATAAAAGTAAGATTTATTCTGTTGATTAGATTATTCTGGATATCGTGAGTTATTGACTGTTATTTCAGAGCAGAGTCTTTCCTTATAAATGTATTGTATATATATATGTATATTGCAACTGTACAGGTTTATGTGGGTGACTGGCCTTAGCCTTGTCACTAGTTCGCTGGGATAGGCCATGCACTTACCAGCACATGGGGTCGGTTGTGCTGATACTACACTCTGCGCTCTTTTTGCGCAGATACAGGTTACGGACAACAGCAGCGGCAGTAGCGACTTGTGGATTTTTCGACTACTGAGACTACGAGGTAGCCTTGCAGGCGTCCGCAGGACCTGTTGTCTCTTCTATCTATGCTTTTCATTCCGTTATCTCATGTAATCGAGATAAACAGCTTGTATTTTCTTTCAGACAATTATGTGTATTATTCTTAGAAGTTCGTGAGTATTGTGACACCAATCTTGGGTAGTGTATCATGCTTGGGTTTTCTTTATCATATTTGACTAAGTTTTCCGCTAATTTTGATTATTCCGCTGTAATTTATATGTTTTTAATAATAAGTCTTAATAAGAAATTGGTAATTAATGGAGGTGTAACTAATATTTGGCTTGCCTAGCTTCCATTTAGTAGGCGCCATCATGACCCCGATGGTGGGAAATCCGGGTCGTGACAAGTTGGTATCAGAGCACTAGGTTGCATAGGTCTCACAACTCACGAACAACCTTAGTAGAGTCTGAAGGATCGGTACGGAGACGTCTGTATTTATCCTCCAGAGGCTACGGAGTTAGGAAAATATTCCCTTTATTCTTTCCAGTCGTGCGACTTGATCTTTTAAATGTTAATTGAACTTCTACTCTATTCTTCCGCAGATGGTAAGGACACGTGCATCCTCATCTACTGACCAGCAGCCCGAGGTCCCAGCAGCGGCAGCTCCCGCTAGGGGCAGAGGCCGAGGTCGAGGTCGTCCTAGAGGACAAGGTAGGGGCAGAGCTCAGCCCCGAGCAGCAGCACGAGTGGCAGAACCTCATGTTCATATCGAGGAGGAAGTTCCAACCCCAGCAGCTCCAGTAGGCCCAGCTCAGGTCCCAGGAGGAGCTTTGTTTTCACCGGATCTTCATGATGCTTTGGTCCGGATAGCAGGTTTTATGGATCATATCACCAGAGTAGGTTTATTACCGGTAGCACCAGCCACTTCTCAGGCTGGAGGAGGTAATCAGACTCCTGCTACGCGCACTCCGGAGCCAGTAATTCCCCAGGCTCAGGATCCTGTGATTCAGCCGGTTGAGGCAGCTCGACCTATTATTGCGACTCCGTCTAATGATGGTGCAGCCATGTCTGCTGACGCGTTGTGGAGATTGGACAGGTTTACCAAGCTTTTCACTACCACATTCAGTGGCACTCCTTCAGAGGATCCACAGGATTTCCTATACAGCTGCCACGAAGTTCTCCGTACTATGGGTATTGTGGAGACTAATGGTGTGGACTTTGCTACTTTTCGGTTATCCGGTTCCGCCAAGACTTGGTGGAGAGATTATTGTCTATCCAGGCCAGCGGGATCGTCATCTTTGACTTGGGAGCAGTTTGCAGAATTATTCTTGGAGAAGTTCCTTCCAGCAACTCAGCGGGAGGCTCTGCGCAGGCAATTTGAGCGTCTTCATCAGGGTTCTATGTCTGTCACACAGTACGAGACTAGGTTCGTGGACCCGGCTCGTCATGCTATTATCATACTTCCCACAGATAGGGAAAGGGTGAGAAGGTTTATTGATGGCTTGAATCATCCAATTCGACTACAGATGGCCTTGGGGGCACGAAGTGAAATCACTTTTCAGGAGGCGGCTAATGCAGCCCGCCGGATCGAGATGGCTCTGTCACAGGGAGCGAGACATGGATCAGATAAGAGATCTCGTAATTCGGGTAGATTCAGTGGTACCTCGTCCGGAGATAGAGATTTTTATGATAGAGGCCATCCTCCTAGGCCTTATCAGTCAGCTCTTCAGGTTTCTCATGATGCTTCAGGTGATCGTAATTCTCAGCCACGCTACTCTGATCAGCAGCCTATCAGTGCACCACCACTTCGCTATTTCTAGCAGTCGAGGGCCTCTTTTACGTGCGGTGATCTTGGGCACATTGCAAAGTATTGCCCTCGAGCTTCCGACGGATCTCAGCCGCAGGGTTCTCGTGCCATGATTCAGGCCCCAGTTCCTCCATAGCCTGCCCAGCCAGCTAGAGGCGGAGGTAGAGGACATAGAGGTGGAGGTAGAGGTCATAGAGGTGGAGCTCAGACCGATAGAGGTAGAGACCAGCCAGCAGCTGATCGTCCTAGAGATACTGCTCAGGGTGGCGGGGCACAGCCCCGATGTTATGCACTTCCCGCCAGACCAGAGGCTGAGTCTTCCGATGCCGTCATTACAGGTATTATTTTGGTTTGTGATAGAAAGGCATCAGCATTATTTGACCCTGGGTCTACATATTCGTATGTGTCTTCCTATTTTGCACCATACTTGATTCAGCCCAGTGATCCACCGAGTGTTCCTGTTCATGTGTCTACACCAGTAGGCGACTCTATTGTGGTTGATCGAGTTCATCGGTCATGTATTATAGTAATTGAGGGTCTCGAGACCCGTGTTGATTTATTACTCCTAAATATGGTGGACTTTGATATTATACTAGGCATGGACTGGCTATCTCCGTATCATGCTATTTTAGATTGCCATGCCAAGACTGTGACTTTAGCTCTGCCGAATTCGCCTCGTATAGAGTGGAAAGGAATTTCAGGTCATACTAGCCGTAATGTTATTTCTTATGTTAAGGCTCAGCGTATGGTTGGAAAGGGATGCTTGACTTATTTGGCCTATGTCCGTGATTCTAGTGCTGAGGTTCTTTCAATTGACTATGTGCCTGTGGTTCGCGAATTTCCTGAAGTATTTCCTTCAGACTTGCCAGGTATGCCGCCCGATAGGGACATTGATTTTTGCATTGATTTGGCTCCAGGCACTCAGCCCATTTCCATTCCCCCATACCGTATGGCTCCGCCGGAGTTAAAAGAATTGAAGGAACAGTTGCAGGATTTACTTGAAAAGGGTTTCATTAGACCCAGTGTTTCGCCGTGGGGTGCACCTGTATTATTTGTAAAGAAGAAAGATGGTTCGATGAGAATGTGCATTGACTATCGACAGTTAAACAAGGCGACTATCAAAAATAAATATCCACTTCCGCGAATTGATGATTTATTTGACCAGCTTCAGGGTGCCAAGGTATTTTCAAAGATAGATTTGAGATCCGGCTATCATCAGCTGAAGATTAGGGCATCTGATGTCCCTAAGACAGCGTTCCGCACTCGGTATGGACATTATGAATTTCTGGTCATGTCTTTTGGGTTGACAAATGCTCCAACAGCTTTTATGGAATTAATGAATCGGGTGTTCCGGCCTTATTTAGACTTGTTTGTAATAGTCTTCATTGATGACATATTAATATATTCCCGCAATCAGGAGGAGCATGCGCAACATCTCAGAGTGGCCTTACAGACTCTGAGAGATAGCCAGCTATATGCAAAATTTTCAAAGTGTGAATTTTGGCTAAGTTCAGTTGCATTCCTGGGTCATATTGTGACGGCAGCAGGTATTCAAGTTGATCCGAAGAAAATTGAGGCAGTCAAGAGCTGGCCTAGACCGACATCAGCCACAGATATTCGGAGTTTCTTGGGGTTAGCGGGCTATTATCGCCGATTCGTAGAAGGATTTTCGTCTATTGCAACCCCACTGACCAGATTGACCCAAAAGGGTGTTCAATTTGAATGGTCCGACGAATGTGAGGCGAGCTTTCAAAAGCTCAAGACAACCTTGACCACAACACTGATATTAGTTTTACCCACAGGTACGGGACCTTATACTGTTTATCGTGATGCTTCCCGTATTGGGCTTGGTGCAGTGTTAATGCAGGATGGCAAGGTTATTGCCTATGCTTCGAGGCAGTTGAAGATTCATGAGAAGAACTATCCAGTGCATGATCTAGAATTGGCGGCGATTATTCACGCATTGAAGATCCGGAGGCATTATTTGTATGGTGTAGCATGTGAAGTATACACCGATCATAAGAGTCTTCAGTATTTGTTTAAGCAGAAAGAGTTGAATATGAGGCAGAGAAGGTGGCTAGAGTTGCTAAAAGACTATGATGTTACTATTTTATATCACCCAGGTAAGGCCAATGTGGTGGCCGATGCATTGAGTAGAAAGTCTGCCAGCATGGGTAGTCTTGCATATATTCCGGTCAGTCAGAGACCATTAGCTCTAGATGTTCAGGCCTTAGCCAACCGGTTCGTGAGATTAGACATTTCTGAGCCTAGCAGGGTGTTAGCCCGCACGGTCGCTCGTTCTTCTTTATTAGAGCGTATCCGTGAGAGGCAATTTGATGATCCTCATTTGCGTGAGTTGAGAGATACAGTACAGCGGGGAGGTGCCACACAGGTAAATCTAGATGATGATGGGGTATTGAAATTGCATGGTCGAGTTTGTGTGCCCAATGTCGAAGGGATTCGAGAGTTGATCTTAGCAGAGGCCCACAGTTCGCGATATTCTATTCACCCAGGCGCCGCGAAGATGTACCAGGACTTACGGCAGCACTATTGGTGGCGCAGAATGAAGAAAGATATCGTTGCGTATGTCGCTCGGTGTCTAAATTGTCAGCAGGTGAAATATGAGAACCAGAGACCCGGTGGTGTATTCCATAGGATTGAAATTCCCGAGTGGAAATGGGAGCGGATCACTATGGACTTCGTTACTGGACTTCCTTTGACTCGGAGGAAATTTGATGCTATTTGGGTCATTGTTGATAGGCTGACCAAGTCAGCACACTTTATTCCAGTATCTGTCTCCTACTCTTCGGAGAGGTTAGCGGAGGTTTACATTAGGGAGATTGTTCGTCTCCATGGAGTGCCAGTATCTATTATCTCTGATCGGGGTACGCAGTTTACCTCACGGTTCTGGAGAGCGGTCCAGCAGGAGTTAGGCACCCAGGTTCAGCTGAGTACAGCATTTCATCCTCGGACGGATGGCCAGTCCGAGAGGACTATTCAGATTCTTGAGGACATGCTTCGAGCCTGTGTTATTGATTTCGGAGGCTCGTGGGATCAGTTTCTACCATTAGCAGAGTTCGCCTACAATAACAGCTACCAATCTAGCATCCGGATGGCTCCGTATGAGGCGTTGTATGGTAGGCGATGTCGATCACCAGTTGGATGGTTTGAACCGGGAGAGGCTCGGTTGTTAGGTACGGACTTAGTTCAGGAGGCCTTGGATAAGGTCAAGACTATTCAGGAGAGATTGCGTTCAGCCCAGTCCAGGCAGAAGACTTATGCGGATCGTAAGGTTCGAGATGTAGATTTCATGGTTGGCGAACGAGTATTGCTCCGAGTGTCGCCTATGAAGGGCGTGATGAGGTTCGGGAAGAAGGGCAAGCTCAACCCTAGGTATATTGGTCCATTTGAGATTCTAGACAGAGTGGGAGGGGTGGCTTACAAATTAGCTTTGCCGCCTAGCTTATCAGCCGTACATCCAGTTTTTCACGTATCTATGCTTCGGAGATACCACGGCGATCCCACACATGTGTTAGACTTCAGTACCTGTCCAATTGGACAATGATCTATCTTACGAGGAGGAGCCGGTGGCCATTCTAGACCGGCAGGTTCGATAGTTGAGGTCGAAGAGTTATCCTTCTGTGCGTGTTCAGTGGAGAGGTCAGCCTCCTGAGGCATCGACCTGGGAGTCCGAGTCTGATATGCGGAGCCGCTACCCACGTTTGTTTCCTGACTTCGGTACTTCTTTCTTTTGTCCGTTCGAGGACGAACGGTTGTTTTAGAGGTGGAGATTGTGACGACCCAAAGGGTCATCACTTGTTTTATTAATCATTCCGAGCTTTTGAGGTCTTGAAAACCTCATTTATAGTTGCCTCGATTTGCGTGCACAATCCGGCCACAAAGCTGGAAAATTTTTATGTTGAAATATGTGAAATATGTGAAAAAGTTGAAGAATTTTGATATTAATATTGATATAGTTGACTTTGGTCAACATTTTTGGTAAACGGACCCGGATCCGTGATTTGACGGTCTCGGAAAATCCGTAGAAAAATATGGAACTTAGGCGTATGCCCGGAATTGAAATCCGAGGTCTAGAACCCCGGTAAAAGAATTTTTCTGTTAAATTGTTTTCTGAAAATGTTTAAGGAAAATGAAACTGAATTTTTACTAAAAAGTACTGGTATCGGGCTCGTATTTTGGTTCCGACGCCCGGTACAAGTCATATATGTTGGTTAAGCGCTTCCTGTAAAGTTTGGTTGAAAACGGACGTCGTTTGACGTGTTTCGGCCTTAAATTGGATATTTTGGAAATCTTGAAATTTGAAAGAATTCTTGAGTTTTAAGGCTCAATTCATTGATTTTGATGTTATTTCGGCGATTTGATCGCTCGAGCAAGTTCGTATGATGTTATTGAGTTAGTGTACATATTTGGTTTGGAGCCTCGAGGGCTCGGGTGAGTTTCGGATAGGCATCGGGGTGGTTTTAGACTTGGAAAAACTGCAGAAAATCTGCAGCAGACATTCCTTCTTCGCGTTCGCGTCCACCTGGTCGCGTTCGCGAAGGGTTCTCTTTCCCCTTCTACGCGTTCGCGTCCTTAGGATCGCGTTCGCGTACAACAACATGACCCCAGCCTTTTTCCTCTACGCGTTCGCGTGAAGGCTCCCGCGTTCGCGGAGCCTGGCCTGCCTCTTCTACGCGTTCGCGTAAGGCATCACGCGTTCGCGTAGGCCAAATTGTAAGCCCCCAGATTTCTTCTACGCGTTCGCGACCGTGTCCACGCGAACGCGATGCCCATTTCTGTCCAACCCTTCGCGAACGCGACCCAATTCACGCGATCGCGTAGGGTAAATTTCCGCCCAGTGAATTAATACCCAAAATAGAACACTTACGGGATTTTATCCCATTTTCACAAAATCCTTTCTTCTCCACAGCTCTTAGGCGATCTTTGAGGCATTTCTTCATCAAAGTTCATTGGGTAAGTATTGTTTAACTCGTCTTCTTCATTTTTCATCAACATCAATCAAATTCTTAGGCTTAAACATGTGTAAATTGGTTGAAAAATTTGAGAAATGGGTATAGTTAGGGCTTTCAAAGAATTTGCGATCTAGACCTCGTTTTGGAGTCGAACTTAAGAACAAATTGTATATTTGAACTCATGGAAGATTGGGTGAACTTATTTTGGTTCGAAACTTGAGTTTCGATTATGTGGGTCCGGGGTCGATTTTTACTATTCCGGGCAGAATGTTGTAAAAACCATATTTAGCAATATGAACTAGTTTGTTAAGTAGAATTAATGATATTAAATCAATTGTGTATAGATACGATTGGATTGGAGTCAAATTCAAAAGGAAAAGGCATTGCTACGGATTGAATCGTTCGTAAACTTTCGAGGTAAGTGTTTGTTCTATCCTAGCTTGAAGGAATAGGAATTTAGTTATGAATAAATTGTTGATTAAGAGTTATTGGTGTTATACCGGTAATGAAGATAAATTATTGAAATTATTATCAATTATTGGTTTAAAACCGGTAATTATAAATATTGTTGATATAGAGATTATTGGCTAAATG
This sequence comes from Nicotiana noctiflora, assembly GCA_032618575.1. Taxonomy (NCBI): domain Eukaryota; kingdom Viridiplantae; phylum Streptophyta; class Magnoliopsida; order Solanales; family Solanaceae; genus Nicotiana; species Nicotiana noctiflora. The sequence continues at coordinate 86,212 of JASVEL010012337.1, forward strand.
CCGGTAATATATATATTTATGAATTGGGATCGTGTGGCGCGCCGACCACTTATATATTTATGAATTGGGATCGTGTGGCGCGCCGACCACTTATATAATAAGAAATGGGATCGTGTGGCACGCCGATCACGAAGTGATTTAAATCTTGGCATTGGCCATAGTTGCCGGTAGCCTATTGATATATTTGGGAGCGGGTGGTACCCCTACCACAAGATGTAGTTACTGTGATAGTTGGGAGCGGGTGGTACGCCTACCACGAGATATGAAATGAGAGAGGAATTGAGACACGAAAGTAAGATTTATTCTGTTGATTAGATTATTCTGGATATCACGAGTTATTGACTGTTATTTCAGAGCAGAGTATTTCCTTATAAATGTATTGTATATATATGTATATTGCAACTGTACAGGTTTATGTGGGTGACCGGCCTTAGCCTTGTCACTAGTTCGCTGGGATAGGCCAGGCACTTACCAGCACATGGGGTCGGTTGTGCTGATACTACACTCTGCGCTTTTTTTGCGCAGATACAGGTTACGGACAGCAGCAGCGGCAGTAGAGACTTGTGGATTTTTCGACTACTGAGAGAGGTAGCCTTGCAAGCGTCCGCAGGACCCGTTGTCTCTTCTATCTATGCTTTTCATTCTCTTATCTCATGTAATCGAGATAAACAGCTTGTATTTTCTTTCATACAATTATGTGTATTATTCTTAGAAGTTCGTGAGTATTGTGACACCAGTCTTGGGTAGTGTATCATGCTTGGGTTTTCTTTATCATATTTGACTAAGTTTTCCGCTAATTTTGATTATTCCGCTGTAATTTATATGTTTTTAATAATAAGTCTTAATAAGAAATTGGTAATTAATGGAGGTGTAACTAATATTTGGCTTGCCTAGCTTCCATTTAGTAGGCGCCATCATGACCCCGATGGTGGGTAATTCGGGTCATGACAAGTTGGTATCAGAGCACTAGGTTGCACAGGTCTCACAACTCATGAACAACCTTAGTAGAGTCTGAGGGATCGGTACAGAGACCCCTATTATTTTTTTTTTTGTAGCTAATGAGAATTAGACTCATGATATTATATAGATTTTGAACCCCTTGACCACTAAACTATACTTTTGGATTGTGTGGTGATCAAAATTTAATATATAGAGGTATTAAATAAATTTTGTCTTATATATACAATATAATTTTTTTGGCGCAGGGTGTTCACCCTGCTTTACGTTGCATTCACCAGAAGGTTTTACTATAACTATGTATTATTTAATATTTTTATGGAGACAAAAGCTTTGCTCACTAAATAAAAAATCAAGCAAGAAAAGAGATGGGAAAGGAAAAAGGAAAATGAGGAAAATAAGAAACTAATTAATATTCGTTTCTATTTCTTGCGAAATTAGACTTGTACGTGAAGCCTTATTTTAAAAAAAAATTCTTCACAAGAAAATTCAGCTCAACCAAAACTCCACTCAAAATGTTAATTTTGAAACAACTCTAACAATATCTTCAAAAATTAAATAATCCAAATCCAACAAAATTAACCTTCAAAGACAATTAAACCTAAAAATACAAAACAGTGAAAATGCAATAGACATAACCCATGATGCAAACGTGATAAGCACAATAAATATTTAAATTTTCAATAATTAAAGGAGAAAAATACCTCAAACACAAAATGAGAATAGGAAAACGAACGAAAATATAGAAAGCACAAAAAAAAGGGGAAAGGCAAAAGGCTGGTGGTAGCGATAAAAAATTAAGAAACGGAAGAAGGACAGATTAATTGGGATTTGATGAATAGATAAATAGATAGATTGTTAAAATATATTCTTCTCTTACAATATGCCTTTTTGTTGTTATTAAATTACACTCCTACCTTCCATCTGAGTTTTTTCACATAATATTTACTAGAGTCTCCAAACTCTAATTCATAAATAATATTATAATTTTGTACATATATCAAGATGATTAAAATAATTTATAATTTATATATTTTAAGCTGGGTGATCATTATTTTAAGACGTGGAGAAAGAAAATGATTGTTGCATCTGTACTAGCTTTTTATTTAGACAAGATCATGCATTCGTTCGTCTTTAAATTCAAACTAACAACTATTTTGCACACAAATCGTTCATCTCTAAATTTAAGTATCAACTATCAACTGTATTCTACTAAAAGATAAATTTGAAACTAAGCCTCTGTTTGGCTATATATTTTTCAAATTTAATTTGAAATTTATTTTCAAATTTTATGTTTGGCCATAAATTTGACTCACATTTTGGCCAAAACTCAAATCACATATTTGAAACACAAATTCAGCTATTAAGTTGAATTTGGGTCAAATTTCCAAAACTTGAGAATTATATACATGTTTTCCCAAAATAAAGTTGAAAAATATGTTTTTAAATCGTGTGTCCAAACACATTTTCATCTTCAAACCAAACTTCTCCCAAATCACATTTTTCAAAATAAATTTGAGATTTATGGCCAAACGTTAGCTAAATGACAAGTAATAAATTTTAATTTTATACTTTCTTGATTTTAAAATTAATGTTTGAGTATTAACATTTATTCGCGTGAAAGCAAGTGCATCTAACTTAAATTTAATCTTCCAAAGCGATTGTGTCTTTCTTTTTCCTTTAATTTTTTTACAAAAGTTGTGTTGCTCGTCTATTAAATTACTACTCATATTATCTTTATTTCAACGTTATCTTCATATCCAAGTTCTCTAGATATCAAATAGCATATACCACTTGTGTTAAAATCATAAATGAATTAATACTTTTAATGTTAGAAAAGCAACGATCCTATGAGAATAATATCAAAATAATTTTTTCTATTAATGAACATTACAATTTTTTTTATTAATTACCAACTTAAGCGATTTTGTTACACACATTTATTTTTATCTTTCTCATGTTTAGCCACTATGTTACACTCATAGATTATTTTGTTTTGCTTAAGTTAACCGTCTGCTTGATAAGATAAGTGTTTATTTAGAACCAACTTTCAAAATCAACTATAATGATTTACCTTGTTCATTCACAAAAATTTATACATCATTTTTAAATATAATTATTGATCCAAAACTTTATTTTAACAATATTAATATTATGTTACAAAAATCGTATATTATATGACTTGGAATACACGTGCAATCTACGAGTCAAAAAAAATATTAACTATAAAAGAACCATGATATGATTAAAAAACCAAGTTGTAATAGTACATTTGATACGTGTTAAAGCTTATTTTATCTTAAATTTAAATATAGTCACAAAAAAGAAACGATAGCAGTATTAATTAATATTCCCTATATTTTTATTTAGATGAGTTAGTTTGACTCGATACAAAGCTTAAGAAAAAAAAACTTTTGACTTTGTGGTATGAAAATCTTAAGGGGTAAAAACTTTATGGGACCATAACATTTGTATGGATATAAAAGCTTCTCACTTGGGTAAAATAGATAAAATGAAAAGTTTAAAGTTAAATTATTTTTAAAATTGTAAAAATATGTTTTTTTTAAATGGATTAATAAGAAAAGTATGTGATCTAAATTGAAACTAAGGAATTATTGTGAAGTGAATTCATAATTGAAAGTTATTTAAATTTAATAAATGGATATAAGTATTTTAGAAAGTTCATAGAAAGTGAAAGAGGAAAAAGATGACAGAAAAGTGATATGGGGTCTACATGGTACGCGGATGTATTTGCGTGTCAACAAATATTTACCTTAGACTGTTTGTACGAACGATATGTACATTTATTGATCCGACCCGTATGGTGTGTCCCCATTAGCCAATCGAATTCCACCCCAAATTAGACTTAGTTTTTTGGGGATTAGGTTACTCCAATATTATACTATTATATATTGACACTTTATGCAGACAAAAAACCAGCCATTGATGTGCTTCCATTATAGAACTACTGGTCATAGGCTGACTCGCATCTGAATTTGGGTTTTTACTGATCAGTTACAAAGCTTCATTATTTTCAAGAATTAGCTCATAAAATTTCATGGTTTTGATTAGTTTTCGGATTGGGGTTTTGGTTGTTGAGTAAAGATTCTAAATTTGAATGATTAGTTTGGTGGGTTTTGAAATAGCTTCATTATTTTCAACAAATTAGCTCATGGATTTTATCGGGTTTTAGATGGGTTTGTGGTTCTTGAAGTAAAGATTCCAACTTTGTATGATTTATTTTGGTGGGGTTTTGAGTTTTGTTGCGTTATGGAAAGCAGCAGAGCAGGACAACTCGCTGCGTCGGATATTCATGGCTTTCACACTCTGCAAGGTATTATATCTGTTACTTTGATTTTGTTAGTGTATGCAAAAATGCTTGGTTGTGTACTTGTGACAAAAGAGCAGTTTTTATTGCAATTTAGGGGTTAACTCTGAATCAGGTACCAAAAAGACTAAGGTAGGATCATGTAAGACTTATAATGCTTAGAGTAATTCCTCGGAATGTGGCATATAAAGTTTATTGGAATATTATCAACTAAGTTAAGAATTGTACCTATTTCACACGATTCTCAACCTACCGCAAAGTCAGAATCGGGATTTGCTATGCTCTAGGAACATAATAAGCTGTATTATGTCATTTGCATTTCTTCAATCTATCCTGAAGAAAATGATACCTGAAGAACTATACTTATAGTTAAGTGATGTTTCTGCTGTTCCATATTTAAATTTCATGAAAATCTCTCTGCCTTGCGTTGAACCCTGTATATTATAACTATAATACAAGATCAGTTCTTATCGAAGTAACAAGGAGTTTCTTGACTTTGACTAAACAATCGTATGAGATTGAGGTCTGAGGATCAAAGTTAGAAGAAGACTTGGCAATTTGATGGGCTGGTTAGAATATATCAACATGATAAATTTTCCTGAATAGTAATTTCATCGACCATTTGGATAATGGTGGTTTTCGGCAAACGTGTGCATACCTTAGAGTATTTAACCGGGTAAATATTACCTTCCACCAACACAATTTTTAGGTTACTCTTTCCACTAAGGCTTAGCAAATGAGAAGAAACCACTTTTTTTTTTACCTCTATGGGGATTTGAACCCTGGTCTCCCATGGTTTTCATCTCATTTATTGACCGCTAGGCCAAATTCTTGGGTGCTTCATCGACCATTATATGACAAGTGCATGAGAATGACATATTAAATTATGATACAACATCAACTATGTTTCAGTCCGTAACAAGTTGGGGTCCGCTATATGAATTTTCACTCTTCATTTAAGCTAAACTCATATTATCAACACCAAATAAAATTATAAAATAAAAGTGAAAATAAGTTTTTTACATATAGGTTCTCTAACAAGTCTAAAACCTATTCCCAACTAGTAGACATATTAACTTATTACTCCCTATGTTCCGTGAACCTATTTTCTTTTTGGTTCGTTCCAAAAAGAATGACTCTTTTCTAAATTTGGTAACAATTTTGCTTAAACTTACAGTTTTACCCTTAATGCGAAGCATTTATAACCACACAAATATTCTGGGGCCCTTTTTAACTTGCTTAGTACCAAAAATTTCAAAAGTCTTATTTTTTCTTGAACTCCATGCTCACTCAAATAAATTCACATAAATCGGAACACAGGGAGTATGATTTTCATAAATTCAATTAATGTCCTTTTTTAAAGTTAAACATGAAGAAAGATGTTGCTTTGCACGGTTCAGTAATAGATTTGTGTCAATCTGAAAATTGCATATCAAGAAAAAAAAGGAAATTAGTTTACTATAAAATGAATAACAATAAAAATAATAGCAACATATCTAGTGTGGTCTCACAAGTAGGGTCTGGGGAGGGTAGTACACAGTCCTTATACCTTGTGCAGGTAGATAGGTTGTTTTCGTTAGATTCTCGGCTCAAGGACAGCAAAGTCACAATAGTATTGAAAAGAAACTACAATAATGAAGAAGTCATGAAAAAAGAAGCAATAACAACAACAAGATAATACAAAATGAACAACATCAAAGTAGGGTCTGAGGAGGCTAGTGTGTAAAAAATATTACCCCTACCTTGGAAAGATAGAGATGTTATTTTCGATAGACCTTCGACTTAGGAAAAATGAAAAAAGATAATACAAAAATTGAAGCAGAAAAAACATCATGTAGTAATAGTGATCTCAGAATAAGAAAATACGAGAATAATACTTGTGAATACTGGTAAGGGAAGGAAAGACACTCGACTACCTAATAATCTTCTATCCTAATTCTCGACCTCCACACCTTCCTATCAAGAGTCACGTCCTCAGCAATCCGAAGATGAGCCATATCCTCCGTAATTGAGGAGAGTGAAAAATGTGATGGTGTAACGGATAGCACTACAACTATTGATTCTCTTGAAAAGTATATAGTGCTGTTAATGTGCCACAGTGCCAGTGTGTGAGATGCAAGGGCACACATGACATGCTAAAGAACTAACCATTTAGCCCTAATTTGGATTTTAAATCCATTTTTTCTTTTTGGTAAATTGGATCTAACTTGAACATTAATAGTACTTCAGATTATCTTGTGGAGGGATTGGATGAAATATATGTTCATCCAAATCTTTCTTTTTATCTGATCGGTTGTTCAAGTTCCAGAAACCAGACTATCTAGACCAATTGTGACAATAAAAAAAATAACTAGACCAATTGTGGTGATACTCAGAAATGAGAACAAAGTAAATGTTGCTTCCTCAGCCACTTTTGGTGAATGAAGTATCATCTAGTGTGAAAGTGTTTCTAACAAGTTATTAATTAAATGTGAGTGAAGCCAGAACTCTTTTTCCTTTTGTGATAGTTAGGAAGCTATATCATTATGGAAATAAACCACGAGCTCCTGCATTCATGGAAAATGAGAGCAAAGTGATGGCGAGAAAAGGTCCCTTGATTTTATAATGACTAGATGGATGCACAAAGTAATCGTGTAGAGGCACAACACTGTTAAGTTCAGATCAGAATTGGCCTCTGACGTTTCTGCTATTGCTTGTAGTTTCTGAATTTTGGTTGATTTACTTTCTTGAATCATCCTTGCTGATTAAAAGTGATATTTTCTGTTGCTTGCGCAGATTTGGATATTCCCAGTATAATGGAAGAAGCGAAGATGAGGTGGCTCCGACCAAATGAGATCCATGCGATATTGTGCAACTACAAGTACTTCAACATCTTTGTCAAGCCTGTGAACCTGCCGACGAGTAAGGCCACTCTAAGCGACTACCTTTTATGGTCTTTCTCTTGCGATGATTTCTTTCTTGTTTTGTGTAGTGTAATATTAAATCAAATGGAACATGAGATCAGTAAACAAAGTAATACCCAGCAATGAATTCAGTGCTTGGGATTACTTGTGAATAATATTTTACTTATTTAAAAAAATACATCAGTAACGAACTTCTAGGACATGTTAGGTTCTGTTGATTTATGTAATCTTCTGTATTCCGCTACAACAGGTGGCACAATCGTGTTGTTTGATCGTAAGATGCTCAGGAATTTCCGGAAAGACGGTCATAACTGGAAGAAGAAAAAGGACGGGAAAACAGTAAAAGAAGCTCACGAACACTTAAAAGTGAGTGTCAAATGATTCTGAGTATGTCATACTTTCCATAATTGTTTGCTCGCTGCTTGTTTTACATGTAATGAGAGGTACTCGTTATTGCTGTTCTGCTATATATCTGGTTTCTGCTTTTTCTGGTTATAGTTGCTTTTGAAATCTCTTTGCCTTCTTTTCTGTTATAGGTATCATTGATGTAAATCTAACACCTGAATTTAAGAATATATCAGAAACTTCTGCTTCACTTTATCTCTGTCGCTTAATCGCAGAAATCCTGTATGCAACTTACTTTTGCTGAATGTCTTTACGAATTTACTCGTTCTGTACAGCACTACTTTTTTGGCATTTTTTGTTCCCTGTGTACAAGGTTGGCAATCGTTGTCGATACAGCTCCCTTAGGCTTATCGAGAAAAAATTGTAGCCTATCTGATGCTATGCACGAGTTTTAAGTGGCAGAAGATAAGGGAGGCAGATTTAAAGTTTATACTGTCGAATATTCAGTCAAACACCTTTTGTTATTGCTTTGGATTTGGAGTCAAGATATTGAGGCTGATTAGTGCATGTAGTAGAAGTCATTGAGGTGGTGCGAAATAAAGACTTAGACATAATCGCTGTGAGACATTGGAAATATATGAACATTTGAATCACATTCTCTCCTATGTTGCATCACTTTGGCGGGCGAGAGTTTACTGTCACACTAACCCACATAATCCAACAAAACTTCTTATCGCACAGTGCTGAACCTCGCAGCAAGTTTGTACATGGCCTGTCAATTATTCATCTACTGCGGCTACATGACTGGAAGTGGCTAGAATAAATGCATCTTTGTGCTGAAATGGTGGAGCTCATTCAGGAACTAGCTAGAATGCCCATGATCAGCTTTATCATTGTTGGAGATAACTATGCGTTAGGTATTAACCAGAGACCAGAACCACATAGCCAAACAATTGTGTATCCAAAGACTCATGGAACTAAGATCATCTCCAGTATTAACAGTAGATACTGTTGTGCTTTTGTTTCTCGGGGATCTTGAAAAATGATTGAGTAGACCTGGCTAGATGCAAAATGATCCATTGCAATGCACAAATTTTAATCTGCATACATCTAGCTAAGGAGAGTTTCTAGTAATCCTAGTTGCTTTAGGGTTTAGTCATTTGGAAAACCATCCATGCCTAGTTTTAATTGGTAAAGTCTAATTAGTTTTCTGTGAAACCTTTGGTTAATATATTAAATGTAGCGTTATTATAAAAAAAATTCATTCATTTTTTTTGTCTTCTTTCATAGCATGTTTCTTTTGTCATTCCTACACCAGAACTATGGGTGCTAAGAGTGAATTATCTTTTGTAGCTTGATGCGTAAGAGTTGTTAATCTTTTTGCTCAATGCATACAATAGAATGTCCACCCTGAAAAGTAGAGATGCACTTTTTGGTTTCCATTTTGTACTCTTCCCATCCATGTCCTTTTGTCCACTTCTCTATTTCTGAATTTAGTTTACTCTCTCCCAGAAGATATGTATTTCAAGATCATGAGGTGAGATGTGCAATCTTTCTGTGCTGGTCAAATAAATTGTGTTTCTTAGTGCAGGTTGGTAATGAAGAACGAATTCATGTATACTATGCACATGGAGAAGATCACCCGACCTTTGTTCGGAGATGTTACTGGCTGCTTGACAAGTATGAATTACACTTTTTGCTGCTTGCATCAAGCCAATAAAGGGTTTCCCCTTTGTTTTTTTTTCAGTTAACTGCAATGATAAATCATTTGCATACTGTTTCCACTTACATGAAACAACCTGTATCCTTTGAGTTTGATTTTTTCCATTTCTGTACTTGTATCAGGTCCCTTGAACACATAGTCCTTGTTCATTATCGCGAAACTCAGGAGGTCTGTTTCCTTTATCTTGGTAACTTTCTCAATACATATCACTTATGAAAAAAAGATCCTTCAAAATGTATCCATATCTGCATGTTTCAGTTTCTTGTTGTCCTTGATTATACTTCCTGTTCAAATAACTTATTATTCATTTATGCACTTCTTTCTTTTGGGATATATACCAGCAATTTCTTTGGTTCTACTATTTCATACTTAGATGTACTTCAAGCCTGACTTTTACCTTTATCAAAAAAAAAAAAAAAAATGTCCGTCAAGCCTGTTTGGCCATCTGAATAATGTATAGCAAGTAGTAGTACATATTCAACACTGTTATTTAACAGTTTGGTCAGCACTTCACATTTTTTAACTTGTTGCCACCCAAATACGGTATAGAAATGTTTCTATATATCGTAGCATTCTGAGATTCCTAGTGTGAAGGGAAGAGATTGGCATTCCTAACTACAGCAGGAGCAGTATTATATGTGGTGTTATCCCTCATTGCAGTGAGATGTTAGGTGATTTTTATCTATGTAGACGATTGGCGTTATGTATGTAGATTATCCTTTCTCCTGCTTTCCAGTTCATCTACACTGTCGACACTGAGTAGGATACACCTTGTCTGTCACACAAGGTTGAAGCGTTGAAGTTTGTAGCAGATCGCTGTTCTGTTCCCCTGCTATCTCATGCAGTGAGCAGGAAGACAGGCATTGATTGGATTTGGAGATGAATCAGAGAAAAACTTTTTGCATGAGTCTGGAATGCTTACAAACAATAACAACTACGGCACAGTCCCCAACAACTTGGGTCGGCCAGATGAAACCTCACTTCATTTAAGCTCAACTCATATCATCATCATACCAAATAAAATAGAAGTGAAAAACAAGTCATATATATATACATATATACACACACGTTCTACAACAAGTCTAAAACCTATTCCCAGCTAGTAGATATCACTTATATGGATCTAGCCTGGAAATGTTTGTTTTTCCTTCTTTTTCCCCTTTTTTTTTGGTTGTGGGGTGGGGAGTGAAGAGGGAACTGGGAACAATGGTGATGGTGGTATAATCTTCATGCAATGTGAATTTGTATTCATTTTTTTTATCCTTTTCATTTTTTATATGATCCTGATTAAGAACAATGATAGATAATATATGTGTTTGTTCAAAATCTAGAAGAGGACCGGCTTTCTGTTGTGAATTGTTCACCTCTTAGTTGATAACAAAAGGACGGTGGGTATAACTTCTTTATCCCAAAAAAAGGGTGCGGAAGCATACCTCCAGACTGATAATTCTGTATAATGGTATGTTATGCACTTATCTGAGCTGGATCTGGCGTGCTCCAATTAAGGATTAGTACTTTTTGGTAACTCCGCCTATGTCAAAATTGACTGAGATAACACACTGATATGTCTTGTGCATGCGATTGTTAGCACTAACATGTTTTGTATATATCAATTTTTCAGCACTTTTTAGGTTTGGATCTTGTGGGGAATCGGGAAAAGTGTGCCTTTTTACTTTGTGGGCAGCAAGGGAAGAAATCCTGAGAGCTGGGAATTTGAGGGGAAAGAGGATTACATATATTAGTTGTTAGTTATCTGCAAATGCTTTGATAAAGATGTGGATCACCTCCTCCTACATTTTCAGGTGGTTATCACCTTGCTTGTGTGTGAGATGTTAGTTGTAAGAGCTGCAATGAGCAATGTCGGGCACAGTAAAAGGAGGCACTTCTAGCTAAACTTAGAAGGAGAAGTCGGAGAATGTTGGACATTGCGCCATTAACACTCTTGCGGGTTTTGTATAAGGAGAGAAATATTAGAGCTTTTGAATGGATAGAGAACGACTATCTATACTTGAGGAATAGCAGCGCATTCCTTGTTTCTTTTTGATGCACTCATGAATTTCCAATTTGTGTATTAGATCAGGTGCCATTTGTAGAGAATCATATTATGTTGTAGATTCTCTGCTTTTTGGTATACTGCTTGTATATGGGAGATCTTCCCATTACTAATAAGATTATTTGTTTTGCCCCCCCCCCCCCCCCCCACCCCCCAAATAAAAAGGGAACCTTTTCCCGTACTGGAATAAGTCCCTCTTTAAGTAGTTGTAAACATATCGAATGTTTTAATTCAGGTGTTGTCTATGTCTACCTTGCAGACACAGGGCTCCCCAGCAACCTCTGTTGCCAAGGGTTCTCCAGCCACCCCGGTTACTTCCAATTCCAGTTCAGATCCATCTGATCCATCTGGTTGGGTTTTATCAGAAGAATGTAATTCCGTAGATGAACGGGCGTATGGTTCCAGCCAACATGCACATTTAGGTACTGGATAGAGGGCTTTCTAGAAATTGTATCTTATTATGATTTTATTTAGTAGAATCTCAACTGCCTGAACTGAGCCTTCTATGAGTGGAGACATAAGCATCATGTTTAATCCTTCTGTCTAAGTTGTAGCTTCATAAATAAAACAACAGAATATCACTCTTGAAGATAATGGGATATTTTTATTATTTGGAACTTCTGAGCAATTTATCGTGCAACAAGATTGTGTATGCTATTAGATGCCGGACCTGCTGTAATCTTGGAATGTCCCAATAAGACAATAACCTTTTTTGTTCTCCTTTGGAATTGGCTCAATTAATTCCTGGCTTCTACTGATTGCAGAGCCTAACAGGGATGTGACCACCAAAAATCATGAACAGAGACTTCTTGAAATTAATACACTTGAGTGGGATGAGCTTTTGGCACCTGACAATCCCAACAAGCTAATTGCAACTCAAGAAGGTATTGTGTTATGTGTATTCTTGTAAAATTGGTGCTTGTAGCCTGTGAGAAGGTTATCTGATCATTTACCTAATTCATTGATCATGCATCCTGTGAGAAAGTTATCTGATCATTTACCTAATTCATTGATCATGCATCCTTTCTTTTGTATCCATGTATAGCGGGAGGAAGGGCTTCAATCGGGCAACAAAATCAATTTGAAGTTAATGGTTACAGCCTCAACGTAAGTGGTTTTAATATGCTGCTTGCTTCACTAGTACAATTATCCACAGATCCTATTTTCTCTAACTCATCTTTTCTCGTTATTTCAAAATTTTGATACTACAGGATCAAATTTAATGGAAGTAATGTTGTTTAGTAAGTTAGATTATGTTTTTCTCATAGGCAATAACGAAAACTCTTGAAGGGTAAATTAGCACCAAAATCAATATTGTCTAATTACACGATGGGTTAGAATGAAAATAACTTTGGTATCCTATTAATTTTTCAGTAATTGTCTTTTTAGTTGATTTATGTTTAACTTGTTTTTCTCTCACTCTTCTTTTCCTTTTTAAATAACTTCAACTGTCAAGGCCAATGAGTTATCTGTTCCGTCCGTGTTCTGCAAATTTTAACTGTCAAGCCACTGAGTCATCTGTTCTGGTGTTCTGCAGAATTTGATATTCCCAAGCAACTTTTTCGTTACTCCCATGGGCACCATGATTTAATCTTTTAATTTAGATAATTTTAATTTTGGACACAATTTTTTGTCTCCAAAGTTTCAAGAGTGATATAACAAATGTGTTCACTTTTTCATTGTTCACACCGTGCAATACTCATTATTAGATTATATCTGAATATATATATATTTATATATAGGTCAATGTTGATATGCACGCATTATTCTGTATACTACCTGTTAAGGATCGTGCTGGCAAAAGCCTTCAGATATAAAAAATTGGCTTTTGCATTGTGTCCATCTAATTAACCTGACCTCTAACTTCTGCTTTACGTCTATCCTTAGCGATTGTCAAGTTCCGCCATGAAATAATTCAACTTCTTCCTATTTACTTGGGTTCCATGTGAAAAATAGTATTATCAATTATCTTTTTTATTTCTTTTGTATGGCTATTAATAATGATGATTTGCAGGATGGCTCTTTATCTGTGTCGAGAGTACCTGTAGCGTCTTTAGAAAGTTTTGTTTGCCAAGTGGCTGGAAGTGATACTGTAAATTTTAATCCTTCAAATGACATATCCTTCTGTTCCGGGGATGGTCAGATGACTTCAAATTTTCAGAAGAATGAGTCTGGAGTAACAACAGTGGGTGCAGGTGGTTCCTTTGATAGTCTGAACAAGGATGGCCTCCAAACTCAGGACAGCTTTGGACGGTGGATTAACTACTTCATAAGTGATTCACCAGGCTCTGCAGACGAGATGATGACTCCTGAATCTTCAGTAACTATCGATCAATCATATGCAATGCAGCAGATATTCAACATAACAGAAATCTCTCCTACTTGGGCTCTTTCAAGTGAAGAAACAAAGGTTCTTTTTCTTCAAAGCCTCACTGCCTTGCTATAATAACATCAGTTCACAAGAACAAAACCTTCTCTTGCGATAAGAGAGAAGGAATGTCCCATTCCCATGTTTGGTTTAAGAATTCCTATTTGCATTCATATATGGAAAAAAAATTATTAATCTCATTGTACTAATGGAATATTAACACTCATTAGACATGTCCTGGTTTGACATAACATAACATTGAGTGACAGTCAATGCGTAGCTTGCGTGTTGAAAGTAATTAAATAAACAAATAGCTTATTCAGTTTCACTTAAGTGATCAGAGAGAGAATTCACTTCTTAAACTTTTAGATATAAATCATACAGTAGCTAATTACTGGGTTGAGGCAAGAGTTCCTAGATATACACATTCTTTTTGAGCTATGATCTCAACACTTATATTTTGTCTTAATCATTGCAGATCTTAGTGATTGGGCATTTTCCAGGAGTACAATCGCAACTGGCAAAGTCAAATTTGTTCTGCATATGTGCAGATGTTTGTTTTCCTGCAGAATTTGTGCAGTCCGGGGTATATCGTTGTGTAATTTCACCTCAACCCCCTGGACTGGTAAGTTTGTATTTGAGTTTGGACGGTAATACACCAATCAGTAAAGTCATGACCTATGAGTTTCGAGCTCCTTCAGCGCGCAAATGGACAGCTCCTCAGGAGGAACAGTCTAGTTGGGATGAATTTAGAGTTCAAATGAGGCTAGCTCATTTGCTCTTCTCTACATCTAAGAGCCTAAGCATTTTTTCCAGTAAAGTACACCAAGATTCCCTGAAAGAAGCAAAGAGATTTGTTCGAAAATGTTCGCACATTACTGATAATTGGGCATATTTGATCAAATCAATTGAAGACAGGAAACTCCCTACCCCACATGCAAAAGACTGCTTGTTCGAGCTGTCTTTGCAAACAAAGTTTCATGAATGGCTGTTAGAAAGAGTTATTGGAGGGTGTAATACCTCAGAGTGGGATGAGCAAGGTCAAGGAGTTATCCATTTGTGTGCTATCCTAGGTTATACTTGGGCTGTATATCCATTTTCCTGGTCAGGCTTATCATTGAATTACCGGGATAAGTTTGGTTGGACAGCTCTTCACTGGGCTGCTCATTATGGAAGGTAATCCTTAGTGCAGCTAAGGGATTTTGAAATCATTATTATTTGATTGCTTAAAAATAATAATCATGAAGCTTCATATTTGAGTATATGTTTACTGCTGTCCACCAAAATGTCTGATCCACGCCACCCTCTTTCCTCCACCTTCCTCCCACCTCTCCCAACCAAACAAAGGAAAAAATGTTTAATGAAATGAAAACATACCCAGGGTAATTTTATTTTGAATATTACAAATTTTCAGCATATTGGTTGCTTACTTTTGGGATTTTCGACAATCAGGGAGAAAATGGTTGCAACCCTTCTATCCGCGGGTGCAAAACCAAATTTGGTGACAGACCCTACTTCAGAGAACCCTGGTGGATCCACTGCTGCTGATCTTGCATCTAAAAATGGTTTCGAGGGTTTGGGGGCTTATCTTGCGGAGAAGGCTTTAGTTGCACACTTCAAGGATATGACCTTGGCTGGAAATGTTAGTGGTTCACTGCAGACCACTACTGAACATATAAACCCTGGAAACTTCACAGAGGAGGAGCTATATCTTAAGGATACTTTGGCAGCTTATCGTACTGCTGCTGATGCTGCTGCACGTATACAGGCTGCATTCAGAGAACATTCATTCAAAGTACAGACTAAAGCTGTCGAGTCTTCAAATCCAGAGATAGAAGCACGTAATATAGTTGCAGCTATGAGGATTCAGCATGCTTTCCGCAATTATGAGTCACGGAAAAAACTGGCTGCTGCTGCACGAATCCAATATAGGTTCCGTAGTTGGAAAATGCGGAAAGATTTTCTTAACATGCGGCGACATGCAATCAAAATTCAAGTAAGTTGCCCCATTTTCTGTTTCTTTCTCGAAGTCTGGCTGATGAATTTGAGCCACCTCTTCCATTAAAAGTGCTGAAGTTCAAAATGCTTCTTGTCTGATTGATCCAAGTTAGAATTGTGTTCCATCTTGCTTTAAATTTCAAGTGATCTGCTCACTAAGATGAGGTGGGCATTGTGTTCATTAACTGGAAGAAGAGATCAAACCATGTTATCTTCACACTGATTTCCTCAAATCTCCAATATAGCAATAAACCTGCAAAGGATGCTCTTTATTACTTTGAATATGCTACCTGATGCTATCAAATATTTCTTAAAATCAACTTATTCTAGGAAAAAGAAAAAGTAACTCTTCTGTTGATACTGCTACATCTCTTCCTGTAGTCATTTTTTTTTTGAAAAGATAAACAATTTTATTAAGTAGACAGGACAAATTTAAATAGTGGAACATACCTTTGGTTTATGCAGGCTGTGTTCCGTGGTTTCCAAGTCCGGAAGCAGTATCGCAAGATAGTTTGGTCTGTTGGGGTGCTTGAAAAGGCAGTGTTGAGATGGCGTTTGAAGAGAAAAGGCTTTCGTGGTCTTCAGGTTCAATCTAGTCAAGCAGTGGATATCAAGCCTGATGGTGATGTGGAGGAGGACTTCTTCCGAGCCAGTAGGAAACAAGCTGAGGAGCGTGTTGAAAGGTCTGTTGTGCGAGTTCAGGCCATGTTCCGTTCAAAGCGAGCACAAGAAGAATATAGGAGGATGAAATTGGAACATGATAATGCTACGGTAAGGGAGCACTTCCTTTCATTTTTTAATTTTTTTTTTGAAGGGAGACAAACTTCAAGGTGCAACCCATTTCTTGATATTTACCATATTCTGTTTTGGCAGCTGGAATACGAAAGGGCTTCTCTTCTCAATCCTGATATCCAGATAGGTTAAGAAGATAAGATACAAGTATTTCCCTGAAATATTTGGAATGGCATTGTGGCTTGATCAGTAACCCGGGCAAACAATCCCCCTCCGAAAAAACATCATGCTATCGATTTCATTGCTATGTGTGCTTCTTTTGCAAATCGATTTGTACATTAGTAGAGATTTTGTAAATTGGTAGATTGAGTTATCTAGCTTCGACCCTCCAAATGTTTTAGAAAAGCGTGGGTTGTTTTGTCACTTGCAGTAGTAACCTGTTTAGTGTGAGTAAAACTGACATGTTGCTTCTATGGCTGGAGAAGAGGTTAAGCCTGCTCTCAGTGAGCGTCTTGCCTGACTAAGATGATGTTCAATATGCACTATTGATTCTCATGATATGGTGATTTGACATTTCTATTATCAAATAGGGCATGGACCTTATAGGCACGTATCATGATAAACACCTCAATGATAGTCTTGAATATTGATTTTGGATGAATAAATAATTTTGAACTTAGATGTTTTGATTCTTTGATTTGCTTTCGTTTTTGAAATTTAATGCTTGAAACTTATGGAGAAATACTTGGAAGTCCAACAAGCTCAAGAACATGGGTATAATTTTAATGGTCTTGGATTTGTTTTCTCATACCTCGTCACTTGATGTGTGGCATGAACATCAAAGGACACTCCCAACAAGATGAAGTTGGACCTTTTAACTTAAAGGATTAGTTAGTTCAATTATTTTATCCATATAACCCATCGAGGTTGCCTAGTTGGTTTGGAGGGTGGTCATCCATATAGATTGACCTGAGCTTGTTGCACAAAGCTTGTCTAACGAGGTTTATATCCCCATTGTTGTTTGGGGGGAGGTTTTACCCAGTGCTCGCTCGAAGAGCACGCAGAGGTTGTAGCGCATGTGGGTTCCTCTCCTACCAAAAAGAAAAAAATAATTATATTATCCATGACATTTATGTGGGCTAATATGCTTCAAGTTCATAGAGTAGTTCGAAATGAGATGAATTAAACCCATGATATATTTTTAAAGTGTGGGCACCAATAAAAACCAAATGAATCCCAACTAACGTTTTTAAGTTCCTGATATGGCCATTATAAATCACTAATAAGAATTTTAAAATGTCTTAACTTTTCAGTGGCGCTAAGTATCAGAAAAAGCAAAGTGATGTACACCAGCGCAACCTACGATGGGAACGCATAGCATCCACCCTGCCGAAGATAAGGGATTTGCAGGAGGAATACTCAAATCTATTAAGTAGTTTAGAAGAATATACTCAGTGAAGAAATATTTTCCTTGATGTGAAGGAAGCTAATGGAGGATTAGTTAACAGTCCTCCACTAAAGGTAGTTATTCATATTGGCAATTTATAGAAGGCATTAGGAGCATTAGATTTGATATCAACAAGCCTGCATGCGTTGAAGTTGTATAAATAACCCAATTTTTATTATTTCATAAAAGCAGGGCTAGCCATCTCTTGCATTTTGCAAGCTATAAAGGAAATTAAGAACCTTTACTCTACAAATAATAAAAGTAAAATATTTAAGCCTCAAAAGGTGTTAGACAACAGGCGACTTTACCCAAGAAACGAGCCAAAAATGGCATGGCCGGATGAGAACATTGAAATAGCTAGATTGATAGGATTACCTGCTTTAGTTATTGTGATTTCCTCATACATAGTTTCTACCAGTCACTCTTGGAACACACTGTTCTGGATATCTTTTTTCCCCTTCTGCTAAGTGCATTATATACAGAGAGATTAGATCTACAAATACACGGAAAGAGTGAAGATAACCTATAACTAGAGAGAAGATACTGAAAAGCTAGTCTTTCTATCCAGGACAACCCGACATACGTCCTCTGCCACAAGTCCAAGATATACCTTCTTGATTGGGAAAAATTCTCTTTGTTCTTGGCCCCCCTTCCCCACCAATGGGTTGGAATCACAAAGATGAAATTTGCCAAGAAGTACTTTGTGGTAAACTCTCCTACTTGATGTATTGCGACATCCACTTGAAGCCCTCACCATATCCCATCTTGCGCACAATGCTGCACATAAACACCTCAATTGGACGGACATTTGTACCAGCGAGGTTGACGTTACCCTTGCCAGTGGTCACACCAGTTAGGCCCAAGTGATAACGCAGCTCGTCTTCTGAAGCTGCATACGATATATCAATCTTGTTTCCCAGAATGAGAAATGGGACATTTGCCAATGACTCATCTGAGAGAAGCCCATCTAATTCCTTCTTTGACTCGGGAAACCTCTCTCGGTCATAAGCATCAACAAGGTAAACAACAGCGTCCACCTACAAATGGAAAAATGTGCTTGTCAAGCAGTAGTAGAGTATGGAAAGCCTAGATTCGGAAACTAATACGACAAACATGCAAATATCCGTGTCAATAGTGACCTACTAAAAACCTAGAAGCTAATGATGCACACACTTGACTGTTAGTAAAGCCAAAATGTCACATATAACTTGACCAATCCACCATAAGCCCAAAATGATTGATGTCATAAGCAACTAAAGAATGACACAAATTTTCAATAGCATGCCATATATCTAGAACATGCAAGTAGCTATATACACATTCAACACACGGGTCAACATAAACTTGAATATGAGAGCATTAGTTGTTGAGGAATCTTTAAAGCCTCAGCGATATAATGTTCCATAAAACTGCATGATAAAAATCTCAATTTTACATATGAGTTGACAATGCGAGTTCTTAAAAATTCTCCACTACACAAAAGAGTTTAGGTTAGGCCCAAATCTTTCATGTTCCTGATGACTAGGTCACATGCAAAGTCCTTTTGTGGCATGATGTTTAAGATATGCTTCTCGCCATTTCATGCGTGGATTATACCATGGGCGAAGCTACGTAGCCCCAAGGGTGGTCAACTGCTCGCCCTTCGTCAAAAATTTACACGGTATATATAGGTAAAATATTAGATTTTAGTGGTATATAACATATATTGAACACACTATATTGGAGATTTTTTATACTTTTTTCAAGTTTGAATACCCTCGATAAAATTCCTGGCTTCGCCACTAGATTATACAGCTTATCCATGTTACCAAACAAAGAACAGCATTCTTAATATATATTATTGAGTGTCCTACTCCTAAATTGAGACCCCAGACAAGGTCAAACCAATACCAGACAACTGGTACCAAACAACGTTCAAAAGAGTTGTTATATTTGTTCTACCTTAAAGTGATACTTCAGAAATAAGAACGTGTTTGACCAGGAAACACAATAAATAGTTATAACCAACTACGAGCATCTCTATTCCTTGTTCTTCACTACTCAAGTTGTGAAAGGGTGCTCTCATTCCTAAATGAAGCATATAGCAGTGCCAAAAAAAAGTGAACTAGTGAACTAGTGCAGTAATATGACCAAACAGGAAATATGATCAGCCCTCTTTCTACAAATATTTATGCGGTTGATAAGGCGAATTATGTTATTAGAAAACAAACCCAAATATCATTTCCACTTATAAAGCACTGCTGAAATTTTTGAAATATCTGGGCTTGAGCAAATATTAAATCGAATAGCTGATAAATATAAAAGCTTTAACCCATACTCAACGTTTAAAGGTGCAACATAACAATAACAACCCAGTATAATTCCACTAGCGCGGGTCTGGAGAGGATAGTGTGTATGCAAACCTTAACTCTACCCCAAATTCTAGAGAGGTTATTTCTGATAGATCCTCGGAATCCCTTCCTCCAAGAACTCCCCACCTTGCTCTTGGGATCACTTGAACTCACAACCTATTGGTTGGAAGTGGAGGGTGCTCACCACTAGAGCAACCCACTCTCTAACATTTAAAGGTAAGTAAACAAAATAAGTTGCAAATAACCCAATTATAAATGAGTAAACTGGTGCTCTAACAATGTAAATTATTCACCTTGGCATAGTAGTCTCTCCAGACTCTTCTAGCAATTTGGTGTCCTCCTAAATCAAAAGCCTTGAACTTAATGTTACCTATACTCAACTCCTCTGATGTTGGGTATTGCGTAGGTTGATGCTGCACCAATCTCTGCATCAATGTTACCATGAGTATAATCAGCAATACAACACCAATCCTTATTAAGCACAATAGTAATACCAATAAAACATTTTGAACTGGTTTCTTAACCTCCTAAATATAAAATACTTTTATTATCTCTATCACTAAAAATTAGCTCCACATGTGAATAAACATATCAATAATACTTCGCCTAGGTATTTCTTTCTTTTTTTTGGATGACCGAGAAATTATGAAGACCTTGGGATAATAAATAGTTTAACATTTAAGACAGTTAAAAGTAGAGATTTTTCCATCTATTAAGACCCATTTGATTCTAGAGGTACTCTAAAAATAGAAAATTAATTCCTTAAATTTTGATAGTTAAGTCTCTAAGCAGATATACTTAATATAACAAATAAGCTTATGCAACTAGTTAGTGTTGCCTATATAGTCATGTGATTTTATTTTACTGTATTGTGATAAAAAGAAGAGGGGAAAACCCAAAAAAAAAAAGAAAAAAAGGAGAAAGAGAAAAAGAACCTCATCTTTCAACATATGAAGCAAAGTGGTTTTGCCAGCATTATCAAGACCTAAAAACAAAATCTTTGCATCCTTCTGCCACAATCCTAGCGATGCTAACACTCCGTAGAACCAATCCAACACAAACATCGCTTCTTCCTATTTGATTATCAAAAGCCACTCAGCTACAGGCTTTCCAATTTGTTCGATCTCTTTTTTCCTGAGGTTCAATGGTGTAATGAGGTACAAGTATTTATATTAGGGGGTGAAGTTTGACTGGTTAATGGTGGAACCTGTTGTACATAAGTAAAGGTGATAGGAACTGGAGACAAAGATGGTGACTCGAATTGACCGGTTGCGTGTTTTGCTGACGTGGAGAGATGCTATTGGGTGCTGCCCGTCATCAGAAGAGTGCTACACATCATTGGTACCTCCACGTCATAACAAGTGTGCTACCCAATTTGTTTCCTTTCTTTTTTTTTGACCGACGCGATGATCCTTATACTACAAGCGAGCCAGAACTGAAGGTTGTTAAAAAAAAATGGGAATTGAACTCATGATCTTATGTAAATTTTGAACACCTTTGACCATTAAATTACATTTTTGAATAGTGTTAAGGGTGTTCAAAACTTAATATATAGAAGTAAAAAATAGATTTTACCTTATATATACAGTGTAATTTTTCGACGAAGAGTGTTCGAATAAACACCCTTGCGCCCCTAAATCCGCGACTACAAGAGATGTAAAATGTAAAAATAAAGACCCATTCGATAAACTGCCAAAGCTACAAATCGTACGAGTTAAATTGGAGCAGAATTCTTTAAAAAGGTTGATGAAAAATTTGCCAGCCAAAGAGAATCTTAAAATCTGAATCTTTGGTGGGAAAAATCATGCATGAAAATATCTATACTCCTCTAGCAATCAACCTGGAAATTGGATTTTTTAATGACATTTGTTATGGAGAAAGTATTTTTCATATAAACTTTCTTAATAAAAGGCATTTTGCCTAATAAAATCAATTAATGTTTTTGTTAGTAGTTAGCTGTGTATAAAAACAAGTGACATATTATTATGATACATTATAGATAACAAGGCATGAGAGAAGTGTAATATTTTTATCACTGTGTGTTGATTATAAATTTTAAACTTTTATTATATACGGCTAAGTGAGGTTCAATGAATGATTAAAATATCTCGAGGTGTATATACACACAAGCATGACTATGTAACTGAATATATATATCTATCTATCTATATCTATATCTATCTATCTATATCTATCTATATTATTATAAAAGCATGAATATAAAGTCGGTTTACAAAAATAACCTTATAATATTAGGTATAATAATTCATAATAAAAGGATATAATTGGAATTCTAAATATAACATTATAATCCTTTTAGTTTTAGGACATAATACTATACGTTAGAATCCTACACGATACCAAGACAACTTATAAAAGGAATTGTAGCAACTAAGCAGTAGAATCACTTATATGGACGTTCTACCTTTTGTTTAATCTCTATGCAAATATAAATATTTCGCACATAAAGTAAAATCATAGAAAAGAAACTAATTGGAATTTCAAGATCACTATTCAATAATCGGAACTTGTGATAGAATGATAAACGAGAAGTCGAGAACTAATTTTTATCCAAATTTTAAGGTGATTAAATACAAATGGAGGACAAGTTATCCACCCAAATCACTTTTACTCTTATCTATATCTATATATATGTCTATGTCTATCTATATCAATATTATTATAAGAGCATGAATAAAATATTAGAGTATAAAAATAATATTTTAATATTAATCATAATAACTCACAATAAAAGGACATAATGAGAATTCAAGACATTAGCCATGTAATCCTATTAGTTTTAGCTTTTTAGGACATAATACTACAAGTTAAAAATCCTACATGATAACCTTTAAAAAAGCATATTAGTATATTGTTTTGGCATAAATATTTAATACTACATGTTAGAATGTACACGTATACGTTTAGGAACATGTTAAATTTTCTATTAATATAATTACTTTGGGGATATAAAAATCCTACATGATAACCTTTAAGAAACCTATTAGTATAAATTTTTGGCATAAATATATAATACTACATGTAAGAGCGTACACATAATACGTTTAGGAACATTTTAAATTTTCTATTAGTATAATTACTTGGGGATATGGATATATTTTTAGCCATGTAATCCTATTACTTTTAGAATATACTTCTTAAAAAATTCCTATTAGTAATTTAACTTAAAAACGTATTATATTGTCCAAATCCATTTAGAAACATGGGAGCCTATATTATTATAAAAGTATAAATATAATATTAATAGACCAAAATAGACATAAAAATTAAACAGAAGAACTCATAGGGAAATGAAATATGTAATAATTTTTTTTTTTGGACTACAATAACTTTTATGTTTACTTTTTTTAATGTGTAATATTTTAAAAGTAATACAATCTTGTCTAATGAATTTTTATTAAAAATATGTAGGAAGTTTTAACAAGATCAATTTTATAAGAATCTCCCATATTAGTAATATATTACCACTATATAATTCAGTTCCAAGAAAAAATAAAAGAAATACTAAACGGACTGCATAAAGTGTTAGAAGGGGAAAAATACCTACGCTAATATATTATTATATTATATTGAACTGCTTTGCTTCTCAAATAATATTCTTTATTATTAGCTTTTCGTGTAATATAGAAAATATACCCAATTATTAAAGAACAATCAAGAAAAAATTTAAGGATATAAAAATGTGAGAAAAGAAAGAAAAAGGTTGTAATAGCCAATACCACTAATGATTGTACAAATATAAAGATCTAAAAGTTAAATGTTAAATCGATCTTTTTACTCTTTAAAATAAAATTTATGGTGGATAAAATTATAATTCCGGTTAAATATTCAAATATGAGATGAACTGATAATAATAATTTAAATCAACAGAAAATTATTATGTTAAAGTCAAACATTTCAAGTAATTATTTAACAAGAAAATCCAATTACATTATTTTTTGAATTCATCATATGCGTAAAATTATTTTTCAACTTAGAAAAAATCTTAGAGTACATAAATTTATTCCATAAAAGAGTATTAGAGATTAAAAAAATAGATCATAAAGTAAAAAATATTAGTATAATATTATGAAGGCTATACACGTGTTTGAGGATGCACAATCAAAGCTAAATTCCGAACAAAAATAAGCTTTCAAGACTATATAATAAAAAGTCGACTAGGTATATCATGATTATACTTTGTAGATGTCTTCGGCGAGATCGAAATAATATTCATATCTCATGCATTACTTACAAATGTCTATCAAGAGACATGATATTGTTAGCAATAAGACAAGTAATGTACCATCAACGATTTTATTATGAGGTGATACAACTCACTTTAGATTTGATATACCTATTCAAATATCTGAAATAATCACAAATATATCAATCCAGAGAGCAATAGTGCTAGATTTATAAGGAAATCAAAAGTGATAATATGGGATGAAGCGTTTTTGGCTAAGCGTCAAATGATTGAAAACACCCCCTAGAGTTTTAGAAGTATATTGGATTTTGATGAACAGTTATAGTTTGGAAGGTGATTTTTGTCAAGTACAATCAATAGTTCCAAAATTGACCAAAGCAGAAACTGTAAAAGCTAACCTGCCAAAATTATACTTACGATATCAAATGAACAATATTCGAATGACAAGAAATATAAAATTAAGAAAAAATCCAACATTCAGTGACTTCTTGCTTCATATCAAGAACAAAGAAGATCATTTAATAAAAGATGATTTGGTTCTTTTAGAAGACTTGATTATCAATCCCAATAGTAATAATAGTACATTTAATAATGAAAATATTTCCATCATTAGATTAAAATACAATTTGTGCAATTACATGATAGAAATGAAAGAGCTAGCTTAGCTAGCAGAAATGAGTATGTTGATCAACTAAATAAAATGTTGATTGATAAGTTTTATGATAAAAAGTATTTTCAATTTTGACTCAACAGAAGATGATACCAACAATTACTTCCAAGAAGAATGCTTAAATACTTTAATACCAAATGACCTTCTACTGTATATATTTGTTGGCAAGTTCGTTATTTCTTATGTATGTTAATGTCACCCCATATATAATAGACCACGTTAAAATTGATCTTCCATTGCATATAGGTTGATTTTTTAAAAAAAAAAATATGATGTCATGTTACTGAAAACTTAGATCAGCCGAATAGCTTATGTAATAGTACACATATGGTATACAGAAGTTTTGATAATAACGCCATACACGCAAAACTTATGATACTGGTCAATGTGCTTCTAAGTATGTGTTTATCCCCGAATTCAACTTCTGTCTTCCGAAACTAAAGAATACCCTTTTAAATTTGTGTGAAAATAATTTTCAGTATGTTTATGTTTTGTAGTTATAATAATTAAAGCATATGGACAAACATCCTAAATATTAGACTATATATACCAGAATATATTTTCTTGCACGAATAACTATATTGCACTTTCAAGAGAGATATCAATATCGACAACAAGAGTTATGGTTATGGTAGAGTAAGCAAAGCAATAGAGGGAAACATATAAAAAAACATCGTTTATAAAGAAGTATTTGGTAAGATACCATCACATTAGATACCTTTACAATACATAATTATCCACATAACATAACTAAAATTGATCATTTATGTAAGTTCTAATGATGTTCTTTCATTTTGAGTTCATGTATTATGCTAATGTAACAATCGTTTTTCAGCATTTAGATGATTGTTATAGTATTTTATATAATAAAAAAAATATTAATTAAATTTTATTGTTCCTCCGTATAAATAATTATTTAAATCATCATGTACTATTATTAACGTGCAACGCACGTTTATAGATACTAGTAATAGTGAAATATGAGTATATAAACACATCTTATAGAAAATATTTTTCATATAAACTTTCTTAATAAAAGGCATTTTGCCTAATAAAATCATTTAATGTTTTTGTTAGTAGTTAGCTGTGTATAAAAACAAGTGATTGTAAAAGTAAATGTTCTAATATTTACTACTCCACTCATTCTTTATTATAAAAAACTAGTGAATTAATCTGCGCTTCACAGGTTATAAATAATTTTTTTCTAATGTTCAAATAATGAAAAATATATAAATATGTTGTAATCATCAAAATCGAAAATAGATTGGATTTTAAGTTACAAACATTTTATTCTTACTTTTTCTTTTAATTTTCATTATTTGAGGATTTTTTTAATCTATCAAAAAAGTTAATCTAATAATCTATATATGTGATTTTCTATTTATGTTGCGGTAAACATGAAAGAAAGAGACGAATTTCAAGACACATAGTAGTTGTTTTTTGTTGAATTAATATATTAAGTATCTTCTATTCTTCACCTTTCAAAAGTTATACTATTCTATACTTTCCCTTTATTTATAATCTTTAAAAAATATATCAACAACGTCTCCTTCAACAAAATAAGAACAAGAATTCTATCAGCTCTAAATCAACGCAATTAAATTGCATGAATCTTTTCTATTATTTTTTATTTTTGTTTTTTAGTTGCTTTTACCTTTTATTTTCTTTTTTTATTTTCTTTATCTTTTTTCTTCCTTGCCTGCCCATCATTTTACACTATTTTCGTGAATAGCAAAAAAAATATTTATTAACAATTATGTTCTTCTTCTCACACTTTTTATCACCTTCTTTATAACCAACTACTCCTCCACTCTAAAGATGCTCCTTCCATCCTCTAAATCATTAAAAGTATGAAAAACACTCATAAAATCTAACAAAAATGCTCATTTCTTGAAAAAGTTCTCAAGAAATATTGGCTTGGGAAATTAAATACAACATAACTTAGTTCATAAAAAATATCATATATTATTGGCTTCATAAAATAGTCAAATACAGCATGAAATTAAAAACAATGGGAGGTCAAATGTAGTAGAGAAAAAATATAAAAATAAGAATCAATTAATCGGTTCATCCCTCCTGCAAAGAAAAAAGTATTATTATACAATATTCTTTTTTCTGCCTTTTCTTTCTTTCCTTTTTAATATGAAGATGTATGGCGTAACTTAAAAAGTTAATGAAAAAAATTCATTGGACATTATAAAAGGTTTTCGTTCTCTTTTCGAGAATACTATTCATCAAATTAACAATATTGATGTTGAAAAAAGTTGAAGGACCTTATAAGCATAGGGTGTGAATCTTTAGTATTTATTGTTGTTCCTCGTAAATACCGAATATGAAAGTGTCGAAGCAAAGTAACAGCTATTTTTGTAACACTATCGTTGTTAAACATTAAGTTATGAAAGGTGGAATGGTAACCGCCGTTTTTGAAACACAAACGTTGTAAATATTTTCTTTTTACAAGAAAAGGAGAAAAAATATACTCCATATGATCCTTGGCCAAAGAGAGGTGTCAAGTTATCTTGCCTCTCTCTCTCTCTCTCTATATATATATATATATATATATATATATATATATATATATATATATATATATATATATATATATATATATATATATATATATATATATATTCGACTGGTCGTTTTGAGCAATTATGCCCGATTCGATACTTTAAGGTCTCGAGCAGCTTCACATTAGGCGTATCGACTTGTGCGCGTGGTTGGATTCAGTTTTTGGATGAATGAGATCAAATTGGAAGAAGGAACCTAATTTTGGAAGTTTAAACAGTGAAAATTTGTCCGGAATTGGACTTTTGAGTAAAAGGCCTCAGAATGGGTCATGGGTGATCCGAACAACTTCGTATGATCATTTTAGACTTAGGTGCGCGTCCGAATTTGAATTGGAGGTTCGTAGGGTTATTTAAGGTGTTTTGGCGAAAGGTGGAAAATTTGAAGTTTGGAAAATGGAGAAGTTTGACCCATAGTTGACTTTTGTGATATTGGGGTTGAAATATGATTTCGAAAGTTGGAGCAGCCCCATCATGTTATTTTGGACTTGTCTCCAAAAGTTGGCGCCATTCCAGGTATATTTGATCAGTTTCGGCACAAGTTTTTGAATTTAGAAGATTTGAAGTTCATAGTTCGATTCATGGTATGATTCGTCATTTTGCCGTTGTTAAATGTGATTTGAGACCTCGAGCGAGTCCGTTTTAGGTTATGAGACTTGTTTGTTAGTTTAGACGGGGTCCCGGGGGCTTCGGATGTGTTTCGGGTGGGCTACGGGTATTTTTCCCCATTTTTGGAACTGCTGTTTTGCTGCTTCTAGTATCCTTCTTCGCGATCGCGAATAGCCTCACGCTTTCACGATGCCTTGCTGCTGACCATCTCTAAATCCTTCTTCGCATCCGCGTCCCACCCTTCGCGTTTGCGAAGCCCTTCACTTATCCATCTTTGCGTTCTCGCCCCTCACTTCGCGTTCGCGAAGCCCTGCACTTTTCCTTTTTCGCGCTCCCGACATTCCCTACGCATTCGCGTAGGTCACTGCTCTTCTTCTTTGCTTTCGCGAGCTCATCATCGTGTTTGCGATGACCAACCTGGCAGCCTTAATATTTTTTTTTTCGCGAACAAAGTCCTCCTTTCGCGTTCGCAATGCACAAAAATCCGGGCAGCCAGAATATATCCCAAAATCGAGGGTTTCACCATTTTATCATATTTTGACTTTTAAAGCTCGGTATTTGGTAATTTTTGTTAGTTTTTTCACGTAATTCGATTGGGTAAGTGTTCTTCAACTATAATTAAATATATTCTATGAATTTGTCTTTATTTTTATCATCTAAATTGTGTTTGGGGTTGGGAAAGGAGTTGGCTTTTGAAAAAAAATTCTAAAATGAAAAATCATAATTTGAGGGACCAAATAGTATCGAAAATTGATAAAATTATTATGGTTGAACTCGTATTGGAATGGGTATTTCGTTTTTGTAAAATTTATCGGGTTACGAGGCACGGGCCCGGGCCCAGGGGGAGGGGCAACTTTTGGACTAATTTTTGAATTTTGTTAAAGATTGAGACTGTATGATCTGGAATAGTCTCTTATGTATTTTATTCGTACCTTGAAGTTAATTTGATTAGATTTGAGCCGTCCGAATGTCTTTTCACCCGAGAAGTGCATCTTAAAGTATTTGTTTGTCGTCTTTGAGGTAAGTATCTTGCCTAACCTTATGTGGGGACTTCTCATAGGAATTGAGTCTTCTATGCTAATTGTAATTAGTGCATGCAAGGAGACGAGTGTAGGCTCGAACTTATTTATGGGAAATATGCTCTAGGGTTCTTAGGTCCTTATGTTCAATATGTGGAGAATATTCTGTTATGATTGAGTTTAATAATTGCTTAAAATGCCTCTATATGCTCCATATAATATTTCTAGCTTTCCTCGAATTCCTACGTATTGCATTGACCCTTAATTGCCTTAATTGAAGTGATCGCCTTCCTTATTATTTTGATACTTCTTGATTCTGAGTTCCTCTACGACTTCGTAAGAATAGGTTACAAGTCCACTTGTTGTGATTATCGGTGTAGTTATCATGTGTTTGTTATATCTTGTTGTTTAGTTGAGATTCAATTGTAAAGTAAATTATCGGTACAAGTTTGATTATAGTTGAATCCCTTGCCGAGACATATTTAATCCTTACTATTAGTTGCCTTGTCGGGATGTGCTTACTCTTATTGTTGACCCCCTTGCCAGTATATGGTTGTATCCTTATTGTTCCTTTGCCTGGATTCTTTTGTGACTACTGTTGATTTGCATATGAGATGGATCAGGTTACATGCCGCAATAATATTAAACGGATCAGATTGCACGCCACAAAAATATTAAACGGATCGGGTTGTAGGCAAAAATAATATTAAATGGATCTAGTTGCATGCCACAATAATATTAAATAAATTAGATTGCACGCCACAATAATATTAAATAGACTGAGTTGCATGCTACAATAATGTTAAATGGATCGGGTTGTAAGCTGCAACAATATTAAATGGGTCGGGTTGCACAACGCAATATCATTACATGATTGGGGAACTAAGAAGGAAAAGTAAGCATGTGAACACTGAAAAGGAAAAAGAAGTTGCAAGCGAGGGACACCTTAAGCTTGAAAGTGAGCTAAAATTAGTGAATTAGTTTGTGTGTTGAACTTGAGAGAAACAGACAACTTCAAGAAGATTTAGGCAGAGTGAAGAATGACTTAGAACAATTAAGTAGACCTGGTCCTCTAATGCAATCACTGCTATGTATAAAAACCATAGAGGGAACAGACACAAAATCGAGTTCTACAAAGAAAACACCCCAACCCGCATAACAAGTATGTTACTGTACCTGATAACTGGATCTGTACTTACTGTGGTAACACTAGACATTTCAAAAAAACATGTAAAGCTAGATTCCAGTCCCAATAAAAAAATAAAGTTTTTTGCTGAAAAAGTAACTATTGCTAAAAACCCTGGTCCCTCATATAACAAACGTGTGTTGCATGCTTGGGCAAAAAGAATTTTGATACCCTTTTCCTCATTACAAGGGACCAAGCTTGTTTGAGTTCTTAGGTCTAATCTTTGATTTTCTTGTGCATGGAGCAGTGAAAGGAAGCGGCCAAAGATGGTATATAGATAATGGTTGCTTGAAGCATAAGACTGGAAGCACTAATGAGTTCCTTTCACTCAAAGCTCGGAGTGAGTGTATCTTTTGGCAATGGCAAAAGAGGATACATTCTAGAAGTAGGAGAATTGAAAGTCTCTCATCCACTCAATTGAGAATGTGTATTATGTGAATATATATAGAAAAAATGAAAGAGAAATATTGTAAAAAAATAGTATTTAATATATATAGAAAACAAATTACCATCAATTTTTATCTTTCCTTTGAGAATTAGAAAGTATAATTACATCTTTCGATTACACTCAACTCCATGCTAATCAAGTAATTACTTGGCCAGACAAAGATGCTAAACAATGTAATTACATCTAATTACACTCAAATATAATTATTAGGTGGCTTTCCAAATATGCTCTTAGTAGAGGTTTTTCGCGCTTGTTTTCCTATGCTGATAATTGGGGGGGGGGGGGGGGGATCGGATATGTGTGGATAAAAAATGGATAGTAAAAAAATAAATATAATATTTGACTTGACCCAGTTTTAATACGGATATAAAATGGGTTAACCAACGGATAATACACTCATATACAATTCCTAGGTGACTTTCCAAATATGTTCTTAGTAGAGGTTCTTCGAGCTTGTTTCTCCATGTTGATAAATGGGGGGAGGGGGGGGGGGACAATTGGGGGAGGGGTCAGATATGTGTGGATCGAAAACAGATAGTGAAAAAATAAATAAAATATCCGACTTGACCCTTTAATACGGATATCAAATGGGTTAAACATCGGATAATTTGGATATTCATATTATCCATGACTTCTTGAACATGCTCATTTTTGGGAGAATTTCTTATCTCAAACTTGAAGAACCCCAAATTTGAGTCAAAATTTAAAATTTAAAATTTATTAGTTATCCATTATTTATTCATTATCTAAATGCATAATATGGTTCTTATTCATATTTGACCCCGTTTTTAAAAAGTTTATTATCCAACTCATATTTTAGTCGATAGTATAGGTGAATAACTATTTTTGTTATCCATTTTGCTACCATTATACTAAAATATATATATATATATACATACATATATATATATATATATATATATATATATATATATATATATATATATATATATATATATATATAAAACAGGAAAAAGAGAAGATGAGTTGGCACATCTATTTGGCCAACATTGGGATTTATATTTTTTTGTCGAATTTTTGGCCTTTTCATTTGATTTGATACCTAGAAAATATGCAGAAATCTAAATATATCTTATTTATGCCATTTTTTATTATTATATCATTTATTTCTTTTAAATAAATACCCATGTTCACTATTCCATTAAATCTGATAAATTCAGCATCTGTAACGTAATATTGACAACTAGAAAAGCAAGGCCATTAGCACTTCATTCCAAACACGCACGCTCCACCCACTTCAAATCCAGCTTTTGATTTTTGAGTTTATGGAGACGGATGAAGATGTGAGTGGTTGAGCAGAAGAGAGAGTTGCTGTAAGGATGAGGAACCAGATGAATGAATGAAGAGGCTGTGGTTGTGTTGGCAAATCAGGTGAATTTAGGAGTGAGAAATTGAAGGCCGTGAAGGATGAATAACCATCGATGTGTGATATGTCCATCTTTAACATTGTGAAAGTGTCTCAGTCTTGAAACAGATTAAACTTGAGCTTTGTAATTTGTGAATGCAAATTTACTGTGTAGAAAATACGATATTATCAATACTGTTATTTTTTTATCTTTGTCGTTTTCTTTAGTCATTTTCTTTCATTAATGAAAAAGATGCTCTTACTGCTTCCAAAGCATTATGGTGTATACGATTAATAGGAATTATAATACTCTTTGCTTATTAGGGATTTTTTTCATTAAGCTTTAGCGGAAGATTTGCCGGACTGCAGCGTACATGTCACAATGTGCGTGTGACTTTTTCGGAAGCTTAGGGCTAATATCACTCTAAATCTTGAGTATTCATTTTCAGTTCTTGATCTACTTCAATTTCAACTAATGTATAAATCTTGAGTAGTATTAATTTTCAGTTCTTGATCTACTTCACTACATAGACCTACATTTTACTAATAATAATAATAATGAGATTGTTCTCTCTTAGACCTTATAAGCACATCAACAGTTCACCTCCAAAACAGTTGGTGCAGTGTCTTTAATGTTTCCTAGGATAACATAATTTTTTTTAGGCTCAAATATGTACATATATGATATATCTAAGACGATTTATAAAACTGAAGTTAAAAAAAAATGTAATAGGCGTATGGATGACTATTTGAGTTGATCAAGTTGATAAAAGAAGCGGTATTTCAACTGAAAAACAAACTTGATGTAAGTTGTATGCTGATATAATTGGAATCTAAACCAATAGTAAGTTTTTTTCTGGTTAAATCAATAGTAAGCTGCATGTTGCAAATTAGCAGATAGTATTTGCTACGTATAGGAGGAAAGAAATCGAAAGATTTTCAGAAACTGAAGATAAAATCGGCAAAGCAGTTAGACAAGCTCAGTTTTTTTTTTTTTTCCGACATAGTGTTTTGTTAGTTTTTTCTAAGTAGACTATTTAGTGTTTTATGTCCTAACTCTAGTATTTTTTTGGTCGAATTGTATATATTTCTGACTTTCCTAATAAAGTGTTACATAAGTACTAGTATTAATTACCTGAAAACCGATCTTTTTTTTATTCCTTATTCTCTTTATTTCTCATTTCATGTATTCTTTATTTGAATTGAAGAAAATTTCTAGATAAACATGATGGAAAAAAAGAAGTAATCAACTACGAATATAGATAAATCCAATACATAGTGTTATCATATATTAAACCACAACAAAGAACACATAGACATATGTGTACTCCCTTCAAATTATTTTTCTTTTTATTTCTTTAGAGAATCTTTGAACTTTGATAATTATAACTCTTCAGTTCATTTGAATACTAATTCTAATATTAGTTATTTATGTGATTCCATCAATAATATAACTAAATTTTATATGCATATCCAGAGTAAATTTACAAATAAATTTATTGATATATTATTTAATCGCACAAAACGCGAACAAACTTACTAGTTATCGATAAAACTCGAAACAACAAATGAATACGGTTAAAGTTATTGAACCCGTTAATTCATTTTTTCCCACGCCTAAGTGCTTCAAGTTATGAGCAAGGAAATGTGCCTTAATTTCTAGAATAGGACAAATAGGAAGAAAGCCCAAGAAAGAAAGCCCAAATAGGACAATTTTCGTAATTTGAAGAATTAGGGTTTCTATACTTAACGCAGATAAGAACCCAAAAGCCGTTTGCTTCTTCTTCCACTTTCTCCTCAGCATTCTAGCGCCTTCAGCAGCAGGTTTTTCGATCTCTCCTTTTGTCGTTCATTTTCTTATATTGTAACTCTTTGAGCTAAGGTTTTATTTTTCTGCAGTTGGTTTGTGAAATGGCCAAGTCCAAAAATCACACAGCTCACAACCAGTCATACAAGGCCCACAGGAATGGCATCAAGAAGCCAAGAAAGCACCGCCATTCATCTACCAAAGGAGTATGTTAAAACCCCATCTCTTTTCTTCTTTTAATATGAATTTGGTATTTATTTTTATTTTTATTTTTATGTAGATGGATCCTAAGTTCTTGAGGAACCAGAGGTATGCCAGGAAGCACAACAACAATAAGAGTGTTGGATCTGCCAATGAAGAGTAAACAAATCCCTTAAAGTAACCATGGCTAGCACTGCTTTTTGAATTTGGGATTTTTTTTCTTGTTTTTTGTTATGGAATTATAGTGGTTATTTACTAGAATGGAACCTAATTTAGTTTGTTATTCTGTTATCTAAACCAGTTATTAGTCTGTTTCAATCAATGACATTGTCTTTGCAATTTTATTCTGATTACTTTTTAATCAGCAATATTCACTGCTGATAAGTATTATTCCTCCCTCTTTTTGCATTACTATGATGTCTGAAATGTCTTTATTTCTATGAAGATTTACCTATGTAGATCTTTGTTTCTGCTGGATATGGGAATGTGTGAATTGTAGTTACTGAATGATGTCCCAAAGCTTGTTTGGACTTAGCTGTTTGATGATGATCCATACCTACACATTTGCTTCGGGACTTCTTTCTCACTTAGTTGCTTTCTTGTTTTGATGGGAGCACGATTCTGTTATAATAGTCAATCTGATATTAAAGGTGTATAGGAAAAAAATTGCAGGGAGCAACGACCATCTTGATTTTCTCCTTGGATTGATTTGCTTTTCTGAAACTGTGTTTAGCTGTTATTTTTGGTTGCATTAAAGTGAATGCTAGAGATTGGTTTTTGTTGACTGCTTGACCGAAGGCTTTAACCTCCTGTAAGTTTTTTGGTCACTGAAAGCAGTTTCCCTTTCCATTGCTACCAGAGTAGGGCATTGTATTGTCACCTCAAAATCATTGTCTCGATGATTCCTCAATCACCCACACCAACTTAGCTTGAGACTTGTGATTTGCTCATATATCATTTAAGAATCAAGAATCCCTTGAATGAAATTGTTGTTGATGTTGATAAACTTGATGTTCATTCACTTGAGATCAGTAGTTTAAACTACTGATGTCTATCCAATTGCTGCAATTTCAATGTTAAAGTACAAACCAAAAAGTACACAAGGGATGGCAGTGTGTTTTGCTTGGAATGAATTGGATGAGAAATTGTTGTAAGCTCATGTGATCTTTGCTTGGTATTATCTATACAGAAGAAATTTTGTGAAAAGTTAGTAATCTTTCCTCTACTATAGGAGAGCTTGTGTTGTTAGCATCTTAAATATTTTTTTTAAAGTGTTAGATGGATTATGTTGGCAAACTAAATTTCTTGTGCTAAAAGCACGCATTTAGAGTTTGTGACACTTCTCTTAAGGTAAAAATTTAAGATGTAGTTCTTTGTGTTTTTATCAGTTAAGGGTCATATTTGTCCCTCTACCATCAAATATAGGCCTTATTTATCCCCCGTTTGAGTTTCTTACTAAATGTATCCTCACTGTTATACAATTTTTTTAAGTTTGCCCCTCACCCGTTAAAAACACCCTCCCAGATTTTTAATGGGCACGTGGCCTCCTACGATTGGACAATTCTTTTAATTAGAACCCGCCCCATTCTTTTAGTTAAAACCCGCCCGACCCAATAATGTAACCCAACCCATCGTTATATTTGTTACCTAGGGTTTCTTATCGGTGCTATTTTCTAACTCC
The DNA here is from genome assembly GCA_032618575.1 of Nicotiana noctiflora. Lineage (NCBI taxonomy): Eukaryota > Viridiplantae > Streptophyta > Magnoliopsida > Solanales > Solanaceae > Nicotiana > Nicotiana noctiflora. The sequence goes on from JASVEL010012337.1 coordinate 122,178, forward strand.
ATTGAAAGGCCTTCTCTCCCATTTCCTTTGTTCTTCACTTAGCATACATTGGGTTTTGAAGATTTTCCACCATAGCAAGTTTTCTCATGTCAGAAAGTAGTTATTCATCAAAGAGGAGGTGCCATTGTGGGGAAATTGCCAATCACTTCACTTCAACAACTCCATCTAATCCCGGAAGGAGATTCTTTAAGTGCCCTAAAGCTGATGTATGTATTATTTCGTATATTCTGGTTCCATCTGATTTTTTAGATAATTTAAATTTTCCCTTGTATTATTGGTTCACAATTACAAGTCGTATGCTTTGTGTTTGGTAGATAAGCTCGTGTGGTTATTGGGAATGGCAAGATGATGTGTTACCAGATCGAGCGGTCGTTACAATTAACAGTATAAATTACAAATTGGATGCCGCTAATGTTAAACTCAACAATATGAAGTCAACGTTGGATGCGACTATTCTTGAAAGAGACAGATTAAAAGGAAAGAGTGGATATCTTGAAGGCTTTAAGGAATTCGGAAGTGAACAAAGCCCGTAAATTGGAAGAGAAAGTCCTAAATATGAAGATCGTCATTATGATTTCATGGGCAATATTTATGGGATTTGTTGCTGCAATACTAATGAAGTGAAGTTGATAAATAAGCTGCAGCTTTTCACGTTTTTGGCATTGGTATTTGAAGTTGTAAACAATGAAGTGTTTTAGGTCTTATATTGACCCTTAACATTTAGCTAATTATGTAATTGGTAAGAAATCTGTTTGTCTGAGATTTCTAACTCAAGGGAACATGTGACATTGCTGATTATGTAACAGTGCTGATGTTTTTCCCTTTAATTTTACTTGATATAAATATGATCCTATTTACCAAAAGTGAATCAACAAAGTTTTTACTACAATCAACTATCATTTGTACATCTTGTTAAAACGAGAGCAGATCCATTTACACTTAGAAGGACAAGCAATCACTGCAGAAGCTTGAGCATCTGGTGTAGCAGAGGGAAACTTTCACTTGCAACTTTCCACCTACACCAGACTTGTCATGAGGCCAGTCCCCACCAGGCATAATGGTGAAGCTTATATGCGAGGCAGTTGATTCTGCCCAGCACAAACAAACGACCAAACAAACGACCACATTGCAAACGACCAAACAAATGCAGTTGATTCTGCCCAGCACAGAACAAACAAGCAACATAACGACCAAACAAATGCATAGAAATAGCATATTTCATAACAGCAGCAGTAAACAAATCTGCCCAGCACTACACAAACAGTTTGATGGACTGTTGGATGCTAAATTATGACCAACAAAAACTTACAGAGACCTGGTCATATTAAGACATCCAATTTACCATCAAATTGAACAAAAAATAGCAGTAGATTCTACTGTCACAATTCAATAATTACAAGCCCACAAAACATCCTAGATCACACATCATTTGTTTCTCTTCCTTGGCACCAACTTCTCAGTTCTTTGCTTACTTTGCATTTCCAATTGTCTTCCAGTAATAGCAGCTTTTCCCTTCCATGCAATTACCCTTGATCCTGAAGGATGGGATGGATGTTGTCTTTGGTGAAGCCTTGTTTTTTCTTCTGACACAACCATAGGCTTTATAGCTGGTCCATCTTCTTGTTCTGGATGCTCAAAAGCAGCAGCACAACTTGAAGTCTGCCTATAGACACTTGGTGTCGGCATGAAAACAAACTCTTGGCCTTGACTTTCTTGACTACATTGGGGTGCAGTAAGGTTAATTTCTTCTTGTGGATGTTGCCCCACTTCTTCATTGTCAACTCTTTGCCTTTTGTCCTTGTTGGGTGGCTATTAAACAAGTTAGATGTTAGATAGATGTAATAATGAGTTAATGAATTTACTAAATTAATTATTACCTTGTCACATCCCCTAGCATTATGCTTTGTCTCTCCATAATTGCTGCACGTCATAACTCTTCCCTTCCTAGAAACTCCCCATTCACCTTGCCTCTTGATTGCTTCATCTTTATCCCTTGTTCTCTTGATTTTAGGCCTCCCAGCCAACTTGACTAACTCAGGTGGTTTCATTGCTTGAGAGTCTTCAACTTTTCAGAAATTTTCACCCCGGACTGGCAGCAATTTGTGTTTATAAGTAAGCATGTATGCTTCTTTGCTATACCACCAATTTATTTCTTCCAAAGGATCCATCTTCTTGTACTGAATGGCTTTAATGGCATGGGGGCATGGAATTCCAGTGAGATCCCATGTCCTACATGTGCATCTCTTCATAGCCATGTTGACAGTGTGTGTATCTCCATCTTCTTTGACTTCATATCCAGAATCACCATTGGAGTGGACAAAACATCTATTAGCAATCTTCAGGTACTCATTGTATAATTTCATGCTATGTGGACTGAAAGATGTTGCCCATAATCTAGCAGATTCTTCTCTCTCCCTCAACTGGTCCATAAGCTTAATCCTTATATCCTCAAGCATGTTTATGATTGGCTTCTGTCTAGCTTCTAAAATCCATGCATTTACTGATTCAGTGAAATTGTTGTCAACTCTTTGGTTCTTACATACTGTGTCAAAATAGGCTCTACACCATGCTTGAGGAGGATATTTGAGTAAAGCTTCAACTGCTCCCTTATCCAATTTGCCAATGCTTTTCAACTGGTCCTTGAAGTCTTCCTCATATGAGCACCATGAACACCACCATAACAACTTCTTGAACTCATCTGTTCTCCATTTTTTGCACCAGTTTGCTTCAATATGTTTAACACAATATCTATGATTTGACTTTGGAAGCACAGTATGGACTGCCTGAATCAATCCCTACATAAAATAAATAGAAATAAGAATAGATAACAGATAAAAATAAGATAGACTTAACAGAATGGAAAGAATACCTTCTGCATGTCTGACATGAAAGTAATTCCTTCACCATCTTTGAGATCCAATGACCTTTGAAGCAATTCCAAGAACCAATTCCATGTTCTTGTAGTTTCCTTGTCTACAATTGCCCAAGCTAGAGGATAGGTTTGGTTATTGCAATCCAAACCAACAACAATTAACAATTGACCTTTGGCTTTCCCTTTAAGAAATGTCCCATCCAAGCCAATGAAAGGTCTTAAACCTTCCTTAAAACCCATCTTAAGAGCATGGAAGCAAATATACATTCTCAAAAATCTTCTAACACCTTCAGCAAGTGCATCCTTTGACAAGCTAATGATCACATCACTCCCTGGATTACTTTCTCTAAGTTCATTAGCATATGCCTCAAGTTTATTGTAGCCATCTGTAAAACTGCCATCTAGTTTCTCTAAAATCTCTCTTTTAGCCCTCTTACACTTTCCATAACTGACATTTGTATTAAACACATTTTTGATATCTGCTCTCATCTCTTTAATCTTATACATAGGGTTATCTTGTAGCTTTTTCTTGAAATAAAGTGCAATTGTATGATAATCAACCCTACTATTATCAAATGCTTCATCACACTCATGATTTGGGTTTAGTGTCTTTATCCTAACACCTGGAAGGTCTCCATCCCCAGAAATGAGAACAACAAAAGGGCAACCAGGAAACATTTGTACCTTAATCTTTCTTTAGAACTTTTTTCTTGTTTTAAATCCTTTTTGTTTGCCAGGGAATATAAGTTGATACATTTTCTTGCTTCAGCTATGTCCTTGAAGCTCATTCCCTTATACAATTCCTTGTAATTTAGGAGTCCAACATCAATTTCTCTATTTTTTTGACATGCTATTGTTTCTAATTCCTCAGAATCATACACTACCTCATCACACTCATTGTCATTGTCAGTCTCACACTCAACCTCACTACAATCTGTTCCAACTTCAGTTAGTGATGGATATGAATCAAAATAATGGATAATATTAGGAACAATAACAGATAATTCACATTCATCTACTGCATAGAAGTTAAGACACTTAAACTCATCAGATATTAAAGTCAACAAGTGTCTTATCCCAGAATCATCAACTACTTCATAATAATTACCAGAAGGTCCATTTACAATCAGTTGTTGAACACCTATATACATCAATTCCTCAGTGTACTCATTTACTAGATCAATAAAGGAAATAAGGTCAGAGTCATAACCTTTCCAAGAGTGAACAAACTTCTTAGAATATAGTAGATGGGATTCTTTGATCCAATCCCCACCATGATGGAAGATTATGTCCACCAAAGTCATATTTAATATCCTGAAAAGTATATAAAATAGGTCACTGCTATGATTCAATAGTGTTCTGAAAACTTTTAACAAATGAACACCATAACTGAAACTGAAAACTATTAACAGATAAGTGAATGATAACATAATTGAAACTGAAACTGACAACAACAGAAACTTAAACTAAAATTAAGACAAAACAATTGTAGGTTAAACTGAAACTTAAGAGTATTAACAGATGAACTGAAGCTTAAACTGAAGGTTAAACTTGTAGTAATACCAGTATAGAAAAAAAGGTTAAACTGAAAAAATAAAGCTTAAACTGAAGCTTAAGACAAGAATTAAGACAAATAGTATAGAAAAAATGACTATTACACAGTGACTATTAAACCATACAACGACAAAAAATACCTTAAACCCCAAACTGAAGACCCCACAATCTCAGTTCTATCACCATGTTTTTCATTAAACAAACAAAAAGCTTCAACAGACCACAAACTATACAAAAATCCTAAAAAAAACTATCTCGAATAAACACAAACGGAAAACCCACCTACACAACCCATGCAAACGAAATCCACTCATTACAAAAACAGCCAGCGGTCAACAATAAATATTTAAGCTCATACTCAAAACCATAACATGATTGAAGAACGAAATCCCTAAAAGTGACTACTTCGCGGCAGATTTAAGCAAGAAAACACATATAACAACTTTAACAACCATTTACTTGAAGAAAGCACTTACCTTTAGTTCTTGTTGTTGGAGAAATCATGTGGAACGAATGGATTTGAGGTATCTGTGATGAACCCTAAGTTTCTTTCTAAGGGAGATGAAAGGAACGAAATGAGGAAATAAGGAAATTTCATAGAAAATAACGATGGGTTGGGTTACATTATTGGGTCGGGCGGGTTTTAACTAAAAGAATGGGGCGGGTTCTAATTAAAAGAATTGTCCAATCGTAGGAGGCCACGTGCCCATTAAAAATCTGGGAGGGTGTTTTTAACGGGTGAGGGACAAATTTAAAAAAATTGTATAACGGTGAGGATACATTTAATAAGAAACTCAAACGGGGGATAAATAAGGCCTATATTTGATAGTAGAGGGACAAATATGACCCTTAACCGTGTTTTTATTGTACAAATATCTGGTGGTTTTCTTTTTTTGAGCAACAAAGATTACTCGCTAATATATAAGTTTATCGCCATATATTTGAAAAAAGTTGTGAGGTTAAGTGCTATCCTACGCGCATCTGGAAAGCAATCACGGTTTGTCCTTGGAAGACAATTCGATATCAAACAAAAACTACTTTCAAGATGAAGATGAAACATAAATTATTAGATTAGTGAAATAGCAATTTATTTCAGTGGACTTGTCAGATGCACATTACTTCCATCCAAATTCAAAATTTATCTAACACTTCATGAATGATCACCCGTGCATCTATAATAGAACATGTGCCAGTTAGTTATTCACGAACATATTACTCTTTCCGATTATTTGAGGTAATTTAATTCGACATAGAGTTAAAAGTACAAGATTTTTAAAAGTTGTGGTCTTAACAGCTTAAGGGGTGTAATGTTTGTGGGGTTATGCCATTTGTGTGACTGTAAAAGCTTCTCATTAATGACACAAAAGATAAAATGAAGAGTTTAAAATTGAATCATTGTCAAATTTAGATATGTTATTTATTTTGAAACAGACCAAAAAAGAAAGTATGACTAGATTATGAACAAGGTTTCTTCCAAATCTAGAGTTTTGCAAATCTGAGGTAAGCTTCGCAAACCGCTTTCAACTACGATTACCAATGATGGTTATACTTGATATTCGTCTCTAGAAACTATTACAAAAACCAATACAAATTATGGACCCTAGAATTCAGAAAAATTAACTAAGGGTTTCTAAAGTTAGAAATTCTAGAACTTCTAGAATTGATTCAAATGCCCGATGCTTATGCATCGAGCTATCTTCTTAAATAAATTTGTAATAATTGACTTGGTATCTTCAGGATTGGAGTGGCGGAGATATTCTTAGTGAAGAAATCTGTAAAAATAGCACGGTATAGTCAGTTTTTGGATTGGTCATTCAAAAATAGCTAGCGATTACCAAGTTAATAAAAAATAGCTAGTATTATTTTGCTGCAACAGAGACCGGTCCACCATAATATATCAGTATATTGGAATTCGGTGCACATGTGTATGAACTCCAGCATATTATGCTGGACCGGTATACTTTATTGACTCCAGTATAATATACTGGAGACTGGAGCACCAGTACTCCAAACTCCAGTATATTATATTGGATTACTATATTTGCTGGAACTCCAGTATATTATGCTGTAGTTCTAGTGTACTTATGCTAGAACTCCATCATATTATGCTGAAGTACTAGCATACTTATCCTGGAACACCATCATATTGTGCTGGAGTTCCAACATACTTATCCTGGAACTCCAATATAATATGCTGGAGTTCAAGTATATACTTATGCCGGAATTCCAGCATAATATATTGGAGTATTTTTCGGATTTAGAATAGTATTTTCGCTTAAATCTATCTTTACGTAAAAAGTGGCTAAAATTCGATTACTTTTAAAATTTGGTTATTTTTGAACGACCAGTTGTAAATATGACTATTTTTGAATTTCTCCCTGTTTCATGCATGCCATATTCCTAACTCACCATTTCAACCCAAAATAATGACAAATGTTTGTGGAATCTCTAAGGCACACAGATAAAATAAACACTTCGGTAATTTCCGACAAAGAAAGCAAGAAAACAGCATGATGGCTACCATAGAAATAAAGTGGTGCATCATCATACACCTCGGAAAGAGAGTTATCATAGCCGAGTCCTTTCATCACACATCACACCTCAACCCGAAACATGTTAAGTAAGAGGTGGCATGGAGAGGATCCCTGAGGGCTGAGTACACTACCATGGTACTCAATAAGTTTCATAGACTCTCTCTAGCAAGAGTTCCTGGGACAAAGCTTTACAAAATATATGCAACTCACATTTTATACAAAGCAGTAAACAATAACATCATGTTATACTCTTTATCACCTTTATACAAAGCAGTAAACAACTCCGTTTGGCTCCATAATATACGGTTGGAAAGCTAACTCAAAGGGCTACAACTTTTAAGTTTTTTATCCAAATTCCAAACGGAACAGGGTAAAATATTGCGGTTTCACCGCGACCGCGGTAGAACTGCGACAGAAGAGGCCTGCGGAAGTTTTGAAGTTTCAGAGGACTTAATTCACCGCGGTCAAACCGCGGTGAAAGCCGGGATTTTAAGGGATTAAAGTGTCAAAACGCAAGTTATGTAACCTAAACCCTATATATAATGTTAGGATTGCCCCAAAGGAGGCAAGTATTGTATTATTGACTATTTTTGCAAGCAAACTAGTAAGAGAGAACTCTCTCAACATCTTTATTTCTTTTACATTGAATCTTTGATTATGAATTCAATTATCTATCTTGTTTCTTTGATTATGAGTAGCTAAATCTTTATCTAAGGTTTTAATGGAACCTGTTGAGTGATGAACTTATGGGTTATGTGATTACAAATTGTTAGCTAGATTTCTATTTGTTCAACTTCGTTCTTGTTGTAGTTAAATGATAGGATCCTCAATTAGCTGTGCCTATTTAGTGTGCATAACTTGGAAAAGAGTACATATTAAGGTAATTGTTGAACAACACCACACCTAGATTATTGGAAGAATCTATAATTGTAGGCGTAAAGGTGGGGTTAGTAATAACGAAACCTTGGGTGCAATCTAAAGTGAACCGTTCAAATTAAAGCTAGCGAGGGTAGCTCGGAAGAGTGCAATAGTAAGTTATTGTAGTTGCTCGGGAGAGAATTACGGTAAAAATAACGTTCATGATTGATAAAATAATATTGACAATTTGTATGAGCATAAACAGAAGGGATTCCATCAATAGGGGAAATCAATACCTTAGTCTTTCTCTTTATTCTTTAAATCACATTCAATTATTTTCTTCAATTCTTTAGTTTCTTGCAAAAGTTAGTTAGTAGAAATCATCCACATATATATTCAAAAGTTTGGGAAGCTGATTTAGGAGTATTATTGAGTTTTGGAAGTTGCAATTGATATGTTAGTTCTATGTGGCATCGATTCTGGACTTAATAGACCGGATTATATTGACATCGACTGTTGTTTGGGCTTGAATCATTATTCATGCCTTACATACACATTATATTCTGTTTGTATCGATGCCTCTTTTTACCGGGCCGCTGCATTTCATATTACAAGTCTAGGTAGAGAGTTTGACATGCCTCCCCAGTAGGTGGTTGCTCGTGTTCAGCGGTCAATCGGTAAGCTCCATATCTCCCAAAGTTAGCCGAGTCTAAAGTTTTTGGTACGATTATATATATATATACTCCCTCCGGTCCAAAATAAGTGATTTTTTGGGTGTTTTCACACATATTAAGAAAGTCACCTTTTGGCATTAATTAGCAATTGAATTGACCATTTTAACCTTACTATATCACATAAACACTCCTAACACATATTCCAACACTATTTACACCAAGGACAATGTAGGAAAAATATTATTAAGTCATTCTTGAAATCCGAAAAAATTACTTATTTTGGACCACCAAAAAAAGGCCAAAAAATTATTTATTTTGGACCGGAGGGAGTATATATTAAGGGGAGGTTGGGGACCTATCCCGATCATTTGACAAATGTTACCCTATTAAAGCCTGGTAGACTGATTGTTGTATGTCTAGTATATTTCGTATGGCTTGCTGGCCTTGATGTTGCGATGTTGATGTCTGTTGTGGCCTTGTGGACCTTGTGTGTGTACACACACGAATCCGGAACCAAAGTATTGTTAAATTAAAAATTTCTATCGAAAATAGGTTAAAAAAAATATATAAGTATATACAACGCCATAGTAGATGGCATTGTACATAACGTCCGTTATGTTCAACGCCATCTACTATGGCGTTGAACGAATCTGTCAGGTTCAACGCCATAGTAGGTGGCGTTGAACCCATTATTAAAACCCTCCTCCCGTCTTCTTCCTCACACTTCTTCTTCTTCTTCAAATTAGAAAAACAGTCCGGTCCCCCCCTCTCCCCCACGCCGACCAGTCGAACAAAACAAAAAAAAATATTTTTTTTGGTCCCCCGGGTTATACATATAAGTCCCGTTATAGTTTTACGCTATTGGCTTCGTGGGTAGACGAATTTGGAAGCTTTATATTAATATATTTCATCCGTAAAAAGGTATGTTTATACTACTATTTTTTAGTTTCCGAACTAGTTTGTATTTTAGACTACTTGTTAGTTTCCGAACTTGTTAGATTACTTGTTAGTTTCCGAACTTGTTATATTACTTGTTAGTTTTAGTTTTAGTTAGTTTTAGTTATTTTATGTTATTTTTCGAACTAGTTTATATTTTAGATTACTTGTTAGAAATGTTAGTTGTTTATTCATATTTGTGTAATTTATATTAGTTGTTAGTTGTAAAATAGAGACCTTTTTAGCATAGTAAAACATAGACTCTTTTTAGGATAGGAAATTTTAGAGCCTTGTAGCGTAGTAATGTGTAGTATTTAGCTTGTAATTTTGATACTCAAAATTAAGTTATCAAAAATTATTGAACCCGGGAGCTAAAAAGTTATCGAACCCGGGAGCTCAAAAATTATCGAGTTCGGGATACATAGCCATTAATAATAGTTTGGTGCCGTTGGGCCCCAAAATTAAGTTATTAAAAATTATCTAACCCGGGAGCTCAAAAACATCGAGCTCGGGAGCTCAAAAATATTTAATTTAAACAATTTAAGTATTCCAAATGTATTTTATAATTATATGCGTAACATAGCTATTAATAATAGTTTGGTGTCACTGAGCCTTAAAATTAAGTTATTAAAAATTATCGAATCCAACAGCTCAAAAACATCGATCCCGAGAGCTCAAAAATATTTAATTTAGATAATTTAATTATTCTAAATGTATTTAATAATTATATGCATAAACATAGCTATTAATAATAGTTTGGTGCCACTGGGCCTTAAAATTAAGTTATTAAAAATTATCGAATCCGGGAGCTCAAAAACATCGAGCCCGGGAGCTCAAAAATATTTAATTTAGACAATTCAATTATTCTAAATGTATTTAATAATTATATGCATACACATAGCTATTAATAATAGTTTGGTGCCGCTGGGCCTTAAAATTAAGTTATTAAAAATTATCGAACACGGGAGCTCAAAAACATCGAGCTCGGGAGCTTAAAAATATTTAATTTACACAATAAAATATTTAAAAATGTAACTTTAAATTATAAAAAAAATACATAGCTATTATCAGCAATTTATACAATTAAATTATTATATGTGTAACTTTTACAAGTTATTAAATTTTTTAATTTTACAGTCGACGACATGGATGCGCCCATACATCCTGGCCCTAGGAGCTTAGAGCTATTAGGCCTACAGCCGCAGCACCGATCTGAGTATATATGGGACGGACAGTTATTGACCGACACACTCCGGGGTCGGCGGATCGATATATTGTGGGATTTCCTTAGTGCCCGAGATTTACATCCTAGAGTCGTCCATCACTTGGAGGTGATGGCATTCTACAGGATTATTCAGATTGGCCGGATACAGCTGGATTACTCATTGATCACGGCCATCGTTGAGCGGTGGCGACCGGAGACGCACACCTTCCACCTTCCCATTGGCGAGGCCACTATTACGTTGCAGGACGTAGAGGTTTTATACGGCCTGCCAGCCGATGGGTTACCTGTTCTTTTTCCGTCGGGCATGAGGCATTTTCCCCGCGAGATGTATTGGGATTTGCTAGAGATGCTGACAGGTTTGAGGCCGGAGGCCGTTGATCATAGGGCTGGGATCAGTCGGGTACCGTTAACCCCTATTAGACAGCGTCTGGAGCAGCTCCACCCTCATATTACTGATGACTCGGAGGAGGAGGTTGTGAGCCACTACACTAGGTTGCTGCTGCTCGTTTTATTTGGGGGTGTCTTGTTCCCGAACACTTCGGGTAATCTTGTTAGCCTCCGGTTTCTCCACCACATTACACGGTTCGAGGATACAGCTACATACAGCTGGGGTGCTGCTGTCCTCGCATTCCTGTACAGGCAGATGTGTCGGGCTTCTATGGGCACACAGAGAGATATCTGCGGCTTCCTACCCATTCTACAGGTGAGAACATATTCAATGAAAATATCTGCCCCCAGTTAAATCTACCTAAATATAGTTTATCTCACAGTATACATCAACTTTCTATGTTAGATTTGGGTTTGGGAGCGATTTGTGCAGCTCAACCCACCTTTTCCACTGATACCAGCTGACGTCGCATTACCAGACCTTCCTTTAGCTGCCAGGTGGGTCATGCGGCGTGGATATACGCGGGGATTTGATACCCATCATAATCTTCCAGCCTTCAGGGATGTGTTAGACTTCCTAGAGGATGCACAGGTAAAAATCTAACTAAACGTACCAGTTATTGTTTAAATTAGTGTTACGAATACTAACCATTTGTGTTGTTATTTGATAGTTCATCTGGACACCCTATAGTGAGGAGTTGCTAGCTACCCTCCCAGGATACTGTACTCTAGGTCGGGCTATTTGGAGGTCTTCTGTCCCTCTCACATGCCTAGATATAGTGGAGTATCATGCCTCAGAGCGAGTTTATCGTCAGTTTGGCATGCTGCAGCCTATACCGCCTCATCCTTCATGGCATCCTACACATTATGAGAGGGATGATCGTAGCAGGGTGGACGACACCTTTTTAGGCTGGCTCCAGACTCAGCTGGGCATTTGGGATAGCCGAGGTGATTTGATCCCACCTCCACAGCACTATCCTATTGTAGGGTATCTAGCATGGTATCGTATAGTGTCCCGTCTATTTGTCGGCAACCCAGTGCATCAGGTAGATGGGCGTACGTCTCATACGCCGGGAGACACGAGGCTCTGGTAAGTTTTATGTTATATTTAATAATGTACATATAATGTTGTGAGTTAAACCTATTTTACATTATTTACTTTTATGCAGGCCATTGGATTGCATACCGTCTACCGTATGGGGTGGGAGATGCAGGATTATGCGCACGATCCCGTGGTAATTATGGATTATGGTCGGCGATTCATGACAGTGGCTGCCGAGACACTACAGCGTGCCAGATCGGATCAGCGCTTAGCACATGATGCTGATTATATTGATCCACCCACATACCGGCGAGGTCGTGGTATTCCACGACCTGCTGGTGCCAGACGACCTGCTGCCCGACGACCAAGTGCTGCCCGACGACCTCGTGCTGCCCAAGGAGGTGGTGTCCAGCAGGAGACCAGTGATGCTCCCGATGATGATCTTGCTGCTGCTATGCCAGGAGGCATTCCGTCTTACATCCTTGGTATATACGACACTGCAGGCCCTTCACAGATGACCCCACATGGTCCATTATTGATCACGGGCTCTGATTTTCAAGCGGCGGATTGGGGTGCATACTACCCTGGCCCATCTACCACATCTGAGGGTGCACCGACCAGGGATATATCCAGTGGCCGCCGGCTGAGTTTTGGGAACTCTTCGCATGCTCAGGTATGAGTTTATTACTTCTGAACATGAAATTTCTTTTAACTATAACTTATTTTATTTATTACATTATAATAATCTCCTTGTTCGGGCTTCAGTTGACGATGCGGCAGATGACTACATACAGGATCCATACGCTATGATGGTAAGATAATAAAACTATTAATTATAAATTATTATGTGCTTTTATAAACTAATTTTTACTTTATTATGTAGTATTCTGTTGGACCTGACAGCACGACTGCTGCATGTCATCCTGAGCAACATCCAGCTATTAGGAGGAAATTCGATGATGATGATCCTGATAGCGTACCTGGACGGGCGGGGATGCGCCTGAGGCCGACGGCTGCTTTGAAGCACACACATTGCGGGACACATACAATATAGTTACTTTATATCTTGTATATGTTGTAAATAATATTTTTTGTAAAAACAATATTTAATTAAATATATCTATTAAATTTTTAGTTCATCATTTGTTTTATTATTTTGTTTTTTAGTTCATCATTTATTTTATTATTTCGTTTATTGTTTAGTATTTAATTATTTCGTCTATTAATACATAATATTTAACTTAAACTTAAATTATTAGAACACAAGCACAAACACAAACATAACTTAATAAGAATGAAAAACATACAAATGAACTAAACACATAGTAGAAATTATTCATTCCACACTTCCATTTACTCTACGTTCTAACCACTTAAATTATTTAAGCAATTGTTATTTAATATGACACTTAGCGGGCAATATAAAAAAGTTCTTATAATTCGCTCGGGGTGATGAGAAATGCTGTAGAATTTAGGTCCGGGTGGTGAGAAATGTTGTAGAATTTAGGCCAAGGTGGTTATACAACGCCACCTATTCAGGCGTTGTACTGTTCAGTGAATGAAGAACGTACAACGCCTGAATAGGTGGCGTTGTACATAAACTCCATTACACAATGCCACCTATTGTGGCGTTGTATACTAACGGAGCCGTTATCGTTAGTATACAACGTCACATAAAGTGGCGTTATATATACATATGTCACATTTTTTTTAAAACACATAAAAACGTTCTTTTTTTTTTAATTTAACAACACTTTGGTTCCGGACAAACGTTATACTATTAGAGCCTTGTAGACTGATTGTTGTATGTCTAGTATATTTCGTATAGCCTGCCGACCTTGTTGTTGCCATGTTGATGTGTGATGTGTCCATGTAGAACGAGTGTGCATATATATATTTATTTTGGATTGTCCACATATCGATGTTGTTATGTCTTTTTCGTCTTTAGATTGCTGTATGTTGTGGCTTTGTCGACCCCAAATGTTCTGCATATCCTGATTATGTGATTTTAGGTTAGTACACTCGGTCAAGTGAAACACGGGATGTCGGTCTTGCCTTCCAAGTTTGAAGCGTGACATGTTATTTAAGATAAGAGTGGTATAATTTTTATCGACAAGGGTGTATATCGATGGAGTTATGTCCATTTGTGAATTACTAGTTACTTGGGAAAGGAAATAAATTTTTTGGCAGAAAATGTTTTGTATAGTGGAAAAAAAAATTAGGAGATGCGAAAGAAGAAGAGCATGTTTGATTTAGCTGATTTGGAGTAGCTCATAAGCATTAGGTGCTGAAAAATATTTTTTAGTGCGAAAGATGATTTAAAATATAAGCAGTAACGTGTTTGGATAAAAGTGATGAAATTAATAATATGCAGTTGAAGAACTGAATATACGAAAAATTTTGTTTTAAAAAGAAGTATTTTAGGGATCGAATAATACATATTTTGATCAAACTTAAAGTGCTTATGAGCTGAAATATAATAAGTTGGAAGATCAACTTCTGACTTTAACTTATTTTTTACTTATAAACACTTAATTTATAAATGCTCTTAATTTTATTAAATACGTAAAAAAATAAAAAAATTCTTTTAAGCAGGCGAACACCCTCGAAATAAAAAATGAAAAGCGGACAGAAGAAATGAGAAGCTGGCGGCCCTATTTTAAGTGGCAGCTAAACATAAAATAATTAAGAAACTCCGATTGAAAGTTAAATTACAGCTGATAAAATAGCTTTCCGTGGTAATTAGCAATATTAATTTACTTTAATACTAATTGTATTAAAGTAGTATATGTAAAAAGTTGAGGTTGGGGGCTCTTTCAAACCGCAAAGTTTGCCACGATGACCGCTTTGCAGTTTTCAGAATTCCTGTTAACGGACACGTACCTATGTTGTCAGTTCCACGCGTCAGTTTTTCTCTTAAGTTTACCTCATAAACCAGCACAGCTTCTACAAACACAAGACTCAGTTCACAGTTCTCGTTTTGCAAAGTTTTGCCTTTTGGTGTAGATTGTTTTCAAAAATGAACAGTAATTTGGAGACTCGATCATTGCTCCATGGGTTTGACAAGGGAGGTTTCTTTGATTTGGGACATCCTCTTCTCAACCGTATTGCTGAAAGCTTCGTCAAAGCTGCTGGGGTATTCATATACATGAACTGCATGCCATTTGTGTCCTCTTCATTTTTTATTTTGTTTGTGTGTGTGTGTGTTATTTATTATGGCTATGTATATTATCAGATTGGTGCTGTTCAAGCGGTTGCTCGTGAGGCTTATTTCACTGCTTCTGAAGGTCGGCCTATATTTTTTTAAATCCATTTTGCTTCCTTTTATATATATATGGCACTAGTGTGCAAGTTGTTCAGATTTTGGAGAT
Source organism: Nicotiana noctiflora (assembly GCA_032618575.1). Classification (NCBI taxonomy): domain Eukaryota; kingdom Viridiplantae; phylum Streptophyta; class Magnoliopsida; order Solanales; family Solanaceae; genus Nicotiana; species Nicotiana noctiflora. The sequence goes on from JASVEL010012337.1 coordinate 137,631, forward strand.
CTTTTAGGTGCAAGTGGAGATAGTACCAGCATACCACCAGAGATCACTGGTCCCAAGAAGAATCGATTTCCAGACCTTAGAGGTAAATATCCTTGTGTGTGTGTGTGTTCCGTGTCTGTTGTATTTGTGCCATGATTGTCAGTACCCCTCAGTCCTACATTAGTTTCATCATCTTTTTATTTGATTTTGCAAATCATAATTACTACTTTCGTAGAACTTCTAGACAGTGATTCAGGATTTTAAAGTTAGTGGGTGCTCACAGATAAAATTTCTGAAAGAAAAGGACATAAAAGTTTAGTTATTAATATATTTATAATTACCTATACAAATTTACTAAATCTTGTCAAGTTAATGGGTGCTTGAGCATCCAAAATTAGAATGTACATCCGCCGAACTTCTAGAGGAATATCTATTGAGAACAGAATAGTGACTAAGCTATAGATATTACATATCAATTTTATTTCGTTATTGTAATATAGAGACAGTAATACCAGATTCACTTGTTCATTCATGTGACATTGCTTCTACTCGTTTAAGGCATGGCCTGATTTGAAGTTCAAAAAATGTCAAATAAAATTGTGACTGCAAGAATGATACTGAAAAAACTGGGGTCAAGTGTCTTTTTGTGCATAAAGGCAGGCTACACCCTAAGATCTAATGAAAATGTGGAGCATGCATTTGTCTACTTGCTGTCGTGAATTAAGATACTCTCTTTAGATGTAAGCTGTTGCCTTTTTAGTGTCGGGGATTACTTGAATAGTGTAGGTTACTGAAATAAGCTGTAAAATACAGTGGAACTTTCACATGCGAACTTTTTTGTTTAAACCTAGTTCAATACATTATCGGAGTTATTTTTTGTACATAAGCTATCAGATTATTCATTTTCTTGTAATATTTGATGCAGGGGAGACTAACAGAAAGTCAATTGAGGCCCTGGTAAGACGATTCAACTTTTTGGCATCTTGTGGTTCTTCTGATATGTTAATGCAACCAATAAACCCTCCCTCTCCACCTCAGAAAGAAGAGGAAAATAAAAAATGTGTGTAAAGTTGAAGATCGTGAGGTAGTGGATTACCTAGTTTGTTGTTGATTGAACGACACCTTGATGTGGGGATGGAGAAATTATAGATGGTTATAGATTGCGTTTCATTTGTAAGTGGATTCGTTTAAGCTTTGCTGAACAGTCTAAAATTATCTTTTGCCATCTTTTCAGGTAAAGAGCACTGGAAAAGAGTCCGTTCAATGGGGTGAGCCTACTACTTAGTTTTCACTAGGAAAAACATTATTTTATGCCATAATCTTTTTACTTTTCTACCTGCGGTGGATGGTGAGGGATTTCTTCTGGTCATGGAAGAATGTCATACATTGCATTCATATATTACTGTGTCTACTTTGCCTCTGAACATTGCACATGAAAGTTTTAATTCACTTCTGCAGGACTAGCTGCAGGGATGTACTCTGGTGTTACTTATGGATTGAAGGAGGCTCGTGGAGTCCATGATTGGGTCCGTTTTCCTTCCTATTGATCCTATGTTTCCCCTGTTGGCGAGTTATTGCTCATTTGCTGGTGAATATGTATTAATTCTTTGGTTCATTCTTCTGTCTGGAATTAGTTGGTTCACATGATAGCATACTCACTTGGTTCATGTCCATTTCAAAGGCAACTTTAACCTTGCTGATTATTTGACTAGAGTTGATTCATGGGGGTACACTGCGAACGAAGGATTTTTGTCTTCATATACTAGGTGTCCTATTTCGGCGGTGAACACTTTGTTCAAGGACATATGTTTTTGGTAGACTGTATTGTAAGAATTCATCATAGTTTTGCATCAACTCTCAACCTACTGCAACCATCCTCCTTTATCCAAGCCTAGGGCTGGCAATGTATGAGCTTGGGTGTGAGGTCATACAGGAGTTGTGGGAATAGTGCTAAGTCACTCGCCATCCGTTGCAAGTCGGGGGCGTAGTAGTGGTAGTAGTTGTGTATATGTTTTGCGGACTATTATGAAGTTATCTAAATGTTGCAAGATTTTCCTTCCGCAGAAAAATAGTGCTTTGGCGGGAGCAATAACTGGTGCGGCTTTGGCTTTGACACTGGAGGATCGTTCCCATGAACAGGTGGTGCAGTGTGCTATAACAGGAGCAGCTATCTCCAGTGCCGCGAATCTGCTTACAGGAATATTCTAGGCTGATAGTAGAATTTGTTTAACCGGAGACTTGTTACTACTTTGTTTCAATGGCACTGCACTAAGCATTTTAACTTTTATATACATGGATAATGCTGCTTTCGAGTTGAATTTGTGGCACGTTTTGTGCTTATTATTTGGGTTAATTATAAGGTTTTGAGGCAAAATAATAGTATTGATGTCACCCGTTGAGAATTGTGGATGAGTTAGATTCTTTCGAGGCTATTGTTGAATAAGATTACAGAATAGATGAATGCATGGGACTGGGACTGGGACTCGAGGGGTGGAATTTAGCTTGCAAAGCTGATTGAAAGTTGAAGTCTTAATTGTCAGTATCAGTCTTATATTATAACAACAATAATCCAGTAACAACTTAGTATAATTCAACAAGTGTGGTAAGTAGATTAGTGAACTCGACTTGCTTCCCTGTAACAACTTTTTGAAGGCTCTTATTATCAGGCTTACTTTCCTGCAAGAACTGTCAGTATCACTCTTATATTGAGTAGGAAAAAAACAACTGGCAGTTTGGCTATGCCAATTTTCGTATACATGTAGAGTGCCATCATTCGTCTCTCTTCATTTTTTTAATTTTGAATACTGATCTAGTGATTTTGGATTTTTTTGTGTTAGGATAATATTATAAAATATGTATTTTTGTTATAGTATTTTTTATGGAATATTTTTTTAAATTTAATTTAATAAAATTTATTTAAAATAGTTTATATGTTTTGTGTGTCCTTTGCTTGTTTTGTAGAATTATTAAAAAAATTACAAAAAAATATACATGAGTTTATATTATAATAAAAAATAGCTTATATTTTTAAGTTTGTACATATTTTGAAAGTACTAGTAAATTTAAAATGTGTTGTTAAAATAGTTTCTTATAAAAGTTATGGAGTTAAATATGTATTTTTACAATCATTGATTTTATTTTCTTTTCTTCTCATGTCTTCTTACATATGCCAAGGGATCGTCTATTCCGCTTCTCCTTTTGTGTCACATGTTTGCAATGTAAGAAAATTGAAGAATAGAAGATCATTCAAAGCTTTGCTTTTGAAAATTAGTTAGTTGTTTGGATTAAGTATTGTTCTAATTGATTGAATATCAAAAGGAATTCAAAATTTAAATTTGAAGTAATTTGGAGTAGATTTAAGTTAAATTTTAAAATAAATGCAAGGAAGAAGAAGTCAATTTTGTATAATTATGTATAATCTTGTATAATAGTATGTATGAGTGTAGAAACACACCTTATACATAATTATATAAATTTTCCTATGTATATCATATATGAAACATTATTACCAAAATTGTGCAAATTTTGGAAATTACCCGCATGTATTCTTTAACTACAAAATCTATATCAATTCAGAAATAGACAGATTCTGCCTATTCTAACTCGCGAAAAACATGGCATAATATCTGGGATTGATTCTGTTACATTAAATACACAATTTCAAAACGGAAAACATACACTGAAGCTGCGAAATTCTCTGTCTAACTACAAATTCAAAAGACGCATATCAATTCAACTGATTCTCTCTCAGTATTCTTCAAATTGTAGAAACTGAAGCTGCGAAAAAATACACAGAAGCTGCAAAATTCTCTGTCGAACTACAAATTCAAAAGACGCATATCAATTCAACTGATTTTCTCTCAGTATTCTTCAAATTGTAGAAACTATATCTCAACTATAGAAAACGATGTCAAAAATACCAATTATGCTTAAAGTGAATGGAAATTGGGATAATTGTGGAAGATAAATTTTGAAGTTGATGCGATTGTTGTTGATGATAATTCAAGCTATGGAAATCTGATTTCTACAATTGCGGAACAACTTTCGATTGATACTGTCACGACCCTAGTTCACCAATCGTGAACATGTCGTGATGGCACCCAGTCCCCATTACTAGGTAAGCCTAACATGTTGCGGAATATACAAGCTATGAACACTTAAATAAGAAACAGCGGAAAGATAGCATAAAAAGATATGTAATCCGTGCCACTTGGCACATACATCCGTCAACACACTGTGTAAACACTACCAAGATCCGGAATCTCACGGGCAACACAGACTAAAAGAGGATATACAACGTGGCTCTATGTGTAAAGAGTATCTAACAACGAAATGAAGGAAAAATGTCAACTAATACTATCGGAATAGAAAGAAAAGCCTCCGGATCCGCGAACGTAGCAGATCATACCTCGAGGTCTCCCTGAAAGCTGCGGAATCACCTAGTACGAGCCTGCTCTGATGTACCTGGATCTGCACAACAAAAGTGTGCAAAAGAGTAGCATGAGTACACCACGGCGGTACTCAGTAAGTGCCAAGCCTAACCTCGATGGAGTAGTGACGAGGAAGGTCAGGGCCCTACCGAGAGAAAACAATTACAAAAAAATGATAGTAACAATAATAAGCAGTTTAAATGATAATTATTCCGAAATAACAACAATAAATGATTACTGCGAACGTCTACAATTAAAACTAACAACAAGTAACAAACTCAATTAACAAGTCCAGGACCTGTGGGAATTGAACCCACAGTCCCATTGACAGTACACATGGGTCTCCGGGAATCGAACCCGCAGTCCCCGTCTACAATTAAGCTAACAACAAGTAACAAACTCAATTAACAAGTCCAGGACCTGTAGGAATTAAACCCACAGTCCCATCAACAGTAGCCCTGGGTCTCTGGGAATCGAACCCGCAGCCCATGTCTCAATAAATCTCAGGATCTCTGGGAATCGAACCCGCAGTCCACATCTCAATAATATATCAATAGCTCAGGGTCTCCGGGAATCGAACCCGCAGTCCATATCTCAATAATATGAGGATCTCCGGGAATCGAACCCGCAGTCCACAACAATATCACTCCGGGTCTCTAGGAATCGAACCCACAGCCCTAGGATCTCCGGGAATTGAACCCGCAGTCCACCAACACTCAGGATCTCTGGGAATTGAACCCGCAGTCCACAAACGCAAACACAATCAGTAAGAGGAAAAGCACAGAGAACAACAACAACAACAACAACAACTACCCAGTATGTTACAAAGAAATATGTAACAAATAACTACAATTTACACCAAACCAGCATCGACAAGTTCAAGAAGTTCAAGTTAGACAAGTAGGCACTTAGACAGATAATCCTATCGAACCATACTTTTCTAACGAATATCAGGTAAGTATTACAATGTAATCAATTAAATAAAAAGAATATGACAATTTGAGCAGTTCAAGAAAGGTGGTTTTCCAACAATCTGCGCATGTACACGCCCGTCACCTCACGTACAAGGCTTTAAATCAACACATAATATCCTAGGGGAGAAGGTTCCCCCACGCAAGGTTAGACAAGTCACTTACCTCAATTCCGGTACAAAACCGCTAAGAAACGACTCCGTTGCCACGAGTATCCGACTCCGAGTGGCTCAACTCTATCCAAATAAATTGCATATTGTAAATAATAATTCAAGTAATTTATTCTACACATAAATTCTAAGCTAATACGTGAAATTATGTAAAATGACCAAAATGCCCTCGGACCCACGAGCTCGGAATCTGAAATTTTTTGAAGATAAAGATTACCCATGACCTTAGGAACTCAAATATATAAATTTCTCTTAATTCCATACTCAAAATCGTGGTCAAAATCCAAAAATCTCAATTTCTAAGTTTTTCTTTAAAACCCAAATTCTCCTTTTGATTCTCATGAATTTTGATGTTAAATCTAAGGTATAAACACAAAATAAAAGTTGAAAACTAGTTAGAGGAACTTACCCAATGATTTGGTATGAAAATCCACTCTCAAAATCGCCCATTCTCGGACCTAGAGCTCAAAATATGGTAAAATGAAGCAAAAACTCGAGGTTCACAACTAAAATCAAGCTGCAGAAGTCGCATTTGCGATCCAGGGTTCGCAATTGCGAACCCTTCGCAAAAATGAAGAAGTTCTTCGCAATTGCGAACAAAGAGAGGCTGGGAAGGGTCGCATTTGTGACAAAAAGTTCGCAATTGCGAACTGGCATCGCAATTGCGATGGAAATGTTCGCAATTGCGAGCATACCAGAAACAGCAGTTTTTCCCCGACACAAAAATAAGTATAACTTCCTCATACGATGTCCAAATTCGATGATTCTTTTTTTTATGGCTCCGTAATTTCGATACGGATCTAATGGTTCAAACAAAATTGAATTTGGAGGTCATTAGCTTAATTTAGTACTCTTTTATGTCCAAAGAAATGACGTTAAAACATCAACTAAGAGCGTGATCACAACCCGAAACACACCCGAGGCCCCCGGGACCCCGACCAATAACACCAATCAGTCCCAAAACACATTATGGATTTGTTCTAGGCCTCAAATCACAACAAACAACGCTAAAAATCATGAATTACACCTCAATTCAAGCTTGAAGAATTTTGAAGTTTCCAACTTCTATTTCCGATGCCGAAACCTATCAAATCACGTCCGATTAACTTACAATTTTGCACACAAGTCAAAAATGACATAATTAAGTTATAGCAACTCTCGGAATTCCATTCCGATCCTCGGATCAAAATCTCACCTATCAACCAGAATTCGCCAAAATACTAACTTTGCCAATTCAAGCTTAATTCTACATCGGTCATCACAAAAATATTCCGGACACACTCCTAAGTCCCAAATTACCTAACGAAGCTATCCGAACCATAAGATTTGCATTTTTGAGTCCGATATCAAAATTTCCACTTCCGGTCAAATTTTCTCAAAAACCTTCAATTTTCTATCTTTAGCCAAACGACTCCAAAATGACCTACGGACCTCCGAATTCACTTCCGATCGCGCTCCCAAATCCAGAATAACCATACGGAGCTACTCCCAGTCTCGGAAATCCCAAACGGACATCAATAACACTAAAATGCATTTTAAGCCAAACTGATGCAATTTCTTCTAAAATGCTATCTTCCATAATATGCGCCAAAACGCTCCCGGGTTATCCAAAACCTGATCCGGGCATACGCCAAAGTCCGAAATCATCATATGAACCTGTTGGAACCTTCAAATCCCAATTCCGAGGTCGTATGCTCAAAGTTCCAATCCTAGTTCATTTCGTCAATTTTAAGCTTCGAAAATGAGAATTTTCATTTAAATTTGACTAGAAACTTCTTGAATTTTAATTCTGACCATACGCACAAGTCAATATACCTGAGATGAAGCTACTTATGGCCTCAAACTGCTGAATGATGCGCCGTATCTCAAAACGACCGGTTGGGTCGTTACAATCTCCCCACTTAAACATACGTTCGTCCTCGAACGTGCTGAGAACTACACTGAAGTAGTCTGAAATCACCGGTTTAACATCTCATGCAACTTCCTGTGCTTCCACAACTCATTTGAGCACATTAGCTCGATAACTCTATACATATACTCCTTTATTCGAGTAAATAAGCCATTAGACCCAATTCCAACATCCGGAATTTCCTGCCTAGCATGTTTCCATCATACGACCACCATATCATTCTTCACACGCTGTACCCATACATGGCTGCATAACTTTGTTGAATTCACACTTTGCATCACTTTACTCATGGGACCACAATAATATTCTTTAAATATAATAGTCGAAATTCCACAAATATGATGCTCTCATTGCATCTCATGACCTACATAGGTCTTGCTCTAGCTTTTACAACACCAATATGACGGAAGAGATGTGCCGGGATTCATATTTAGTTGCCAAGTCAACAAATCATTCAGTCTATACTTTTGACAAGAACCATTACCTCATTCTGAACTAAACAATGGTCTTAGCCCCTTAATTTATTTCATATGCTCGGATTACACTGATCTCGAATTCAATGATCTCACCTCAACCATTACGAACTGCTCAGGTGATAAGCCACCTCAGACATAATCAAAAGTCCTACAAAATGACACAATGTGTCATTAGGCCACTAGTTCGTACGTGATACAAAAGGAAGGCGAACACTAGAGAGAACTATTCAACTCTCACACTAACATGGACTTCCTCTGAAAAATAGGAAACAGAACACATAAAAGCAATTATGGACACTGAAATAAACATCACACTGTTGCGGCGTGCAACCGATCCCAACAATATACCCATGGCGGCGTGCCACCCGATCCAAACAATATAACCATGGCGTCGTGCCACCCGATCCCTGTATTAAACTCACACAAGGAGCCATACGTCGAGCTAAATAGCTCATCACATCAAAATGCTGAATATCGATCATAAGCACACTAAGGTGCCTGATATTATACACAAGGAAACATATAGCGCTATAGGCTACAAACTCAAGCACAACTGAGGTGCGATATATGATCTGAGTCTTGAGAGCCATCATGCTCATATAATATCACCGCTGAGCGGAACCTAAACACATAAGGAACTTACCAAGCTGTCTCACACTCATACGGCGCAATATATCTTTACATGAATTAACTAACCGTGAAATAAGACCGCGACTATCCCTCCGCAAAGGGCGCATTGCTGGAAGAAACACAACCGGCCTGACGCAAGGCTCACTTCCACATTTAAATCTATCCACCGACCTTAAGTTTATCCTGGTCGTGCCAATCTAAGTCAATAATATTTCACAGGTCTATAACCCAATAAGCAGAGTGCCCTCCAGGCATAAATTCTCAAATGAATGATATCACCAAAATCCTCATACTTGGTTTAAATTTCTAACCAATCAAGTGACTACAAGTCACACCTATACAATCTTCTTGTGGGTCAAGCTCCTACCATCCTCCGAATAATTAAACCGGCCTGCACATTCAACCCATCGGTTGTACTAACACTGAAAAGTGATCAGGAGTCCCTAACCGGGATGCAAAGCCTTTCTCATAGAACACCGATCTCAAATGATACCGATGTTAATACCCATCTTACTCAAAACACTGAAACTCCTTTCCTGCTCATCCGAGCTCTTTATATCACATACATTGACCAAACTGTGACCTTGGTCCTTACTTCAAATTTCATACTACTCACTGCATATCACGTGCCGATATACGATAGACTCAATTTCCATCATAGCTCTAGAACTGACGATAGGCTAATATTTCATCATATAAGACTTTCCATTTAGCTCACTGCAGGAGAACTATAACAACATACGGTGAATTCTCATAACCATCGAATATGCCAATCTCTAAGTAGTGGTCCAAGCCACCATAACCCTTCCCGAGATCTGCCTACTCATAACAGGCCCTTAACAGAAGAATACTTCAGAATTACATCAATCACTGCGGCCGACAAGTCTCAAATGCACCGCCACAAATCACATGCATAATTCGATCACGTTGCATGAATTGATCATTGACACCAATACGCCAACTCAACTATGGCTGATCAATCTACTTCCTTCCAGGTTATCCTTGATTGCCTTAGAAATGTTAATATCTTCCTTCAATACCTAACTTATTCCAACCGCACTTACCCCGAGTGACCTTAAATCATGAGGCCATGCTATCTCAAGAACGACGACCATTTCATGTCTCTCAAATACTACACCACAAGTCAAAACATCATAGATCGTTTTGTGCCTTTCTTCATAAGTTGCTTCAAAAGCTTGAGCCTCAACCGTACTTATAGATTCAGAATTATCAGGCACCACACTTTACCTCTTGAATTCACTAGGACCGCTATTGAGAGCCATCCAGCCCTGACTTGCCCCAATACGCAACCAACTCTACTAAATTTTGTAACATATGAATACCCTCTCGATAAAGCCCCCAGCGGAACCACTACCCGCAAAGCCTGCACCTATACGAGGCATAAATCACGAGTCTTTCCTCAAGTTTGAACATGAGCCGGTAAGGCTAACCATAACATTCATTCAACAATTCATATACTGAAATTACCACTCATGGCCCCTTTTCCGTGGCTGCAATAACACAATAATACGCTACTATCCAGAATTCACACAGGTAATTAACCATGCGACCCAATCTTAAGCGGTGGGACTCTCCCACTTAGCCCAAAGCCACTATTACACGACTCTCGAACACATTAGAACCATTCTCTCAAGTCATTTACTATTATTCAACCGCAACTCACTTGATCCAACGAATATAACCACATGTGCTCTATTAGTACTCTAACACCATAGGGTATGACATCATCCCAATACAACCAAATATTTTCTCGCTCCATGCACCGAGCATTCTCTACCAACGATATCTTAAAACATACTATGATTCTCACACGCCTACGAAGCACCATGTAGCCTTTGTCGAATATTTCCCTGCCTGATAATAAAATGTAGAGTTTATTAGGGACACAGGAACATCCAAAGTCCCAACATCATACCATACGAGCCTCAACTCTTGCCCATCCGCAAGTTTTCAAGAACTTTTTGTTGAATAGCACCTAAATACATCGCATGCTAAATCTGATATGACACATGACCTATAATTAGATCGTTGATAGTGAAATCCTTTCACTTGACACGAAGCCTTAAGATACATCTTGCTAATCCATAATACTAGCCTTTAACATTCGTACGTCTTCATCATAAGACAAGCCAAAGACGTTCGTTTGGTACATGTCCTTCTTAAGACAATTAAACTCATTTCCCACCAGTATCTCTGCTGTCTGAATCCTTCGCTAAATAGATATCTCATGTGAACCATATAGTCTTTATTACCACCAACTATCTTTAGATCCACATCCACCTTGTGATTTTTACCATTGTTGTGACGATTTGGTAGTTAAGTAAACCTTCTCAAGACCGTACTTATCAATCGAATGTCGGAATCTTGTGCACCGCCATGTGCACAATTGAAGATCTCTCAATTCTCTTGCATTATCATTATGGATGACACGCGGTAACAATGGTTGAGTAAATTCTTGACTCCCTTGAAATCCCTCTGCAGCATTACGAACGGTCGGCGCATACTTGATACCGAGTGCGCAATTTCAATACACGAGTGGATGCAAAAGAACATATGACATAGGCTCTAACTGAATAAATGGCGCACGATAAGGAATTCAAAGAATTGAAGAGTTTCCTAAACAGTTACATAGCCCCTCGTAGATAAATACAGACGTCTCCGTATCGATCAGCGAGAATCTAAGTAACCGGTCCGTGTCCCGTGACTCCTACGAACCTAGAGCTCTGATACCAACTTGTCACGACCCTAGTTCACCAATCGTGAACATGTCGTGATGGCACCCAGTCCCTACGACTAGGTAAGCCTAACACGTTGCGGAATATACAAGCTATGAACACTTAAATAAGAAACAGCGGAAAGATAGCATAAAAAGATATGTAATCCATGCCACTTGGCGCATACATCCGTCAACACACTGTGTAAACACTACCAAGATCCGGAATCTCACGGGTAACATAGACTAAAAGAGAATATACAACCGTGGCTCTATGTGTAAAGAGTATCTAACAACGAAATGAAGGAAAATGTCAACTAATACTATCAGAATAGAAGGAAAGCCTCCGGATCCGCGGACGTAGCAGATCATACCTCGAGGTCTCCCAAAAAGCTGCGGAATCACCTAGTACGAGCATGTCCTGATGTACCTGGATCTGCACAACAAAAGTGTGCAGAAGAGTAGCATGAGTACACCACGGCGGTACTCAGTAAGTGCCAAGCCTAACCTCGATGGAGTAGTGACGAGGAAGGTCAGGGCCCTACTAAGAGAAAACAATTACAAAAATGATAGTAACAATAATAAGCAGTTTAAATGATAATTATTCCGAAATAACAACAATAAAATGATTACTGCAACCGTCTACAATTAAACTAACAACAAGTAACAAACTCAATTAACAAGTCCAGGACCTGTGGGAATAGAACCCACAGTCCCATTGACAATACCCATGGGTCTCCGGGAATTGAACCCGCAGCCTATGCCTTAATAAATCTCAGGATCTCCGGGAATCGAACCCGCAGTCCACATCTCAATAAATCTCAGGATCTCCGGGAATCGAACCCGCAATCCACATCTCAATAAATCTCGGGATCTCCGGGAATCGAACCCGCAGTCCACATCTCAATAAATCTCAGGATCTCCGGGAATCGAACCCGCAGTCCACAAACACAGCAAGTAAAGGAATACACAGAGAGAAATATAATATGCTTAACTATAACTTCACCGATAAACAGCGCCAGCGATTACCAAGAAAACTCAAGTAAGACAATTAGGCAACTAGACAGTTAAATACTACCTAATCATGCTTTTCTAACTGCTACCGGAACAATATCACTCCGGGTCTCTAGGAATCGAACCCACAGCCCTGGGATCTCCGGGAATCGAACCCGCAGTCCCTACCAATAACTCAGGATCTCCGGGAATTGAACCCGCAGTCCACAAACGCAAACACAATCAGTAAGAGGAAAAGCACAGAGAAATATGTAACAAATAACTACAATTTACACCAAACCAACATCGACAAGTTCAAGAAGTTCAAGTTAGACAAGTAGGCACTTAGACAGATAATCCTATCTAATCATACTTTTCTAACGAATATCAGGTAAGTATTATAATGTAATCAATTAAATAAAAAGAATATGACAATTTGAGCAGTTCAAGAAAGGTGGTTTTCCAACAATCTGCGCATGTCCACGCCCGTCACCTCGCTTACAAGGCTTTAAATCAACACATAATATCCTATGGGAGAAGGTTCCCCCACGCAAGGTTAGACAAGTCACTTACCTCAATTCCGGTACAAAACCGCTAAGAAACGACTCCGTTGCCACGAGTATCCGACTCCGAGTGGCTCAACTCTATCCAAATAAATTGCATATTGTAAATAATAATTCAAGTAATTTATTCTACACATAAATTCTAAGCTAATACGTGAAATTATGTAAAATGACCAAAATGCCCTCGGACCCACGAGCTCGAAATCTGAAATTGTTTGAAGATAAAGATTACCCATGACCTTAGGAACTCAAATATATAAATTTCTCTTAATTCCATACTCAAAATCGTGGTTAAAATCCAAAAATCTCAATTTCTAGGTTTTTCTTTAAAACCCAAATTCTCCTTTTGATTCTCATGAATTTTGATGTTAAATCAAAGGTATAAACACAAAATAAAAGTTGAAAACTAGTTAGAGGAACTTACCCAATGATTTGGTATGAAAATGCACTCTCAAAAGCGCCCATTCTCGGACCTAGGGCTCAAAATATGGTAAAATGAAGAAAAAACTCGAGGTTCACAGCTAAAATCAAGCTGCAGAAGTCGCATTTGCGATCCAGGGTTTGCAATTGCGAACCCTCGCAAAAACGAAGAAGTTTTTCGCAATTGCGAACAAAGAGAGGCTGGGAAGGGTCGCATTTGCTATAAAATGTTCGCAATTGCGAACAGGCATCGCAATTGCGATAGAATGTTCGCAATTGCGAGCATACCAGAAGCAGCAGTTTTTCCCCGACACAAAAATAAGCATAACTTCCTCATACGATATCCAAATTCGATGATTCTTTTTTCTATGGCTCCGTAATTTCGGTACGGATCTAATGATTCAAACAAAATTGAATGTGAAGGTCGTTAGATTAATTTAGTACTCTTTTATGTCCTAAGAAATGACGTTAAAACATCAACTAAGAGCGTGATCACAACACGAAACACACCCGAGGCCCCCGGGATCCGACCAATAACACCAATCAGTCCCAAAACACATTATGGATTTGCTCTAGGCCTCAAATCACAACAAACAACGCTAAAAATCATGAATTACACCTCAATTCAAGCTTGAAGAATTTTGAAGTTTCCAACTTCTATTTCCGATGCCGAAACCTATCAAATCACGTCCGATTAACTTACAATTTTGCACACAAGTCAAAAATGACATAATTAAGTTATAGCAACTCTCGAATTCCATTCCGACCCTCGGATCAAAATCTCACCTATCAACCATAATTCGCCAAAATACTAACTTTGCCAATTCAAGCTTAATTCTACACCGGTCATCACAAAAATATTTCGGACACACTCCTAAGTCCCAAATCGCCTAACAAAGCTATCCGAACCATAAGATTTGCATTTTTGAGTCCGATATCAAAATTTCCTCTTCCGGTCAAATTTTCTCAAAAAACCTTCAATTTTCTATCTTTAGCCAAACGACTCCAAAATGACCTACGGACCTCCGAATTCACTTCCGATCGCGCTCCCAAATCCAGAATAACCATACGGAGCTACTCCCAGTCTCGGAATCCCAAACGGACATCAATAACACTAAAATGCATTTTAAGCCAAACCGATGCAATTTCTTCTAAAATGCTATCTTCCATAATATGCGCCAAAACGCTCCCGGGTTATCCAAAACCTGATCCGGGCATATGCCAAAGTCCGAAATCATCATATGAACCTGTTGGAACCTTCAAATCCCAATTCCGAGGTCGTATGCTCAAAGTTCCAATCCTAGTTCATTTCTTCAATTTTAAGCTTCGAAAATGAGAATTTTCATTTAAATTTGACTCCAAACTTCTTGAATTTTAATTCTGACCATACGCACAAGTCAATATACCTGAGATGAAGCTGCTTATGGCCTCAAACTGCTGAATGATGCGCCGTATCTCAAAATGACCGGTTGGGTCGTTACAGATACATCACAAAAAATTATTGTAATCAAATATATTGTGAACGAAAATTGTCCTCCAATGGAGATCCGTAATGATATGGGTGTTCATGTGTATATGGAGACAAAAAAGAGAATAAAAACTTAGGTTCGTATCCTTTATGCATAAGTGTAAGCGATTTCAATATGGAATTGGCAATCACAAACGAGAGCACAAGTGGAGGTTTGTCTAATTCGACATTGCATAAATGTACTGATTTTGTGTGTTTACTACAATTAACTACATATAGCTACAATTCAACTACAAAAAATGCCGTTCTGAATTTTATGAAGCATTATTTTTTTCAATTTATCTACATATTGTCTACATTAATGCCTATGTTACTATACAGGTTCGTCTGGATCGTTAAAGTTACTTGAAATTCCATCATCTCCAGCTATAGAGGAATATCAAAGTCATGTAATAACTGATTATAAGCAAACATATATTGAAGAAGGACAAGTGTATCAAGACAAGCAAACTGTAGCTGCTGCAATGAAATTTTTCAGTGATGCAGAAATTCAAGTTCAGAGTAAAAAGGTCTAGCCACAGAAGGTATGGAGTTTGTGTAAACTTGTCACGACCCTAGTTCACCAATTGTGAACATGTCGTGATGGCACCCAGTCCCCAAGACTAGGTAAGCCTGAAAATTTGCGGACATATCCAAAATCACATAACGAAGCTACAGAAATTGTCGGAATTCCATTCCGACCCCGGATCAAAATCTCACCTATCGTTCGGATTCGCCAAAATTTCAACCTTCGGCATTTCAAGCCTAATTGAGCTACGGACCTCCAAAATATATTCGAACGCGCTCCCAACCCCGAAATCACCTAACGGAGCTAATGGAACCATCAGATTTCCGTTCCGAGATCGTCTTAACACTGTTCCGGCTACGGGCCATTTCCTAGCTTCAAAGCTCTTATTTAGGGACTAAGTGTCCCAAAATGCTCAAATTTTCAGAACCGACTCTCCCGACAACCCAAAATGGCAGAAATGAACTTAAGGGAACAGTTAAGTTAGGGATTGGGGCGTAATTTTCTAAAACGACCGGTCGGGTCGTTACATCTTCCCACACTTAAAGATTCATTCGTCCTCGAACGAGCATAGAAAACATACCTGGAGTAGTGAAAAGATGAGGGTACTGGCTGCGCATATCCTACTCGGTCTCCCAAGTCGCCTCCTCGACCGGCTGGCCCTGCCACTGAACTTTTACCGAAGCGATGTTCTTTGACCTTAGCTTTCTGACTTGCCTGTCTAGAATGGCTACTGGTTCCTCAACATAAGACAAATCCTTGTCTAGCTGAACATATGTGAAATCCAACACATGCGACGGGTCACCATGGTATCTCCGGAGCATGGAGACATGAAATACGGGGTGAACTCCGGCTATGCTGGGAGGTAAGGCCAACTCATAAGCAACCTCCCCAACACGCCTCAAAATCTCAAAAGGGGCAATAAATCTAAGACTCAGCTGAGCACATTAGCCTGATATATCTGAAGATATTCCCTCTTGTTTAAGCAATTAAGTCTTAGAGCCTAATTCCAACATCCAGAATTCTATGTCACGCTTGTTTTCATCAAGAGATCACTCAATATTCCTCAAACGCCGTCCTCAAACATGACTGCATAACCTTGCTGGATTCTTACCTTGCAACTTAAAATCCACAGGACCACAATAATATTTTATGATCAAATTAGCCAAAAATTCAACGAATCAGATGCTCCCATCACACCTCATGATCTACATAGGTCTCGTTCCAACTTTTACAATACCGACACGATGGAAGAGATGTGTTGATATCCATAACCAACTACTGAATCAACAATTCATTGGTCCATACTCCTGACAAGATCCATTACCTTGTCCTAAACCAGAGGATGATCATTTCCTCTATAATATACTTCATATAATCAATTTGCACTGACCCCAAATCACATAATCTCATCTCACCCAGTACGAACTGCTCAAGCGATAAGCCATATCGGACATAATCAAAAGTCCCACAAGATGACACAATGTGCTAGTAATCCACTAATACCTACGTGATACAAAGGAAGGCGAAAACTAGAGAGAATTATTCAGCTCTCACATAAACATGGGCCTCCTCAAAAAATAGGAAACATAACACATAAAAGCAATTATAGACACCGAAATAGACACCACATTGTTGCGGCGTGCAACCCGATCCCAACAATATGCCCATGGCGGCGTGCCACCCGATCCCATCAATATAACCATGGCGGCGTGCCACCCGATCCCAACAATATAAAACTCACACAAGGAGTTATATGTCGAGCTGAATAGTTCGTCACATCAAAATACTGACTATCGATCATAAGCACACTAAGGTGCATGATATCGGACACAATGAAACATATAGCGCTATAGGCTACAACTCAAGCACAACTGAGGTGCGATATAAGATCTGAGTCTCAAGAGCCATCATGCTCCTATAACATCACCGCTGAGCGGAACCCCAACACATAAGGAACTTACCAAGCCGTCTCACACTCATACGGCACAATATATCTTACATGAATTAACCAACCGCGAAATAAGACCGCGACTATCCCTTCATAAAGGGCGCATTGCTGGAAGAAACATAACCGGCCCGACGCAAGGCTCACTTCCACATTTAAATCTATCCACCGACCTTAAGTCTATTCTGGTCGTGCCAAGATAAGTCAATAGTATTTCACAGGTCTATAACCCAATAAGCAGAGTGCCCTCCAGGCACAACTTCTCAATTGAATGATATCACCAAAATCCTCATACTTGGTTTAAATTTCTAACCAATCAAGTGAATGCAAGTCACACCTATACAATCTTCTTGTGGGACAAGCTCCCACCATCTTCCGAATAATTAAACGGGCATGCACATTCAACCCACCGGCTGCACTAACACTGAAAAGTGATCAGGAGTCCCTAACCGGGATGCAAAGCCTTTCTCACAGGACACCGACCTCAAATGATACTGATGTTAATACCCATCTTACTTAAAACACTGAAACTCCTTTCCTGCTCATCCGAGCTCTTCATATCACATTCATTGACCAAACTGTGACCTTGGTCCTTCAATTTTCATACTACTCACTGCACCTCACGTGCCGATATACAATAGACGCAATTTCCATCATAGCTCTAGAACTGACGATAGACTAATACTTCATCACATAATACTTTCCATTTAGCTCACTGCAGGAGAGCTATAACAACATACGACGAATTCTCATAGCCATCGAATATGCCAATATCTAAGTAGTGGTCCAAGCCACCATAACCCTTTCCGAGGTCTGCCTACTCAACATGCCCCTAACAGACGAATACTTCAGAATGACATCAATCACTGCGGCCGACAAGTCTCAAATGCACCGCCACAAATCACATGCATAACTCGTTGCATGAACCGATCATTGACACCAATACGCCAACTCAACTATGGCTGATCAATCTACTTCCTTCCAGGTTATCCTTGATTACCTTAGAAATGTTAATATCTTCCTTCAATACCTAACTTATTTCAACCGCACTTACCCCGAGTGACCTTAAATCATAAGGCCATGCTATCTCAAGAACGACGACCATTTCATGTCTCTCAAATACTACACCATAAGTCAAAACATCATAGATCGTTTTGTGCCTTTCTTCATAAGTTGCTTCAAAAGCTTGAGCCTCAACTGTACTTATAGACTCAGAATTATCAGGCACCACACTTTACCTCTTGAATTCACTAGGACCGCTATCGAGAACCATCCGGTTCTAACTTGCCCCAGTACGCAACCAACTCTACTGAATGTCTTTATAACATATGAATACCCTCTCGATAAAGCACCCAGCGGAATCACTTCCCGCGAAGCCTGCACCTATACGAGGCATAAATCATGAATTTTCCCTCAAGTTTGAACATGAGCTAGTAAGGCTAAACATAACATGCATTCAACAATACATATACTCAAATTGCCACACATGGTCCTTTTCCCGTGGCTGCAATAACACAATAATACGCTGGTATCCATAATTCACACAGGTAATTAACCATGCGACCCAATCTTAAGCGGTGGGACTCTCCCACTTAGCCCAAAGCCACTATTACATGACTCTCGAACACATTATAACCATTCTCTCAAGTCATTTACTATTATTCAACTGCAACTCACTTGATCCAACGAATATAACCACCTGTGCTATATTAGCACTCTAACACCATAGGGTATGAACTCATCCCAATACAACCAAGCATATTCCCGCTCTATGTATCGAGCATTCTTTACCACGACAGCTTAAGACATACTGTGATTCTCACACCTACGTAGCACCATGTAGCCTTCGCCGAAGTCTTCCCTGCCTGATAATGAAATGTAGAATTATTATGGACACAGGAACATCAAAAGTCCCAACGTCATACCATACGAGTCTCAACTCTTACTCTTCCACAAGTTTCAAAGAATTTTTTTGAATAGCACCTAAATACAGTGCGAGCCAAATCTGATATGATACATGACCCATAATTTGGTCGTTGATAGTGAAATCCTTTCGGTTAGCACGAAGCCTTAAAGATACATCTTGCTAATCCACGATAATAGCCTTTATCATATGTACGTCTTCATCATAAGACAACCCAAGACATTGGTTTGGTACATGTCCTTCTTAAGACGGTTAAACTCATTTCCTCCAGTATCTCTGCTGGCTGAATTCTTCGCTAAATAGATATCTCATATGAACCATATAGTCTTTATTACCACTAACTATCTTTAGATCTACATCCACCTTGTCATTCTACCTTTACTGTGACGATTAGGCAGTTAAGTAAACCTTCTCAAGACCATACTTATCAACTGAATGTCAGAACCTAGTGCACCCCCATGTGCACAATTGAAGATCTCTCAATTCTATTGCATTATCGATATGGATGACACGCGGTAACAATGGTTGAGTAAATTCTTGACTTCCTTGAGATCTCTCTGCAGCGTCACGAACCGTTGGCGCATACTTGATACCGAGTGCGAAATATCAATACACGAGTGGATGCAAAAGAACATATGACATAGGCTCCAACTGAATAAATGGCGCACGATAAGGAATTCAAAGAATTGAAGAGTTTCCTAAATAGTTACATAGCCCCTCGTAGATAAATACAGACGTCTCCGTATCGATCAGCGAGAATCTAAGTAACCGGTCTGTGTCCCGTGACTCCTACGAACCTAGAGCTCTGATACCAACTTGTCACGACCCTAGTTCACCAATTGTGAACATGTCGTGATGGCACCCAGTCCCCAAGACTAGGTAAGCCTAACACGTTGCGGAATATATAAGTTATAAATACTTAAATAAGAAACAGCGGAAAAATAGCATAAAAGATATGTACTTCGTGCCGCTTGGCACATACATCCGTCACACAATGAATAAAACACTACCAAGATCCGGAACCCCACGGTAACACAGACTAAAAGAGAAATACAACTGTGGCTCTATGTGTAAAGAGTATCTAACAAACAATGAAATGAGGGAAAATAACTACTATCACTACCAGAATAGAAGGAGGGCCTCCGGATCCGCGGACGTAGCAGATCATACCTCGAGGTCTCTGAATGTGCTGCTGAATCACCTAAGATGAGCCTGTCCTGATGTACCTGGATCTGCACAACAAAAGTGTGTAGAAGAGTAGCATGAGTACACCACGGCGGTACTCGGTAAGTGCCAAGCCTAACCTCGATGGAGTAGTGACGAGGAAGGTCAGGGCCCTACCGAGAGAACAATAACAATATAATGATAACAAAATAAACAGTTTAACAGATAATAACAATAATTTCCGAAATAACAACATTACGATGTTTACCGAAACTGTCTACAATCAAGCTAATAACAAATAACCAACTCAAATAAACAAATCCAGGATCTGTGGGAATTGAACCCACAGTCCCATTCTCAGTACCTCTGGGTCTCCGGGAATCGAACCCGCAGCCCATGTCTCAATAATATCTCAATAACTCGGGATCTCCGGGAATCGAACCCGCAGTCCCTACCAATAATCTCAGGATCTCGGGAATCGAACCCGTAGTCCACATTTCAATAATCTCAGGATCTCAGGAATCGAACCCGTAGTCCACATTTCAATAATCTCAGGATCTCGGGAATCGAACCCGTAGTCCACATTTCAATAATATCAGGATCTCGGGAATCGAACCCGTAGTCCACATTTCAATAATATCGGGATCTCGGGAATCGAACCCGTAGTCCACATTTCAATAATATCGGGATCTCGGGAATCGAACCCGTAGTCCACATTTCAATAATATCGGGATCTCGGGAATCGAACCCGTAGTCCATATCATTATCACTCCGGGTCTCTGGGAATCGAACCCACAGCCTTGGGATCTCCGGGAATTGAACCCGCAGTCCACAAACACAGCAAGTAAAGGAAATGCACAGAGGGAGGTATAATATGCTTAACGATAACTTCGCCGATGAACAGCGCCAGCGATTTACCAAGAAAACTCAAGTAAGTCAATTAAGCAACTAGACAGTTAGATTCTATCTAATCATGCTCTTCTAACCACTACCGGGTAAAAATATCAAATTAACAGCCAAAGACAGGAATATCGCTCGTCGAACATTTTAAATAAAGTACGTGTTCAACAACCAGCGCATGTACACGCCCGTCACCTCGCGTACAAGGCATTTAAACTATCACATAATATCCTAGGGGTGAAAATTTCCCCCACACGAGGTTAGACAAGCCACTTACCTCGACTCCGGTACAAAACCGCTATGAAACCACTCTCTTGCCACGAATGTCGGCCTCCACAAGTGTAGAATCCGATAAAAATCAATAGAATCACATCAAAATAGGCCAATTGGGCATTACCCAATCAAATTAACTCAAAATTCACCAAAACCCACAAGTTGCCAAAACCCGACTTTCGGTACGCTTATCGAAAAATCACGAAAATTATATTTTCGGGTTCCTTATCTCAATACGAGTCTAGGCATATAAAATTTACCAAAATCGGACTCCATTTGCCCACTCAAATCAGAGATTTTCTAACATTTAGGCCTAGGGCTCAAACCCACCTTTAATCTTCCAATTTCGGTGAAATAATCACGGATTTCATGATAAACCAACGAATTAAGGTCAAGAAACTTACCCCCGATGATTTCCCGATGATTTCCCAACGTTTCCCCTTCAAAATCCTCTCTTGGAGCTCAAAAATGGCGTTTTTGCGAATGAGGGTCGCGGCTGAAATATTTCTGGACTTAAGTCACTGCCAGACATTTTTACTCTATGCGATCGCATGATCCATGTTGCGATCGCATAGAACAAATTTTGACCCTCACCAAACTACTCTATGTGATCGCATAGACCTCAATGCGATCGTAATGCTTACCGAAATATAACTATGCGATCGCATGCCCTGCTCCGCGATCGCATAGAACAAAAGCTGGACCTGGGACCCCTCTTCTCTATACACTATGCGATCGCATAGGACTGTACGCGATCGCATAGAACAACTTTCCAGAACTATGCGATCGCATATCCATTCCCGCGATCGCATAGAACAAATTCTTGGCCTCTCCAAAACCTTCTATGCGATCGCATTAGCCCATTGCGATCGCATAGAGCATTCGTCTGCAGCACACACCAGCAGTTAACAGCATTTCCAAAATGCAAGAAATAGCCCGATTTGACCCCCGGATTCATCCCGAGACCCCGGGATCCCAACGAAAACCACCATCCTATTCCGAAACATGATACGAACTTATTCTAATCATCAAAACACGTCTAGCAACATCAAAACCCATAATTCACATCGAATTCAAGCCTAAATTTCTTAAAACTTTCCGAATTGCACATTCGATCTAAAACCCGACCAAACGACGTCCGAATGACCTGAAAATTTGCGGACATATCCAAAATCACATAACGAAGCTACAGAAATTGTCGGAATTCCATTCCGACCCCCGGATCAAAATCTCACCTATCGTTCGGATTCGCCAAAATTTCAACCTTCGGCATTTCAAGCCTAATTGAGCTACGGACCTCCAAAATATATTCCGAACGCGCTCCCAACCCCGAAATCACCTAACGGAGCTAATGGAACCATCGGATTTCCGTTCCGAGATCGTCTTAACACTGTTCCGGCTACGGGCCATTTCCTAGCTTCAAAGCTCTTATTTAGGGACTAAGTGTCCCAAAATGCTCAAATTTTCAGAACCGACTCTCCCGGCAACCCAAAATGGCAGAAATGAACTTAGGGGAACAGTTAAGTTAGGGATTGGGGCGTAATTTTCTAAAACGACCGGTCGGGTCGTTACAAAACTGAATGAAACTTGTAGATATATTGTAGTTAATTGTAGTTTATAGTAAACTGAATATTTTTTCCTTTTTTTTGTAGCTACTGGCTTGTATGCGTTTCTGAAAACTGTAAATGGCACTTCAAGGCAACATCAATTTATGATTCCGCAATGTTCAAGATAAGGAGTTTCAATCGACAACACACTTGTTGTTTAATGGATGAATCATTCATACAACGCAAACGTACTGCGGCAGTAGTTGGTAGCATGGTCGTTCCAAAGTATTGTGATCCCAAGACTGTTTACACACCAAAGGACATTCAAACCGACATGTTATCCGAACATGGACTAAATCTAAGCTACATGCAAGCATGGAGAGCAAAGGAAAAGGCTTTACATTTTTTGAGAGGGAATCCTGCTGACTCATACAACAAATTACCTAAATATTTTTACATTCTTGAGACAACTTATCCTGGTTCTGCTGTTAAATTGAAAAAAGCAGCAGATAATTGTTTCTTATATGCATTTATTGCTCTTTGTACATCAATAAGTGGTTGGCAACATTGTAGGCCAGTTGTGGTTGTTGATGGGACATTCTTAAAGTCAGCATACATGGGAATTATGCTGACAGCAAGCACCATGGATGCAACAGGTTACATGTGTAAAGTATTTGTAGTTATTTTGTATTTAGTAGTCAAAATGTAGTTAATTATAGTTATTTTGTAATTATTTTGTAGTTTGTACATATTCAGATATGCAAACTAATATTCTTTGAAACAAAAATGTAGGTACTATCTTGCCCTTGGCCTATGCTGTGGTTGATTATGAAAACGACGCGTCTTGGAAGTGGTTCTTTGAGCAATTCAAGGAGGCATATGGTGAAAGACCTTCAATGTGTGTTGTTTCAGATATGAATGAGAGAATAATGAAGGCAACCTCAATTGTATATCCGGGCATGCCACACTACTCCTGCATATGGCATATTTGGACAAATATAAGATCCAAATTCAAGAAGGGGCAACTACAATTACAAGAATTGTACTTTGCTACAGCACGGGCACACACACTAGATGAATTTAATGAATTGATGTTGAAAATTAAAGAGGTAGACCCGCGTGTGAAATCTTACCTATATGATATTGGATATCATACATGGTCAAGAGTACATGCAACGGTGAATAGATCTTTTACTATGACATCAAACATTGCGGAGTCGTTGAATGCTGTAACAAAAGAGGCAAGAGAGCTGCTAATATTTGATCTATAAGAGTATATGAGGATGCTTCTTGAACGTTGGACGAAAGAGAAGTCATTGAAGGCAAATGGTACTTTCACATACCTTGGCTACAAATTCAACAAAGAATTGGAGGATAACAATACATTATCTCATAAATTAAGGGTAAGACCTGTTTGTTTTGTTGGACAATTTTTTTTAAAAAATACTGTTAACAGTCAATGTAGATTAATTGTAGTTATATTGTGTGTAAATGTAGATTATATATATAGGTATAAGTGTATTTGTAACTGTTTTGTAGGTAAGCTTTATATAATCTTTTATTAATAATTGATATACTATTTTTGATATTTTTAATTGAAATTTAGGTGAGGGCTTCAACAGATCATTTACATACTGTGATAGATGGTGTGAAGTGGTACATTGTGTGTTTACAAAACAAGAAATGTAGTTGTGGACAATTTCAACTCGATGAACTTCCATGTGCACATGCTTTGGCAGCATTAAGGCATAGGAAGGAAACATACGAAAACTATTGCAGTCGTTATTACACAAGGAAAAGCCTTTTGCTTACATATGAAATGCCAGTAAATCCTCTTCCTGATGAAAGCAAATGGTATGTGCCACAATATATTTTGGATGAGATAGTAAAGCCACCGGCGATGGATAAAAGGCAGCCTGGCAGACCTCAGAAGGAAAGATATAAAACATTTGATGAAATAAAGACAAAGAAATACAAGGTGTCATGTGGAAACCGTGGATATGAAGGGCATAACAAAAGAACTTGCAAGAATGCGCCAAAAAAAATTTGATCGTTATGTACTGGAATAGTTTTTCGAAATAAATAGTAGCGAGTTCAGTATTTCTGAAATTTGTGGTGTAATAGTTTAACTTGTTAAAGATGATTAGCCTTTCATGGACTCTGTTAGTATGTATCTACATTTTAACTACAGAAAAATATATATATAACTTGTTTTTAAGATGGATTGTGTTATTCTTTCATGGACTATGTTAGATTGTAACTAAAAGTAATTATATGAAACATCATTTTAAGATGGTTTGTGTTAGTTTTTTGTTGAATCTGTTAGCCTGTAACTACATTTTAACGACAGATAACTATGTATAACTACATTTCAAATACAATTTTGGTGTTAGTCTTTTATGGACTCAGTTATCTTGTAACTACAATTTAACGACATAAAATAATAGTTAACTACATTTGAACTACAAATTTTCTTTACATACATAACTTAAAGTCAAAATGATTAGTCACCTGTAAAAGTTATATTTTTTTTTACATTTAATAACAATTAAACTACAAACATCTTATACTAAAGAGTATAAAGCATTGTAGTTTAACTGAAACTATAAACTACAATTAACTATAATGTATTTCATAAAAAAATATATGAAGATAAATTGTAGGCAAGTATTATAAAATGAAATCAAATTAGTCAACTTTAAACATATAAAGTTTTGTAAATAAGTAATCTGTAATATGTATTACAGATTAGTCAAAATAAACTACTGTAAACAACCAAAATGGCATATTACCTACAGTTTAGTCAACTTCAACTACAAAATTATAGACAACTACAATTAAACAGTAAACTAACAACAGACTACTCTATCTCTTTCTTCTAATTACTCTAGTCCTCTCATTCTTTGCAGGTGCACCCTTCCTCCTTGCTAGCCTTCCTGTGACCTCGCTTTCACTAATCGACCCATTTTCTTGCTTCTTAGTTGCATAGTCCCAAAGTAGAGCTCCATAGCGTCTACGGTGTTGGTCGATATCAGAAAGGTCTTCTTTTGGGATTGCCAAATCTCCGAGGCTAACATACTCCGCAAATGCATCCACAAACACACCACAATCAGTGCATAAAATAAATAAAATATGATAATTTAACCTATTTCTTATATAAAATTATTTAAACAGATCGAAATAAAGGATAGTTGTTTTACAGTGATCCTTCTTTTTGTTGTGGAATTTCCGTAACAAGCTACTGTATGGTAAGAGGGTCTGTGACGGATTTATCATTGTATGCCTTTGTTGTCTTGAAGTCGATGTCTTTGCGTTTCCCGTAGAAACCAGTGCAAGACAAATATAAAGGTATAATGGTTGAGAACTTATCAACATATGATGGTGTGAAGACACCATTGAATCATAAACATACAGTTGCCTGTCCGCTATGTCGAAAACAACCAACAACCAGTGAAAATTCTCCACTATATTGACAGGTATGATGACATAATCAACTACATCCCAAGCAACATTGGCAAGAATCCTATAACCAAGAATATATTCTGCAACATCATCATATGGTTTGACAACCGAATACTTAAGTTCATGTGGAGAATTAATGAACTTATCATAAGTTTGTTCAATCTTAGTCTTGAACAAGCAATCGGTTGTTGTGAATCTTGAGTTGTTGTTGGGGCCATATTTGCTTCTTTTTCTTAAATAATACATAATAACATCAAGGTGCTGCAAAAATTGAAAAAAAATAGAATAAGCTACAAAATATCTACAATTATAAAGTATAGATGCATTATACCTACAATTACACTACAATATAACTACAATATAACTACAATTATACCTACAATTACACTACAATTCCCTACAATATAACTACAAAAATATGGTTAGTTATATATATAGACTACATTATACCTACAATTACACTACAAAAATATGGCTATCTATATATAAAGTATAGATACTGACCGTGTTATTGAGAAGCTGTCCAGGGTGAGCAAGTGCATAAAACCACTCCTTCTTATCCACCTTTTCACAACCAAGGTCTAACCAAGGTTTGATTTGGTTATACTTTTTGGAGAAGTATTCCTTCCTCCTGAAATAATAAGTAAATATAGAATTAAAAGAAAAAATTTCAGATTAAAATAAATATTTAAAGTTTAGCAATTTAAATGTGAAAATGTACAAAGATACTCAATTTCACCTCTTAGATGCTTTATCAATACGAAGGTATAACCAGGTGGTGAACCTCTCTATCAAATCAGTATCTACATCTTCACCTATAACAGTTGTGAAGGGATGCTTGAGGTAGAAATATTTACATCCAAAAGAGCTGCTTCCTTCAGAACTATAGAGAGGTGTGAACGGGGATCGTGCATGTTTCCCAGGAAGCCTGGTTCTTATATTATGAATGGGGGTAGTTTCTTGTTGTATTGGCTCACAATATATAACCAACTGTGTTATATTTTCAGGGATATCAAAGTCATCCAATGTGACTCCCTTCTTGTCAATGCTTGAAACTGCAGGAACAAATTCATTCACATGCTCTCCATCTTCACTTTCAAGAATATTTTTTGTGGGAGCATCTACACTCACACCATGAATTGGGTACCGGACAATATTATCTACAATCTCTGTTATATAAAAATTTAAAATACGAAACATCAATGAAAAATTGTATAACCAACCTTATTTATTAAAAATTCAATGTAAATACTATACCTTCTTTTTCTGCATCAATTCCTTCATTAAAAACTGAATATCTCTCAACAACTGCTGGAACACCTGCAGGAGAAAATCCATTAGCATTTGTAGATAAATGTAGACATATGTATTAATATATAACTAGATGGAATAAATATAAATTTAATTCACTTATAAAATTATACCTGGTTGTTGTACATCAGGAATATCTTCAAATACTTGTTCTTCTTCAGCACATTTTTGAAGATGTTCTGCTGAAACTTCAGTTTGTTTTTGTAATTATTTAAAATAGTTATATTGAACATATGTATAGTAATTTGTAGTTAAATTAAATTATGATACAATAATGAAAGTCTGATTTTGCTACCTGCTTTAACTTGTCCAGTTGCTTCTTGAACTTCAGGAGATATGTCAACATGTGGTCCAAGATTGGAAGTGCTTGCATGCACTTCAACTGTAACGACCCGACCGGTCGTTTTAGAAAATTACGCCCCAATCCCCAATTTAAATGTTCCCCTAAGTTCATTTCTGCTATTGTGGTTTGCCGGGAGAGTCGGTTCTGAAATTTGGAGCATTCTGGGACACTTAGTCCTTAAATGAGAGCTTTAAAGCTAGAAAATGGTCCGTAGCCGGAACAGTGTTAAGACGATCTCGGAACGGAAATCCGATGGTTCCATTAGCTCCGTTAGGTGATTTCGGGGTTGAGAGCGCGTTCGGAATGTATTTTGGAGGTCCGTAGCTCAATTAGGCTTGAAATGCCGAAGGTTGAAATTTTGGCGAATCCGAACGATAGGTGAGATTTTGATCCGGGGGTCGGAATGGAATTCTGACAATTTCTGTAGCTTCGTTATGTGATTTTGGATATGTCCGCAAATTTTTAGGTAATTTGGACGTCGTTTGATCGGGTTTTAGATCGTATGTGCAATTCGGAAGTTTTAAGAAATTTAGGCTTGAATTCGATATAAATTATGGGTTTTGATGTTGTTAGACGTGTTTTTATGATTGGAATGAGTTCGTATCGTGTTTTGGAGTATGTTGGTGGTTTTCGTTGGGGTCCCGGGAGCCTCGGGATGAATTCGGAGGTCCAAACGGACCAATTTGTGCACTTTGAAAAATCTGCAGAAAATGCAGCAGCAGTGCAGCAGGGCATTGGTCATCGCGTTCGCGATGACTGGGCCGCGTTCGCGAAGGCCTGGGTTTGATGACCATCGCGTTCGCGATGCCAGGGACGTGTTTGCGTATGAGGGAGCTGGAACGCATCGCGTTCGCATGGAGTAATGTCGCGATCGTGTAAGAGGAAAAGGCAGGGCATCGCGTTCGCGTGGACTGGGACGCGTTCGCGTAGAGTAAAAGTCCGGAGGCTGGGAAGATGACCTTCGCGGACGCGTGACTTCACGTCGCGTTCGCGATGAAGGACTGGAGCAAGGCATCGCGTTCGCGTGGGAGGCGTCGCGAACGCGATGAAGAAAATAGGCTGGCAGTGAGTTTAATTACAGAACAGAACCAGTCGCGGGTTTCATACCCCAAAACGCCATTTTTGAGTTTTAGAGAGAGAAACTCACGGGAATTGCTGGGATTTCATCGGGGATTTATCGGAGGTAAGTTTTGTGGCTTAATTACATCATTTTAACATGAAATCCTTGGTTAAATTTCTGTAAATGGAAGATTTAAGGTGGGTTTGAGCCCTAGGCCTAAATGTTAGAAAATCTTTGATTTGAATGGGCAAACGGAGTCCGATTTCGATAAATTTTATATGCACGGACTCGTATTGAGATAAGGAACCCAAAAATATAATTTTCGCGATTTTTTGATAAGCGTACCAAAAGTCGGGTTTTGGCAACTTGTGGGTTTTGGTGTATTTTGAGTTATTTTGATTGGGTAATGCCCAATTGGCCTATTTTGATATGATTTTATTGATTTTTATCAGATACTACACTTGTGAAGTCCGATATTCGCGGAAAGAGGGTTATTTCTTAGCGGTTTTGTACCGGAATTGAGGTAAGTGGCTTGTCTAACCTCGTGTGGGGGACTTTCACCACTAGGATATTATGTGATACTTTAAATGCCTTGTACGCGAGGTGACGGGCGTGTACATGCGCTGGTTGTTGAACACATACTTTACTTAAGATGCTCGATGAGTGATATTCCTATTTTTAGCTGTTAAATTCGATATTCCTACCCGGTAGCAATTAGAAAAGTATGATTAGGTAGTATTTAACTGTCTAGTCGCCTAATTGTCTTACTTGAGTTTTTCTTGGTAATCGCTGGCGCTGTTTATTGGTGAAGTTATAGTTAAGCCTATTATATTTCTCTCTGTGTATTTCTTTACTTGCTCTGTTTGTGGACTGCGGGTTCAATTCCCGGAGATCCCAAGGCTGTGGGTTCGATTCCCAGAGACCCGGAGCGATAATGATGTGGACTGCGGGTTCGATTCCCGGAGACCCGAAGTTTATTGATAAGTTATTGGTAGGGACTACGGGTTTGATTCCCGAGATCCTAAGTTATTGGTAGGGACTACGGGTTCGATTCCCGAGATCCTGAGTTATTGGTAGGGACTACGGGTTCGATTCCCGAGATCCTGAGTTATTTGTAGGGACTGCGGGTTCGATTCCCGAGATCCTGAGTTATTTGTAGGGACTGCGGGTTCGATTCCCGGAGATCCTGAGTTATTGAGATATTATTGAGACATGGGTTGCGGGTTTGATTCCCGGAGACCCAGGGGTACTGTTAATGGGACTGTGGGTTCAATTCCCACAGGTCCTGGACTTGTTTTATTGAGTTGGTTACTTGTTGTTAGCTTAATTGTAGACGGTTACCGTAATCATCTTATTGTTGTTATTTCGGAAATTATTATCATTTAAACTGCTTATTATTGTTATCATCATTATATTATTGTTTCTCAGTAGGGCCCTGACCTTCCTCGTCACTACTCCATCGAGGTTAGGCTTGGTACTTACTGAGTACCGCCGTGGTGTACTCATGCTACTCTTCTGTACACTTTTGTTGTGCAGATCCAGGTACATCAGAGCAAGCTCGTGCTAGGTGATTTCCGCAGCTTTCTGGAGACCTCGAGGTATGATCTGCTATGTCCGCAGATCCGAAGGCTTTCCTTCTATTCTAATAGTACTAGTTGACATTTTTCTTCATTTCGTCGTTAGATACTCTTTACACATAGAGCCACAGTTGTATTTCTCTTTTAGTCTGTGTTATCCGTGGGATTCCGGGTCTTGGTGGTGTTATATACAATGTGTTCTTGACGGGTGTATGTGCCAAGCGGCACGGATTACACTTTATTTATATTATTCCGCTGTTATCTTATCTTTAACGTTCATAACTTGTAATTTTCCGCAACGTGTTAGGATTACCTAGTCGTGGGGACTGGGTGCCATCACGCCATGTTCATGATTGGTGAACTAGGGTCGTGACAAGTTGGTATCAGAGCTCTAGGTTCATAGGAGTCACGGGACACAGACCGGTTACTTAGAGTCTCGCTGATCGATACGGAGACATCTGTATTTATCTACGAGGGGCTATGTAACTGTTTAGGAAACTCTTCATTTCTTTTGGATTCCTTGTCGTGCGACATTTTTGACATCAAAAATCTAAACTACTGCTTTCTATTCTCTCACAGATGGTGAGGACACGATCTACTCGCGATGATCATGTACCCGTGCCCCCTGTTGCCGCCGTTAGAGG
Source organism: Nicotiana noctiflora (assembly GCA_032618575.1). Classification (NCBI taxonomy): domain Eukaryota; kingdom Viridiplantae; phylum Streptophyta; class Magnoliopsida; order Solanales; family Solanaceae; genus Nicotiana; species Nicotiana noctiflora. The sequence goes on from JASVEL010012337.1 coordinate 169,092, forward strand.
CCGGGGCCGAGGTAGAGGACGAGGACGCACCCGAGGTGCAGCCACAGCACCCGCGCGCGCGCTGCCGCTGAGGTGCCACAGGTAGACCAGGTTGGAGCGCAGGCACCCGGTACACCGACTACAACTGCTACTACTCCAGCACTACAGGAGACCCTGGCCCAGTTCATGAGTATGTTTACTACTTTAGCTCGGCAGGGTTGCTTCCTCTCACTACAGCTACATCTTAGGTCGGGGGAGGGGCTCAGACTCCCGCAGCCGCTACACCTGAGCAGCGAGTGCTAGTGGGACAGGTTCTAGAGATTATTGTTGTGCCTCCTGCCACCCCAGCACAGCCCGGAGGTGGGCCAGCTGCCTTCGAGGACGAGCAACGTAGATTGGAGAGGTTCGAGAAATATGATCCTCCAGTGTTCAGTGGGTTGGCTACAGATCATCCATTGGGTTTTCTAGAGGAGTGTCATCGTATTCTTCGTACTATGGGGATTGTGGAGACCAGCGGGGTTTCCTTCATTGCTTTTCAGTTTCGTGGGGCCGCTTATGATTGGTGGCGCACGTATGAGTTGGATAGTCCAGAGGAGTCTGCTTCATTGACCTGGACGCAGTTTTCAGATCTGTTTTTGAGGGAGTTTGTTCCACAGAGCCTTAGGGATTCTTGGCGCTCGGAGTTTGAGCGGTTGCGACAGGGCTCCATGTCAGTATCGGAGTATGCTATCGGTTTCACCCGTCTAGCCAGGCATGCACCGGCTTTGGTAGCCACGGTTCGGGAGAGAGTGCGGAGATTTATTGAGGGCCTTGTTCCGCCTATCCGATCCAGCATGGCCAGAGAGCTGGAGACAGATATATCTTATCAGCAGGCAGTTAGCATTGCCAAGAGGATCGAGAGTATGCTCCCTAGAGAGCGGAGAGAGAGAGAGGCCAAGAGGTCTCGTGAGTCGGGCCATTTCTCTGGTGCCCGCACTTCATCAGCCGGTCGTTTTGGCAGGGGTTATTCCGGCCGACCAGTTCATTCAGCATTGCCCGCAGCCGGTAGTACTCCAGGTCTTCCAGCACCTCAGGAGCCTTATTATGCTCCCCGGTTTCCGGTGCACCTCCTGCGCGGGGTCCTTCCGGGGGTCAGACTAGTGGGGGGGAGGCCGGTCAATCACAACCACCGCGTCCTCCCAGAGCTTGTTTTGAGTGCGGAGATACTCTCCACCTGGTTAGGGAGTGCCCCAGGCGCAGGAGAGGAGCCCCTCATCAGTCATCACAGCATCCGCGTGGTTCTCAGGGCCATCAGACTATCATTCCAGCCCCAGCTGCCACTCCACCTGCCCAGCCAGCCAGGGGCGGGGGTCAGGGTTCCAGAGGCCGCCCTCGAGAGGGGGGACATGCCAGATTATATGCTATTCCTGATCGCGCTGCGGCTGTTGCATCTGATTCTGTTATCACAGGTATTATTCTGGTTAGTCACAGGGAGGCATCGGTTCTATTCGACCCTGGTTCCACTTTTTCATATGTGTCTTCTTACTTTGCTTCTCATCTGGGTGTGCCTCGGGATTCTTTGAGTGCCCCCATTTATGTTTCCACTCCGGTGGGTGATTCTTTGGTCGTGGACCGTGTATATCGGTCGTGTTTGGTTACCATTTGTGATTTTGAGACCAGAGCGGATCTATTGTTGCTCGGGATGGTCGATTTTGATATTATTCTGGGCATGGACTGGTTGTCGCCCCATTATGTTATTCTTGATTGTCACGCCAAGACCGTGACGCTGGCTATGCCAGGCATTCCACGTATTGAGTGGAGTGGTACTCTAGATCACACCCCTAGCCGTGTTATTTCTTTTCTCAGAGCTCAGCGTATGGTTGAGAAGGGGTGTGCTGCTTATCTAGCCTATGTGCGGGACGTCAGTATTGACACTCCCTCTATTGATTCTGTTCATGTGGTACGTGACTTTGCTGATGTATTTCCAACTGATCTTCCGGGCATGCCGGCCGACAGAGATATTGATTTTGCTATTGACTTGTTGCCGGGCACTCAACCCATTTCTATTCCACCGTACCGTATGGCTCCTCCCGAGTTGAAGGAGTTGAAGGATCAGTTACAGGAGTTATTGGGCAAGGGTTTTATTCAACCCAGTGTTTCGCCTTGTGGTGCTCTTGTATTGTTTATGAAGAAAAAGGACGGTTCTATGCGTATGCGTATTGACTATCGTCAGCTGAACAAGGTTACAGTGAAGAACCGGTATCCTTTGCCCCATATTGATGATTTATTTGACCAGCTACAGGGCGCACATGTGTTTTCTAAGATTGATTTGCGCTCTGGGTATCACCAGCTGAAGATTCGGGAGCCAGATATCCCGAAGACTGCCTTCAGGACCCGGTATGGTCACTATGAGTTCCTCGTGATGTCTTTTGGGTCGACTAATGCCCCAGCAGCATTTATGCATTTGATGCACAGTGTGTTCAGGCCTTATCTGGACTCGTTCGTGATTGTCTTCATTGATGATATTCTAGTATATTCTCGGAGCCGGGAAGAGCACGAGCAGCATTTGAGGATAGTGCTTCGATTCTGAGGGAGAAGCAACTTTATGCCAAGTTCTCTAAATGTGAATTCTGGTTGAGTTCAGTGGCATTTTTAGGCCACGTGGTGTCGAGTGATGGTATTCGAGTAGATCCGAGGAAGGTGGAGGCCGTGCAGAGATGGCCCAGACCCTCCTCCGCTACTGAGATTCGCAGTTTCCTTTGTTTGGCGGGCTATTACCGTCGTTTCGTAGAGGGGTTCTCTTCGATTGCAGCACCTATGACTAGATTGACCCAAAAGGGTGCCCCTTTTCAGTGGACAGACGAGTGTGAGGCGAGCTTTCAGAAGCTCAAGACAGCCTTGACTTCGGCCCCTATATTGATGTTGCCTACAGGTTCGGGGTCCTATACTGTATATTGTGATGCCTCACGAGTTGGACTCGGTGCGGTATTGATGCGGGACGGTAGGGTGATTGCCTACGCGTCGAGACAGCTGAAGGTGCATGAGAAGAATTACCCTGTTCATGATTTGGAGCTAGCTGCCATTGTTCACGCCTTGAAAATTTGGCGTCATTATTTATATGGGGTTCCTTCTGAGATCTACACCGATCACCGGAGCTTGCAACACTTGCTTAAGCAGAAGGACCTGAATATGCGTCAGAGGAGATGGTTGGAGCTACTGAAGGACTATGATATTACTATTCTCTATCATTCGGGCAAGGCTAATGTGGTTGCCGATGCCTTGAGTCGTCGGGCAGAGAGTTTGGGGAGTTTGGCATATCTACCAGCTTCGGAGAGGCCTATGGCGATGGATGTTCAGGCTTTAGCCAGACAGTTTGTTAGACTGGATCTTTCAGAGCCCAGTCGGGTTCCGGCTTGTGTGATTTCTCGGTCTTCTCTATTTGACCGCATCAGGGAGCATCAGTTCAACGACCCTCATTTGCTTGTCCTCCAGGATAGAGTTCGGCGTGGTGATGCTCGAGATGTTTCCATCGGAGATGATGGAGTTATGAGGATGCAGGGGCGTATCTGTGTGCCCAATGTAGATGATATTCGAGAGCTGATTCTAGCAGAGGCCCATAGCTCGCGGTATTCCATCCATCCGGGAGCCGCGAAGATGTATCGGGACTTGAAACAGCATTACTGGTGGAGGCGGATGAAGAGGGATATAGTTGATTATGTTTCTAGATGCCTCAACTGCCAGCAGGTGAAGTATGAGCATCAGCGTCCGGGTGGATTGATGCAGCAGATTGAGATTCCCGAGTGGAAATGGGAGCGCATTACCATGGACTTTGTATCTGGACTTCCACGGACGGTTAGGAAGTTTGATTCCATTTGGGTCATTGTGGATCGGCTGACTAAGTCCGCCCATTTTATACCGGTGAGCACTACATATTCATCGGAGCGACCGGCGGAGATCTATATCAGGGAGGTAGTTCGGCTGCATGGTATTCCAGTTTCCATCATTTCAGATAGAGGCACTCAGTTCACTTCACGGTTTTGGAGAGCCGTACAGTAGGAGTTAGGTACTCGGGTGGAGTTGAGCACAGCGTTTCACACCCAGACTGATGGTCAGTCCGAGTGCACTATTCGGATTTTGGAGGATATGCTCCGTGCGTGCGTGATTCAGTTTAGAAGTTCATGGGATCACTTCTTGCCACTGGCAGAGTTTGCTTATAACAACAGCTACCAGTCTAGTATTCAGATGGCACCGTACGAGGCCCTATATGGTAGGAGGTGCAGGTCTCCCGTGGGTTGGTTTGAGCCGGGCGAGGCCGGGTTGCTAGGTACTGATATGGTTCAGGAGGCTATGGACAAGGTCAAGGTGATTCAGGACAGACTTCGTGCAGCCCAGTCTAGACAGAAGAGTTATGCGGACAAGAAGGTTCGCGATGTGGCTTTATGGTTGGTGAGCGGGTTCTGCTTCGAGTCTCGCCCATGAAGGGCGTTATGAGGTTTGGGAAGAAAGGGAAGCTGAGTCCCAGATTTATTGGCTCTTTTGAGATTTTGAGGCGTATTGGGGAGGTTGCCTATGAGTTAGCTTTACCTCCTAGTCTATCTGGAGTTCACCCCGTATTTCATGTCTCCATGCTTCGGAGGTACCATGGTGACCCGTCGCATGTGTTGGATTTCACTTCTGTTCAGCTAGACAAGGATCTGTCTTATGTTGAGGAGCCAGTAGCCATTCTAGACAGGCAGGTCAGAAAGCTAAGGTCAAAGAACATCACTTCGGTAAAGGTTAAGTGGCGGGGCCAGCCGGTCGAGGAGGCGACTTGGGAGACCGAGCAGGATATGTGCAGCCAGTACCCTCATCTTTTCACTACTCCAGGTATGTTTTCTATGCTCGTTCGAGGACGAACGAATCTTTAAGTGTGGGAAGATGTAACGACCCGACCGGTCGTTTTATAAAATTACGCCCCAATCCCCAATTTAACTGTTCCCCTAAGTTTATTTCTGCTATTGTGGGTTGCCGGGAGAGTCGGTTCTGAAAATTTGAGGATTTTGGGACACTTAGTCCCTAAATGAGATCTTTAAAGCTAGAAAATGGTCCGTAGCTGGAACAGTGTTAAGACGATCTTGGAATGGAAATCCGATGGTTCCATTAGCTCCGTTAGGTGATTTCGGGGTTGGGAGCGCGTTCGGAATGTATTTTGGAGGTCCGTAGCTCAATTAGGCTTGAAATGTCGAAGGTTGGAATTTTAGCGAATCCGAATGATAGGTGAGATTTTGATCCGGGGGTCGGAATGGAATTCTGAAAATTTCTGTAGCTTTGTTATGTGATTTTGGATATGTGCGCAAAGTTTCAGGTCATTTGGACGTCGTTTGGTCGGGTTTTAGATCGTATGTACAATTCGATATAAATTATGGGTTTTGATGTTGTTAGACGTGTTTTTATGATTTGAACAAGTTCGTATCATTTTTTGGAGTATATTGGTGGTTTTCTTTGGGGTCCCGGGGGCCTCGGGATGAATTCGGACCATCAAACGGGCATTTGGAACTTTGAAAAATCTGCAGAAAATGCAGCGGCAGTGCAGCAGGGCATTGGTCATCGCGTTCGCGATGGCTGGGCCGCGTTCGCGAAGGCATGGGTTTGATGACCATCGTGTTCGCGATGCCAGGGACACGTTCGCGTATGAGGGAGCTGGAACGCATCACGTTCGCATGGAGTAATGTCGCGATCGCGTAAGAGGAAAAGGCAGGGCATCGCGATCGCGTGGACTGGGACGCGTTCGCGTAGAGTAAAAGTCCGGAGGCTGGGAAGATGACCTTCGCGGACGCGTGACTTTACGTCGCGTTCGCGATGAAGGACTGGAGCAAGGCATCGCGTTTGCGTGGGAGGCGTCGCGAACGCGATGAAGAAAATAGGTTGGCAGTGAGTTTAATTACAGAACAGAACCAGTCGCGGGTTTCATACCCCAAAATGCCATTTTTGAGTTCTAGAGAGAGAAACTCACGGGAATTGCTGGGAATTCATCGGGGATTCGTCGGAGGTAAGTTTTGTGGCTTAATTACATCGTTTTAACATGAAATCCTTGGTTAAATTTCTGTAAATGGAAGATTTAAGGTGGGTTTGAGCCCTAGGCCTAAATGTTAGAAAATCTTTGATTTCAATGGGCAAACGGAGTCGGATTTCGATAAATTTTATATGTACGGACTCGTATTGAGATAAGGAACCCAAAAATATAATTTTCATGATTTTTCGATAAGCGTACCGAAAGTCGGGTTTTGGCAACTTGTCGGTTTTGGTGTATTTTGAGTTATTTTGATTGGGTAATGCCCAATTGGCCTATTTTGATGTGATTCTATTGATTTTTATCGGATACTACACTTGTGGAGTCCGACATTCGCGGCAAGAGGGCTATTTCTTAGCGGTTTCGTACCGGAATTGAGGTAAGTGGCTTGTCTAACCTCGTGTGGGGGACTTTCACCCCTAGGATATTATGTGATAATTTAAATGCCTTGTACGCGAGGTGACGGGCGTGTACATGCGCTGGTTGTTGAACACAAACTTTACTTAAGATGCTCGATGAGTGATATTCCTGTTTTTAGCTGTTAAATTCGATATTCCTACCCGGTAGCAATTAGAAAAGCATGATTAGGTAGTATTTAACTGTCTAGTCGCCTAATTGTCTTACTTGAGTTTTTCTTGGTAATCGCTGGCGCTGTTTATCGGTGAAGTTATAGTTAAGCCTATTATATTTCTCTCTGTGTATTCCTTTACTTGCTGTGTTTGTGGACTGCGGGTTCAATTTTCGGAGATCCCAGGGCTGTGGGTTGGATTCCCAGAGACCCGGAGTGATAATGATGTGGGCTGCAGGTTCGATTCCCGGAGACCCGAAGTTTATTGATAAGTTATTGGTAGGGACTACAGGTTCGATTCCCGAGATCCTAAGTTATTGGTAGGGACTACGGGTTCGATTCCCGAGATCCTGAGTTGTTGTAGGGACTACGGGTTCGATTCCCGAGATCTTGAGTTATTGGTAGGGACTACGGGTTCGATTCTCGAGATCCTGAGTTATTGGTAGGGACTACGGGTTCAATTCCCGAGATCCTGAGTTATTGAGATATTATTGAGACATGGGCTGCGGGTTCGATTCCCGGAGACCCAGGGGTGCTGTTAATGGGACTGTGGGTTCAATTCCCACAGGTCCTGGACTTGTTTTATTGAGTTGGTTACTTGTTGTTAGCTTAATTGTAGACGGTTGCAGTAATCATTTCATTGTTGTTATTTCGGAATTGTAGTCATTTAAACTGCTTATTATTATTATCATCATTATATTATTGTTTCTCAGTAGGGCCGTGACCTTCCTCGTCACTACTCCATCGAGGTTAGGCTCGGCACTTACTGAGTACCGCCGTGGTGTACTCATGCTACTCTTCTACACACTTTTGTTGTGCAGATCCAGGTACATCAGAGCAGGCTCGTGCTAGGTGATTTCCGCAGCTTTCTGGAGACCTCGAGGTATGATGTGCTACGTCCGCAGATCCGGAGGCTTTCCTTCTATTCTAATAGTACTAGTTGACATTATTTTTCATTTCGTTGTTAGATACTCTTTACACATAGAGCCACAGTTGTATTTCTCTTTTAGTCTGTGTTATTCGTGGGATTCCGGGTCTTGGTGGTGTTATATACAGTGTGTTCTTGACGGGTGTATGTTCCAAGCGGCACGGATTACACTTTATTTATATTATTCCGCTGTTATCTTATCTTTAACGTTCATAACTTGTAATTTTCCGCAACGTGTTAGGCTTACCTAGTCGTGGAGACTGGGTGCCATCACGCCATGTTCATGATTGGTGAACTAGGGTCGTGACATCAACACCACCTGATTTGAACTTCAGAATACTCTTCACGGACTGATCTATGAACTCTCGAAGGCTTGAGAGTTCAACAAATACAGCCTTCTTAAAGTCATCTATTTTCCCATCAACCTAATTATTAAAATAAAGTTAGCAGATAATTTTATTTAAAATACCACATTTATACTACAACTTAACTTAAATGTGTGCAATACTAAAAGGGCTCAATATATAATTATATAACAGTCAATGTAGATTAAATGTACAAAAATTATAGGTAGAGTTATAAATCTTACAGTCTCAATGTCTTTTTCAAGTTTCCTCAATTTGGTGGCCACAGAGTCATTGTAATCTTTAACCTCTTTATTACTGGGTTCAAATTTTGCAGAACCAACAACTGGAACCTCTGATGATTGAGCACCATGATCATCTTCATCCTGAATCTTAGGTGGAAGGGTAAGAACTGCAATCTCTTGGCCAGTTTCAACCATGTTTGAAAACTGAATGTTGGAAAATATATTTAGTTACATAAACAAAATTAAATTGTAGTTATAATGAATTTAGAATGAAGTTAAATGTAGTGAAAACCAAATAATGAAAATATTACCTTAACCCATTCAGATTTTATCATCTTCTCCTCAAATGCTGTCAGCCAAATCTGTCCTTTACTAGAAGACCATCTTAATATTCGGGGTATTGAGTCAGAACACCTCACGGCAAACTCGGAACTTACAGATGAGCAACACTCATAAAGCCAAACTTGTAAGGCTAATGAGCATCCACGAATGAGGTAAGAATGTACACGGGGATTTAAACGATGTCGCACAGATTCAATCACCTGATTGAATGACTTAACACCCCATGGGTATGACTCAAAATTACCCGACTCTACCAAATAAAATCTAAACAGGTCTATAAAAGACACATGCTCTTTTTCATAAGGACAAATGAAAAATTCTAACAAATAAAGGATGCACAACTTGAATGCATCATCATCATTTTTCCAAGCTTTATTTGTTACAATATTTTTCAAGTGCCACTTCTTTACCCTTTGTTTGTTTGGAAAATATGTGCTCATTAAATGGCTAACATAAGTGGATGTGTAGCCATAATCAGAAAATAAACTCGCACAGTTTAAACCAGTAACCAAACCAAATTCCCTCAATCCAAAATTTAATTTTTGTCCCTTCAAGAAGACTGAAAAAAGGATTGATTAGACTTGGACAATTCATACTTCATAAGAAGATGAATTGCTTGGTTTTGCATACAAACTATAGGAAGAGATAAAAAGTAACCAAAGCAACTATTTTTAAACATATTTAAAGCATTTGGAGATAATAAAATTTTTATTTGGTCTACAATACTAGGATCACATAAAATGTGAAACCTAAGCACACCATAATCAACATTATGAGGAGCAAAGTAATCTCCATTCTGCACAAAAAAATAAATTATTTAAAATTAGTATATTGCATTACAAAGAATAAGTAATTTGTATATAACTACATAATAGATACAAAAAAATACTTTACAAACAACCAACACCTATAACTATATATAACTACATTTTAACATGGATTGTGTTAGTTTATTATGGACTATGTTATCCTGTAACTACATTTTAACTACAAATAACTATATATAGCTACATTTAAAGATGGATTGTATTAGTCTTTTATAGACTATGTTAATCTGTAACTACATTTTAACTACAATATAACTATATTAAACTACATTTTAAGATGGATTGTTTGTCTTTTATGGACAATGTTATACAATTTTTGTGTTTTCCTGTAACTACATTTTAACTACAAATAACTATATATAACTACATTTTGTATTTGTACTACATTTTAACTAGAAATAAGTATATTAAAACTACAAAATTGAGACATTAATCCACAAATTTATTTAAACTCTATAATTAACACAAAACACTTGAATCATTAATTTTTTCAATGAAAAATAAATTAAAAATAATAGTGTTAACCTTCAGAATATGAATGTTTTTCTCAGCCAACTTCTGCACTTTTTTTGCTGCTTTCTTCCTTTTTGCTAAAGATGAACCATGTAACGAACCGGCCCGTCGTTACGGGAATTACCACCCCGTTACCTTGCATTTACACATCTTATGCTTTTATATCAGTATTAGAGTATATCGGGTGAGTTAGGAGTGGTTTGGATTGAAAATGAAGCAAATAGTATGTTTGAAGGAAGCTTGAATATGGGAAGTCAACCAAGAGTTGACTATTGAGTTAGAGTGCTCGGAACCGGATTCCAACGATTCGACCAGTTTCGGGGGATCATTTATGACTTAGGAGAGAAATCGGAATTGAATTCGAAGGTCCAGTGTAGTTTTAGGCTTGAATTGGCGAAGGTTGAATTTTGGCGAAGACCGGATGATAGGTGAGATTTTGATCCGGGAGTCGGAACGGAATTTCGACAGTTGCAGTAGCTCCGTTAGGTTATTTTTGATGTGCCTGCAAATTTTCAGGTCATTCGGGCGTCGTTTGATCGGGTTTTTGATCGAATGTGTAATTCGGAAAGTTTTAAGAAATTTAGGCTTGAATCCGTGGGTAATTGGTGATTTTGATGTTGTTAGACGTGTTTTGAGGATTGGAGCAAGTTCGAATAAGGTATTAGGATGTGTTGGTGTGTTTGGATGAGGTCCCGGGGGCCTCGGGGTGTTTTTGGATGGCTAAACGGGAGAAAATATGGAAAATTGCAGGGAAGTGTTCTGGTTCTGTTGTTTACGCTCTTGCGGAAATGGGGGCGTAGGAGCGAGTCCGCAAAAGCGGATGAGGGGGCGCAGGAGCGCTTGCCTTCGCAGAAGCGGAAGGTCAGTCGCAAAGGCGAGTCCGCAGAAACGGACTCTTGATCGTAGAAGCGGACGTTTCCGCAGAAGCGGAAGAAAATTCCGCAGGAGCGGACCCGCAGGAGCGGTCCTTGGATCGCAGGTGCGAAAATGGCCAAATAGGCCTGGGTTCGCAGAAGCGACCATTTGGTCGCAGAAGCGGTTTCGCAGGGGCGAAAAAAGGTCCGCAGAAGCGAAAATCGCAGTGAGTTAAGTGTATCAGAAGTTAGAAAAATTTCAGAAATATTTCACACATTTGGGTCTCGGCTTAAGGAGGCGATTTGGGCGATTTTGAAGAGAAACTCAAGGGAAATCATCAGGTAATGAACTATGGACTTAAACTATGGTTAGTATTGATAATATAATGCAATTATACCATGAAAATGGAAGAATGTGGGGTGATTCATGGAAGATTTAACCCTAGCCTTGAACTTTAGAAAATCAAGGTTTTGAATGGGCGAATGGAGTCCGAATTTGGTAAAATTGATATGCTTAGACTCGTATTGAGATGAGGGTTCCGAATATGTGACTTTTGTAATTTTTTGATAAGCGTATCGAAAGTCGGGTTTTACCAACTTAGTGTATTTGTACGAATTTCATGTAAATTGAAATGGGTTATGATTCTTTGACCCGTATTTGATATAATTATTGTGGTTTGACTAGATTCTACGCACGAGGGAGCTAAATTCAAAGGAAAAGGCATCGCGGACGAGTCTACGACCGGCTAGAGGTGAGTAGTTTGTGTATATGGTAGCTTGAGGGTTCGAAACCCCAGCTTAGCACATTGTGACGCTAGTAGGGCGTGACTCGCACACCGTGGTAGGTGCGGGATTGATTGTGACTGGGGATTGAGACTTGGTCCATCCCGGAAATGAATAATATGTTATTAGTGTTGGAAATACACTGTATTTGATATATTTGTGGGCTGTAAGCCTTGTTTGGGGCCTTGTGCCGACCTGTAGTGTCCTTAGAGGACAATACTTATGTGATAGCTATATTTGCTTAATCACTGATCTCAGTCCTGGAAATTGAAATCACAGTATTGATGCTAAGTCACCGGCTTTTGCAAATTTAATAAAGTTAAAGTATTTTTCATAAATTATGAACTGGAAACCGGAATTAAGAAAAATGAATTGTTTTGTGACTTATCTGATTATTGTGGACTGAGGATGGATCGGGCTGCACACCGCAGTGGTTGATATGAGGATCGGGCTGCACGCCGCAGCAGTATTGCGCTTGGGCTGTAGGAGCCCCTCCGGAGTCTGTACACACCCCTAGTGAGCGCCGTCGACGTTAAATTGGATCGGGATACACGCCGTAGCGGTTATGTGTTTTGCATTGCATCTTTATTTGTTGAATTACTCTGTGGTAGCTGTATTGTACTGTTGATGCTAGTTCGTAGGAGGAATCGAACTGTAGTTTAGCTTCATTATGTGGTATTCTGTGGATTTCTTATTTTCAGCTACTTGTATATATTTATTACTCACTCAGTACTTAGTACTCACCCCTACTCCCTGCACCTTTTGTGTGCAGACTCAGGTACTCAGGAGCAGTAGACAGGCATTTCCAGCGTTTGCAGTGTCATATCGAGTTGCTGAGGTAGCTGCCTACGTTCGCAGAACCTAGCTTCTCCTCTCCTTTCCAGTTGTTATTTGTATTTGTATTCAGACTTGAGTATTTCTATATAGTACTCTCTATTCCTGTTGGGTTTTGTTAGAGGCTCTAGACTTGTGACTCCGGATCTTTGGGAGTGTCGGTATTTTGTTCATTATTATTATTATTGGAGTTCTTAAACTCATATATTCTTCTTGGGTTGTCCATTTGGGACTGGTATTAGATGAAATCAGAAATTGTTGGTCTGGCTGGCCTAGCTTGATTGTTGGGCGCCATCACGATCGGATTTCGGTCGTGACAAACCAGAAGAGACCTTCGATTTTTTCGACAATGACATTTTAGGGGCTTTTTCAACAAAATCATCATCTGAACACTTCTCTTTACCCTTACGTTTGAGTTGCTTCGCAGATTGTTTAGAAATACCAACAACATCAAAATCGTGCACTAGCTTAGTGTCACGACCCTAATTCACCAATCGTGAACATGTCGTGACGGCACCCAGTCCCCATGACTAGGTAAGCCTAACACTTTGCGGAATGTACAAGTTTATGAACTTTAAACAAGAAATGGCGGAAAATGATATAAATAGGAATGTAATCCGTGCCGCTTGGCACATACACTCGTCAACACACCGCATAAAAATACCACCAAGACCCGGAATCCCACGGGTAACACAGACTAAAAGAAATACAACTGTGGCTCTATGTGTAAAGAGTATCTAAGACAACGAAATGAAGGAAAACATCTACTAGAACTATCAGAATAGAAGGAGGGCCTCCGGATCCGCGGACGTAGCAGATCATACCTCGAAGTCTCCCAGAAAGCTGCAGAATCACCTAGTACGAGCCTGCTCTGATGTACCTGGATCTGCACAACAAAAGTGTGCAGAAGAGTAGCATGAGTACACCACGGCGGTACTCGGTAAGTGCCAAGCCTAACCTCGATGGAGTAGTGACGAGGTAGGTCAGGGCCCTACTGAGAAACAATAATATAATGATGAAAACAAAATAAACGGTTTATATGATAATAATTTCCGAAATAACAACATTATGATAATTACTGCAACTGTCTACGATTAAGCTAACAACAAATAACCCACTAAAATAAACAAATCCAGGATCTGTGGGAATTGAACCCACAGTCCCATTCTCGGTACCTCTGGATCTCCGGGAATCGAACTCGCAGCCCATGTCTCAATAATATCTCAATAACTCAGGATCTCCGGAATCGAACCCGCAGTCCACATCTCAATAATATATCAATAGCGCAGGATCTCCGGGAATCGAACCCGCAGATCCATATCTCAATAACTTAGGATCTCCGGAATCGAACCCGCGATCCACAATCAATATCACTCCGGGTCTCCGGGAATCGAACCCACGGCCACGGGATCTCCGGGAATTGAACCCGCAGGTCCACAAACAATATCACTCCGGTCTCCGGGAATCGAACCCACAGCCTCGGGATCTCCGGGAATTGAACCCGCGATCCACAAACAATATCACTCCGGGTCTCGGGAATCGAACCCACGACCTCGGGATCTCCGGGAATTGAACCCGCAGTCCACCAACACATCAAATAAAGAAAACACACGGAGAGAATATAATATGTTAAATTACAACTTCACCGAAATTAGTGCCAACAATTTATCAAGAGTTCAAGTAAATCAACTAGGCAATTAAACATGTTGAATCCTAGCTAATCATGCTTTTCTAAGTAATACCGGGTAATGGTAACGCTTTTATCAGCTAAGAGGCAGGAATATCACTAATCGGACAATTCAAGTAAAGTGTGTGTTACAACAACCAGCGCATGTACACGCCCGTCACCTCGCGTACAAGGCATTTAAACTATCACATAATATCCTAGGGGTGAAAGTTCTCCCACACGAGGTTAGACAAGCCACTTACCTCAATTCCGGTACAAAACCGCTAAGAGACAACTCTCTTGCCACGAATGTCGGCCTCCACAAGTGTAGTATCTGATAAAAATCAATAGAATCACATCAAAATAGGCCAATTGGGTATTACCCAATCAAAATAACTCAAAATGCACCAAAACCCACAAGTTGCCAAAACCCGACTTTCGGTACGCTTATCGAAAAATCACGAAAATTATATTTTCGGGTTCCTTATCTCAATACGAGTCCGTGCATATAAAATTTATCGAAATCGGACTCCGTTTGCCCATTCAAATCAAAGATTTTCTAACATTTAGGCCTAGGGCTCAAACCCACCTTTAATCTTCCAATTTCAGTGAAATAATCACGGATTTCATGATAAACCAACGAATTAAGGTCAAGAAACTTACCCCCGATGATTTCCCGATGATTTCCCAACGTTTCCCTTTCAAAATCCCCTCTTGGAGCTCAAAAATGGCGTTTTTCGTGTATGGGGTCGCGGCTGAAATGTTTCTGGACTTAAAGTCACTGCCAGGCCAATTTACTCTACGCGATCGCAGCACTGGGCTTGCGATCGCGATGCACAAAATATGGGCGGCCTATTTTCCTCTACGCGATCGCGTGGTCCAGGACGCGATCGCAGTGCTCAACCTGACCATTCAACGCGATCGCATCACCTCGACCGCGATCGCACCGCTTTCGATTAACACCCTACGCGATCGCATCCCCCGCGTCGCGATCGCGAAGAACAACTACCGGTCCTCACTCCTCTACCCTACGCGATCGCAGACTCTACCTCGCGATCGCAGAGCTTCCCAAATTCACCCTACGCGATCGCAGACTCCCCCTCGCGATCGCATGGCCCAATAATTTCCTCTTATGCGATCGCATAAGCAGCTTCGCGATCGCGAAGCACAAAATTTCTCTGCAATATTGCAGCAGAACCAGCAGTGCAATTGGCACCAAAATGGTCCGTTTGGACCCCCGAATTCATCCCGAGGCCCCCGGGATCCCAACGAAAACCACCAACCTATTCCAAAACATGATACGAACTTATTCTAATCATCAAAACACGTCTAACAACATCAAAATCCATAATTCACATCGAATTCAAGCCTAAATTTCTTAAAACTTTCCGAATTGCACATTCGATCTAAAACCCGACCAAACGACGTCCGAATGACCTGAAAATTTGCGAACATATCCAAAATCACATAACGAAGCTACAGGAATTGTCGGAATTCCATTCCGACCCCGGATCAAAATCTCACCTATCGTTCGGATTCGCCAAAATTTCAACCTTCGGCATTTCAAGCCTAATTGAGCTACGGACCTCCAAAATACATTCCGAACGCGCTCCTAACCCCGAAATCACCTAACGGAGCTAATGGAACCATCGGATTTCCGTTCCGAGATCGTCTTAACATTGTTCCGGCTACGGACCGTTTTCTAGTTTCAAAGCTCTTATTTAGGGACTAAGTGTCCCAAAATGCTCAAATTTTCGAAACCGACTCTCCCGGCAACCCACAATAGCAGAAATGAACTTAGGGGAACAGTTAAGTTAGGGATTGGGGCGTAATTTTCTAAAACGACCGGTCGGGTCGTTACACTTAGTTCTCATCTCCGCACGCATTTGTCTGAGAGATAAAATTTTACTACTATCTACACTTGCATGTGTAGATTTTACAGATTTTAATGCTGATTTAGGTGTTAAAACACCCAAATCAAAAGACGGTATATCAGGTATTTTTTGATTTTGGAGACAACGTTTTGGGGGTGTTTAAGTTCTTCAAGATTTGTGAAGAAATTACTTTGGAACCGAAATTTTCAGAAATTAATAGAAGAAGAAGCTGTAATCGTGGGTGGTTTTTATTCAGAATAGTTAATAAATCATGTGTAATACTGAAAACGTGGGGGGGGGGGGGGGGGGGTTGTTGGGGGAAAAGAGTAAAATGTGGGGGTGTGGGTGTTGGTAGGAGAGAGAAGCGGGTAAAATTAAATTGGGAGAACATTCACTCCTAAATTTATGCCTTTATACAAGCATCTGTAGACGAACTTCTTCTACGGTTTTCAGTTGCAATTCTTGTTCAAAGCCAGTCCAAATCTTTCATTAAATGACTTCAAATTTTATATACAACCTTTAGGGGTGTTCATGGTTCGATTTGGATGTTCTAATATTATATAATAGCCATAAACGAAATCTTAGAAGCAGAAAATCTTTCTGGAAAAAAGTAAGAAGTTGATTGTAATGTTGTAATGGCCAAAAAGTCAATTTATATCATAATATATGAACAGTAAGAACTAGCATTCTTATTGAGACTATAACTCATAGGGAAGAAAATCGATTTATGGATGGAATCAAATATGCAGTATTTACAACAAAAAAATTAAACCAAGTAATTCGATTTTTCAAATTTTAAAATCAAACCAAATCAATTAAGTCAATTTTTTTCGATTCGGTTTATGTCGGTTATTTGTTAGTTTTTTCTTAAATATAAGACATACATTACCAAACATATTCCGGCTACCACCTTTTCAATGTAACACTATCAAATCAATTGCGGTTTGAGAAATCTATTATTTACCAAGATATATTGATGATAATTGAATCAAATAGTGAAGAATAATTTAAGGACTCAATTAAAAATATATTATTTTTAACACGAAATAGATTCTTACACTAAGTAAAAGAAAACTACGAATCATACTATAATATAAAGGTAAAGAACTACATTAAAAATGTAAACTATTAATATTTATCATAAATTTTTTAAAACTTTGTATAACAATATACATATATATAGGTGTAATAATAAATTTGAAATAGTTACTCCTATAGTCAGTTTGGTTAGATTTTTTCTGATTAAAACCAAAATCAAACCAAATTTGATCGTATTTAAAATTCAAAATCAAAACCAAACCAAAAAGTATTAGTTTTTTGGTCGGTTTGGTTTGGTTTTCGGTTTGGTTCGGTTCTCGTTTTTATGAACACAACTAACAACCTCCTTATATTATTTCTAACAAGTCTAAATAACATTCACTCAAAATTTCTCATAAAATTAAATTCGGAATTTATAGTCACATATTTAAGCTTGTTAGAAATCTAATTTTCACCACCAAACGAGTTTGGTTTGTTGAGTTAATGTTTGAGTCACAGTTACTAATTCGACAATTAATTCAAAAGCTTGAGAATTCTTTTTTAAAAATTAAATAGTAATTTTGAGAACCTATTGGAGTTGAATATTGAATCTTGGCGTATGATTTTTGAGTTAATTAGTTGTAAATTAAAATATGGGTTATAAAATTGAAGAGTAGGGAGCCCAATTATTCTAATATGAAATTTTTCCTAGATTATTTGGGATAGAGTTTAGTTTATCATTGGTTGTTATAAGGCACAAATTTTATGTTTGACAATCTAATAACGAATTTGGACAAATCATTAGAATGGTGGTAACATAAGATCAAATATACTTTATCTTGATTATAAAATTGGTTTACTTTTTGACTTTTTGTGCTAGTAAATTTTGGATGCATTGAACGGGTTTATTTATAATGATCTAATAAATAATTTTTTAGTTCGTATATATATTTTTAATTTTGATATGATTATTATTAGCTGTGTATGTCATTTATTATTTTGATTTATTAAAATGCAAAATCTTTTTATGGGTTAACAAGCCTGATAAATTGGGCACTAATAATATGTATTGACGAGATAATAGTCATGGGCGATTTTGAGATTGATGATATTGTATTATAAAAGTTTTACAAGTTTTTATATTTAAATTCGGCTGGTGGAATTGTATCTAATACACGAAATAAGTTAAATAAAAATTAAAAGGAAGTAATCAATAAATAATTGTAAGTAATATAATTTGATTGATTAGTATCTGAATCTTAACATGAGGAGTTAGACACATTTTAAAGGAAGAATCTCGAAAATGAACTAAGAAGTGTTATCACGGAGTTAGATAGGTTTTTAAGGAAGAAACTCAAAAATAAACAAAGAAGTGTTATTACAACATTTTAATAGTAATAATTTTTATAATTTATTGTGGTAGATATTAATTTTTGAAAATTTAAAATAATTTCATATTTTGTAGATTTGTTAATTAAATTATGTGGCACTTATTGTGCCTAAATAATAGGAAATCAGGAAATTTTTTTTTTTGGTGGAGTAAAAAATCCAACATGTTTTGAAAAAGAGTTCTGCCCCTACCAAATTAGCCTTACAAAGGTACGAAATAAGGAAAAACTCAACAACCTCCCAACATACAAACATAATCGAACCTTCATAACCCCCAAAACAACATCAAAATACCAAATTACCCTCTGATTCAAGCCTAAGAACTTCTAACTTCTAACTTATATTCCTCCATATCATATGACACCATCAGAGTTGAAGGAATTTAAAGAGAAACTTCTGGTGCTTCGTGATAAAGGGTTTATTAAGCCTAGTGTATCTCTTTTGGCTACACCAGTTTTGTTTCTGAAGAATAAGGATGGTACTATGCGGATGTGCATTGATTATAGATAGCTGAACAAAGTTACAACTAAGAACAAGTATCATTTGCCATGCATTAATGAGTTATTTGACCAGCTTCAGGGAGCTAAAGGGTTCTCTAAATTTATTTGAGGTCTGAGTATCACCGGTTGATAATTCGGGACTCTGATATTTTGAAGACGACACTCAGACCCGCTGTGGTCACTACGAGTTCTTTGTGATATTTTTTGGGATGACCAATGCCACAACAACATTTTTGCATCTGATGAATGGTTTATTCCATCCATATCTTGATTCGTTTGTCAAAGTATTCATTGATGATATCCTGATGTACTCATGTAGCTAGGAGGATATGCACATCATTTGAGGATTGTACTATAGATGTTGATGGAGAAGAGGCTTTATGCTAAACTCTCCAAGTGTGATTTTTGGCTTGGTTATATCAATTTTTGGGGCATGTGGTGTCCTCTTAGGGGATCTAGAAAGATCGGAAGAAGATTGATGCAGTTCAGAGTCGGCCCAAACTGTCTTTTGCTGCTGAGATTCGGAGTTCTCTTGGCTTTGCCAAATATTATCACCGCTTCGTGGAGGGCTATTGTTGCACTTTTGACTAGGTTGACCCAAAAGGATTCCCCATACAGGTGGTCTGATGAGTATGGGGAGAGCTTTCAGAAGCTCAAGACTGCCTTGACCGCATCTCTAGTTCTAGTTTTTCCTTTAGTATCGGGTTCATATACAGTGTATTATGATGCTTCTTGAATTGGTATTGGGGGTCTCTTGATGTAGGAGGGTAGAGTGATTAGATATGCTTCACGCCAATTGAATCCCCATGAGAAGAACTACCATATTCATGATTTAGAGTTGGTATCCATTGCCCATGCATTGAAGATCCAGAGGCATTATCTCTACGTGTTGTCTTGTGATATTTATAGATAATCAGAGTCTACAACACTTTTTCAAGGAAAAGGATCAAAATTTGAGGCAATGGAGATGGTTGGAGTTGTTAAAAGACTATGATATTACCATTTTGTATCATTCCAGGAAAGACAATATAGTGGACAATGCCTTGAATAAAAGGGTGGTTAGTATGGGTAGCCTTGGATATATTAATGTTGGTGAGAGGATATTTGCATCAGATGTTCAAGCCTTGGACAATCAGTTCGTAAGGTTAGATGTTTCATAGCCTAGGCGGGTTCTAACTTGCATAATTTCTCTGTCTTCTCTATATGAGCGCATCAGATAGCTTTAGTATGATGGCCCCTATTTGCTTTTCCTTAAGGACATGTTTTAGCACAATAATGCCAAGGAGGTTTGTATTGGAGATGATGGGGTGTTGCAAATGCAGGGTCAGATTTTTGTGCCCAATATGGTTGGGTTATGTGAGTTGATTCTTGAGGAGGCCCACTATTTTCGGTATTCCATTCATCCAGGTGCCGCAAAGATTTATCAAGACTTGAGAAAGCAATATTGGTAGAGGATAATGAAGAAAGATATACTGGAGTTGGTGCTTAAATTGTCTGCAGGTAAAGTATGAGTATTAGAGGCCGGGCAATTTACTTTAGAGACTTGAGATTCTGAGTTAAAATGGGAGCGTATCATCATGGACTTTAATATTGCCATGGACCTTGAAGAAATTCGATGTTATTTGGGTGATTGGGACCGGTTGACTAGGTCCGCACATTTTATTCAGGTGGTGACTACCTATTCTTCGGAGCAGTGTGCCAGTGTCCATTATTTCTAATTGGGGCACGCAGTTCACATAGCAGTTTTGCAGAGCAACACAGCGAGAGTTAGCCATACGAGTTGAGTTGAGTATAACATTACACCCTCAGACGGGCGGACAATCCGAACACACCATTCAGATATTTGAAGATATGATATGCGCATGTGTTATGGATTTTTGGGGTTCTTGGGATCAGTTTCTAATGCTTCTAGAGTTTTCCTACAACAATACCTACCAATCGAGTAGTCAGGTGGCTTCGTATGAGGACATATATGAGAGACGATATCGATCTCCAGTTGGATGGTTCAAGTTGGAGGAGGTTAGGTTGTTGGGCACGGATCTGGTTCAGGATGCCTTGGAAAAGGTCATGTTGATTCAAGACCGGTTTCATACGACATAGTCTAGACAAAAGATTTATGCCGATCGAAAGGTCCACGATGTTGCCTATATAGTGGGAGAGAAGGTATTATTCAGAGGTTCACCCGTGAAGGGTGTTATGAGGTTCAAGAAGAAGGGTAAGTTGATCCCTCGACATATTAGCCTATTTGAGGTGCTTGAGAGGATCAGAAAGGTGTACTACAAGCTTGTATTACCACCTTGTCTACCGAGTGTTCACCCAGTGTTTCATGTTCCCATGCTCCAGAAGTATTTCTCTAATCCGTCTCATGTTTTAGACTTCAACGTAGTTCAATTAGATGGAGATTTGACTCATGATGTAGAGTCAGTGGCCATTTTGGATCGACGATTTCGAAAGTTGCGATTAAAGAATATAACTTCAGTGAAAAATGCAGTTGAGAGGTTATCTAGTCGGCGAGGCTACTTGGGAGACCGATGGGGAGATGCGGATTAGCTATCCGCACCTATTTGAGATTACAGGTACGATTATAGACTCGTTCGAGGATGAATATTTGTTTAAGTGGTGGATAATGTAATAACTTGGTCGGCCGTTTTGAGTGTTATAGCCCTGATCCCCTTGCTTATGCTATGTTCATTTGTGGTTATGTGACTTTTCGAGGTGGTTGGTTTGGTTTCGGGGATATTTTGAAATAAATTGAGATCCTTAGTCTCAAGGTTGGAAGCTTAAGTTGAAAGAGTTGACCGGATGTCGACTTATAAGTAACGACTCCAGAATGGAGTTTCGATGGTTCTAATAGCTTTGTATGGTGATTTTTTGACTTATGAGTGTGTACTGATATCGATTTGGATATCCGTGGGTGGTTTTGTCTCCAATTGGCATAAGTTAAAAAGTTGAAGGTTTGGAGAGTTGAGAAGTTTGACAGTGAGTTGACTTTATTGATGCCGAGATCGAATTTTGATTTTGGGAGTTGTAATAGGTCTATTGTATCATTTATGACTTGTGTGCAAACTTTGAGGTCAATCATAGGTGATTTGATATGTTTCGACATTGATTGTAGAAGTTAAAAGTCCATTAGTTTCAATAGCCTTGAATTGGGATATGATTTGTGTTTTTGATAGTGTTGGATGTGATTTGAGGCTTCGACTAAGTTTGTATTGTGTTTACATATGGGTTGGTATGTTTGGATAGGGTCCTGGGGTCTCGGGTGTGATTCAGATTGAAATTTGAAAGAGCATTTGACTTGTAAAATTTCATGTTGTGATCAACTTTGGTGCAACCGCACCTGCGAGAAATGGGCCGCAGGTGCAGAGTCGCAGAAGCATCTCCGAGTGAAGTTGGGGCTTTGCGCAGGTGCGAGGAAGATGTCGTAGCGAGCTCGTAGATGCGGGTGAGTGGTCGCAAAAGACGATTTGAACGGGAAGGCGGATGTCGCAAAAACGGAGGGTAATCCGCAGGTGCGGTCCCACAAAAGTAGACCGTTGACCGCAATAGTGGGATTCGGACCGCAAAATTGGCTTGTCGGGGAGTTAATGAAATATCATAAAAGCGAAGAATTTGTCCACAAAAGCGGATCCATAGAAGTGAAAATGCTAGACGTAGATTTTAGGAGGGTTAGAGTATTTTCTTCATTTTTAGACTTTGGGAGCTCGGATTGAGGCGATTATTAGAGGGGTTTTCACCTAAATTGAATAGGTAAGCGATTTTTATCACATTTGTCCATGAATATTGAATATCCATTGATTAGTTCACCTATTTATCATGATTCTAAGTTAGAATTTGGGGATTTTTGACTCGTGTTGGAGAGTAAGATTTGGAGATTTAAGGGTCAATTTATGGTCGAAATTGGATGATTTTAGTACGATTGGACTCGTTATTGAATGGGAGGTCGAATTTTATAAATTTTATCACATTCCAAGGTGTTGTCCCGGGGTTGAATTTTTGAATTTGGTTAAAAAATTAGCTTTATCGTATTGGAATGATTCTATATCTTGTATTAATTATATTAAGTTTCTTGTGACTAGATTTGAGTCGTTCGGAGACTGATTCGTGAGGCAAGAGTTTGTTGAAGCATTGAGTTGCGCACTTTGAGGTAAATAATACTTTTAAACTTGGTACTGAGGGTATTAATCCTTACATACGTGTTGTATGGTCTGTATTGAGGTGGCACACATGCTACGTGACGGGTGTGTGGACATGCACTATGGTATTTATCACTCGGTTGATTCTGTGGTACTGTACAGTTGTCTAGTCTTGTTCTTTCTTTAACATTTCTTTGTTTTAGAGTAATTGAGTTGTGTTTCATGCTAGAAATTATGTTTAGACTATGTGCTTATTTTGTTGGTACCCACTGAGGTCCTTTACGCTATTTTCTTAAATTGCAATTATGTACTCAGTAATATTCATTCATTTGTATATCATATCTCAGTCTCTGTTATCATTTACTGCACATCATGTTATTATTTTTTGGGCTGAGTGGTATGAGATTATGAGCCCGTGAAATTGGAAAGATTGATGCTTGAGTTAGGGCCTAATAGCCGGATTGTGAGTGATATTTATGGGATCGGGTTGCACACCGCATCAGGCCTTATTACTCATTTATGGGATTGGATTGCACGTCGCAGCATGCCTTATTGATCATTTATGGGATCGAGTTGCACGCCGCAGCAGGCTATGTTGTTTATATATTAGCGCTTAGGCACAATCCGTCCCTCCGAAGTCTGACATACCAGTATTGAGCGTAGGTACCGTACACTGCTAAGTGATTGTGTGTGATGAGTGACAGTTGAGACAGACAGATTGAGTACTCTGAGAGCGTAAGTATCTGGGAGTATCAGTGTGACGCATTGCATTTGACCTGCATATTTGGCATATAGTCATAAAGATGTAACATTCATCATGTTAGTTGTACTTGGCATATTTTATCAGTGTTGAACTCGAAAGCATGTCAACATTTTCGCACAGTGTACGAATTGATTATGGAAGTTCTCTGACTTTTTATTGTCATTTCCCTGTTATATTTGTACTGTCATCTGGATTTAGATTGTATCTTCTTGAGCTCGCCACTACTTTCAGCCCAAGGTTAGTCCTGCTATTTATTAAGTACATCGGGTTTGTTGTACTCATACTACACTTTGCACTTCGTGTGCAGATCCAGGCACATCTGGATACAGTAATTGCTAGATTTGGTGCAGTATCTGCACAGAGACTATTGAGGTAGTTGTTATGACGCCCACATACCCCGACTCTCATTCCTTTCGGTTTATTCAGTATTATTCTATTTTTCAGATAGTTGTATTAGAGATTTAGACGGTACTGACACTTAGTAGCTCATGTCTCGATGACACCACGATTTTAGGATTTGTTTTTGTTGAGTTCTAGTTGTTTTTTTATCAGTTATCTATGAGATTTTTCACCATTGAACCTGCTAAATCGTGTCTTTAATTTTGAATGCGTAGTTATTATAATGTGATAGGCGTCATCACGACATGTTAAGAATTGAGTCGTGACAAATTTGGGTTCAAGGGCGAGTATATGATCTTAATGAGGTCAAATTCCTCTTCTGGGGCTTTCACTGCCCCATGCAAGGCAGTAGCACATCATTGATACAGAAAGATATATACTCTCTAAGAAACAATAGTTAAAAAAAATATTTTCGTATAGCACCGACTTAATGGTCTATGAAGTGGGCGAGAACAATGAGATCTCAAGTTCATATCTCATCAAAGACAAAAGATACTAAGCGATTTCTTCCCACCTACCCAATCTATGGTGGATAGAGTTACATGGTGCTTGTTGCTAGTGGGAGGTGACAGGTATCCCCAAGCGTATACAATTAATGTTGGCCGACTAGCCAAATATTTTTTCCATTTATAAATGGTTTCATACATAGTTTACCCCTTGACTTTATAACCAATTTCCCTTACACACCATTTCTTCACGGGAAATCTTTTATACACCTAACTTTTTTCAAAGTGTGTCTAATATATATCATTTTGTGTTTGACTACTATCAAGTTCACACACTAATTATAACTTGACACATGTCACAACATATAAAAAAAATTACTTGAAATGTTGCCGAAAACATCAAAAACATATTTAAAGAACTCATCTTGTTCTACCCAACAAATTAAAAAAAAAAAAAAAAGGAAAGGCTAACCCTGTTCTTCTTCACTTGCAAAAAAAAATAGATAAATAAAGCTACATATACACATTTGCTACCTCTTCACGCGCTCATTTAGTTTGAAAAATACGCACAAGCCATGCGTACAAAGTGGTGTATATTAGAGTGTGTTAAAAAAGCTTTCTGTGAAGGAGGTGTGTGAGAAAAGATGAGGGGATAAACTATGTATTAAGCCTTAATAAATACAGATAGCAAGGCGTCGTTCAAAATAAGCGATTTTTTCAGATTTAAGAATGAATTAAATCTGGGCTAAAGATATCTCCATTCAATGATCTTCGATCAGTGTACATTCAGATGTTAAACTAGACATAATGGAATTCCCCAGCATTCAGATCTAATCTCTCTCAACCTCCCTACAAAGAATTTTCAGCCTATTCTCCTGGACAAGGATTGATATTCGAGAAAAGAAAAAGAATAAAAAAATTAGAAAGGGAAAAATATTATTTACAATAATGCAGGGGGTAAATTTCTACAAAATTGTGTTGGAAGTTACTACAAAGATGAGAGTGTCCGTCTGAACCACTCGGACAAACGTCTCACTTTCATTGTTAACTCAGCATTTCTTCCAAAATATGACTCCGCATTTGAGAGCATCACCTCAATGTCATGCTTCATACCCTCCAGACTCCTATAATAATTGTTTTCTAACCTAGCCCAAATGATTTCAAGTGACAAGGGAACAGGGAACCTGCAAATTATTAATACACAACTTTACATTAGGAGTATTCTGATAATCACAGATTCACAATACTGCCACCAAGTAACTCAACTAGTGAGAGCATGAAATTAATGTAAACCGAAAATGATGAAAGCAACTAGCATACCTGTTAATGAAGTTTGACTTCTGTGAAACTTGTCTCAATTTTTCAACCCCATAATAATCCTGCAAAAAAGAACTATTTACTGAGACATGTTCTGTCAATAATATATGAGTTAGTACCACATGCAAAAATTGCTACCTGAGCTTTATTTCCAGATTCCTCCAGCTTAGTAAATGCACGCATCAGCTTCTCTCTAGTTTCATCATCTAAACGGGGTTGTTCCCATTGGGTATCAGCATCATATAGTTCCCAAGGACTATGCTGATGAGTTTCTGATGGATCACTCTTGTATCGGACAATATACCTTTCCCAGGGGCTGTCAGGATACTCATGAGATTTAGCTTGCACATTTAGAATCCTACCTTCCCACCAACTCCCATCTTCATCACCTTCATTTTTCCACCAAACTTGGCATTTGTCCCGGGAAGTCCAGTTCCTTTCTATAGCAGCATCATATCTGCTTCTTTCAACAAGAAAATCAGGGAAACCAGTCACTTCAGGCAGTGTCAACTGAAATGATTTCCCCACCACACCAGATGCAGGATCTACAAATTTGAGCCTTATTTTAGCGCAGCTTTCTCCAGAACCTGGCCGTGTTGTGTACTCAAGGTTTTCAACCATACAAAATTCGACTGCTCTTATGTTCTCTTTTATTGTTTTCCAGGGGCCTAAATCCCTCAAGTTATTCTGAGTTATGTACTCCTCATGACCCTGTACAAATTACCGAGTGCAGATTAAGGACCAGTTTCCGTTAGAGCAAAGTATTCTAGACACACAAATCTTGGACACTAATATAAGTTCAATAATACCTGTCTTAAATACACAATTTGATCCCCTCGCTGAGGTATATACCGGGATCCCTCCTCATGAGCTACCAATGTTAACCATGAGCTTCTTGCTGCCTGATTTGATTTCCTTCTCTCTGGAGGACTAGGTTCACGGGCATAATAGCTGCCTCTCCGCGTTCGGGTAGATCGCAACCCAGCAGTAACAGCTGAACCAATTAACCGTTCTTCGTACGAGCTTTCATCATCTCTATTACCTGAAGTCTTTTCCATTGATGTTCCCTCTGAACCGTCATGTGGCAGCACAAATCTGTCATTGCTGTGTGCAAGATTCAAATCGCAAGTTGCTGATCTTAATCTAATAGATCTAGTTCTTCGAACTCCCTCAATAATGGCTTCAGCTCCCTCAGCTAAACTATGGCTCCCCACATTTGAAGTGGTAGCTTCCATATTGCCACTGAGACTTTCTCTACCACTTCTACCCCGACCAAATTTTGACCTTCTATAGACAGCTCGGAACATCATATCATGCGACCGCACATTCTGTGAGTCTTGCAATTC
Organism: Nicotiana noctiflora; assembly: GCA_032618575.1. Lineage (NCBI taxonomy): Eukaryota > Viridiplantae > Streptophyta > Magnoliopsida > Solanales > Solanaceae > Nicotiana > Nicotiana noctiflora. Next base: position 196,190 of record JASVEL010012337.1, read on the forward strand.
AGTCCCAGAAGTTCCACCAACATTGTCTGCATCTAGCCTCTTCTCACGGTCTCCATCATCTAGAGTTTGTAAATTTCTATCTTCTTCGGTGGGGACTTCTGAACTTAATACCTTCTCAGTGTCCTGAGGTTCAGAAAGAGTATCGCAAGCAGTGCACCCAGCATCCTCCAATGAAGTCTTCGCATCTGTCTTGCCACTGTTATCAAGATGACTAGAAAGAATCTTTGACCTAATACGCAACCTCATTGGGACGGGAGTAGCATTTTCTTTAAATGGATGATTACAGTCAGTTTCATCAAAAAGCCTAACATATTCTGCCTCCTGTATAGTATCCTGACAATGACTATCATTGCCATGAATGATACCATTGATTTCATTTCGGATCCCTGAACAAGAAGAAACTCCGTGGTGGTCCTTTTCAAGCATTGAGTGCCCATTAACAACATTTTCTTCCTGAATCGCCTCATTAAATGAGCTAGGTCCAGTCACAGAGCCCGATGGCAACAGTTCTCCCATTCTGGAACGTTTGGCTGAGCGTGATTTAACCCCTCCCCATCTGATGTTCCCATCTTTGCACCCTACCAAGAGGTCCAAGTGGTTTTCAGTTTTTGTTGGTGGATCAATTTCATTCTTTTCTATTATGTCACCACTAGCATCACTCAGGTTGTTATCCTGACAGCCAAAGTAGGTTTGACTTGCTTCAGCAGCTTCCTCAGGAGCCAAAGACGGACCAGCTAGACCAGGCTCGTAATTCTTAGGAGGTCCATATTTACTTGAATCACGATTTGGCAATTTCAGGACCAACCTCCTCCTAATTCCACCATTAAGATTAGAGCTAGGAAACAGCTGGAGCTTATTTGTCTCATCAGAGTGATCAACGCATATTTCTTTCCCCTTTGAATGCCCATGTTGTTCACTGTTTAAGGACACATCTGAATCTTCATTTCCATCATTTGACTCCTGAAGTGTGGATTCGCTGTCTGATGAATCACCCTCTGAACCATATTCATCTTCTCCCTCCGTAGATGTTCCCGTAATTCTGGAAAACAAATGAAGGGCATTACGAGCAGCTGCCCTCTGGGGCCGCAAGGACTTTGATGAAGACTTTTTCTTTGCTTTTCGACCATGTCTTGATTTCCTAGTGCGATTGATCCTATGCGAATTGTTATCACACTCGTCCAAGTTCTTCCTCTTTACACGCCTTCCAGAAGATGTCATAATTTCCACCTTAAGAAAGAAGCAAAATGATTATCAAGCACTGTACATATAAAAAGACAATGCTAAGACAAAATACGGGAATGCCTTTTACTTCTGCTTTCTGTTTCTTCCTTCTTGATCTACGGAGCGCATCTTTTTGATCGCCTTCAGCCTCACTGTCGTCATCAGTGAATTCTGGATTTGCAGAGGCGTCGGAACAGAAACTCCCTTGCTCTTTTCCAGAAGAAAGCTCTTCAGCTACATTATACTCTGAATCTGATTCATCACTTTGTATCTCAATTTCTGGTTCCCAATCCATGGCATCCACAAATCCTGGAAGTGGCTCCATCAACATCTCCAAGTCTACAATGGGGAAAGTTTGGTACTGCTGGTCCATGTTGAAATCTGTCCCAATGGAAAATCGGAATGATGAGGGCCTCCATTCGATTCCAAGAGCTCCTAAACGTCTTTGTTGGTACATGCTCTGGTATGGCTCTGGATAGGGAATCATGCCTGCCATCATATCATACATAAGACATTTGGGGAATAAGAATGAATGAAATATGATAAAGTTTAAGCAAAAACACCAACCTGCATCACAAAGGAGATCTTGCATATTCCTCCTATACGGAGCAAGTTGTGTTTCCTGTATAATTTATCAACCAAGCAAAAGCATAAACAAAAGCTGTCTCTTAAATTCGTAGAATTTGGTGTAACCGGTCCCCAGAGAGAGAAAAGAGACTTCCAGTTTGAGAAATAAAGTTTAAAACTTAAAAGAGGCATTGTTTCAGCAATAAAGCAGTAGTGTACAGGCACATTTATTATGTCCATACAGCTTGACGAAAAACAATTTATAATAACCATTATGCACTCAAAACTTAATAGATTAGAGGCTCTTTCATCCCAGAGAAGCATGATATGTGCAGGAAAAACCACTCAAGAGTAGTGAAGAACACCCCAGAATTAAAGACCATGAGAAGCAGGCACCTCATACATATGGAGCAAACTGATGAACTGGCATATCAAATACATCTCTATGTACCAGATCAAGAGAACAAGTATCTTATGAAGCACGAACCATGCAAGCCACTGCAGCACTGCTAATAACCATCAATGGATAGTAATACCAATAATTTACAATTTCAAATTTATACCAATGACAGACTAAAACAAAAAGATTGAATAATTTGAAATCTCTATTCCCAATCAATATTTGACTAGGATGAGTTAATGTTTGCGTCTTCTTGTTTTCTTTCCGTCTTCCTGAGCCGAGGGTCTATCTGAGCCGAGGGTCTATCGAAAACAACCTCTCTGCACTATCAGGTTAGGGATAAGATCTGCGTACACACTACTCTCTCCTAGACTCCACTCTGTGTGGGATTTTACTGGGTCGTTGTAGTTGTTGATGAGTTAATGTTTGAATTTACTAAAAATTTCACTTTAGATTGTTTTGAATTAAAAGGTGCTCCATCGACAATGATACCAATAATTAACAACGTCAAATTTGAACTATTACAGAGGATAATGATAGATTGAATATATTCAAATTTCATTTCTGAATCAATAACAATGCGGATAAGCTAGTGTTTAAATTTACTAAGTGTTCACCTCAAAATGTTTTGAATTAAAAAGTGCAGCCCTGAACCTATCCAGCACCTAAGCTCAACTGTCCTTTCTTAACTTGTAGTTTCTTGAATAGACAGCACATGAGTACAAAGACAAAACAGTGTTTAGACAAGAATTGACGAATCACCAACCTGGTCAAGGACATTTCCATGTGTATCCTGAACAAGAGGGCGATAATCTCCAAGAAAAAACTGTTAACATGCATCAAAATCATTTACTATATCCGGAATGATCCAACCAAAACACTTGTGGAACTCCAACAAACCTGGTCATACTTAGCATCCTTCTGGGATTCTCCTTGCCCCGTATTCAATATGTACAATTGGCCGACATCATCTGAAAGTATTATTGATGTCCCATCCCTGTAATGTAGAAAAGAACATACATGAAAGCTAATCACTTGTCCATGACTGATTCGAAACTTTTGTGCACGCAAGATCAAATTGAGTGTAATAAATCTGCATCTCTTCTTCCAAGTAAAACAGCTGTACAGAGTACACCCCATGTTTTTGACTCACATAACCTGTAGTTGAGTCTCTCGAGATTGAAGTAACATTAACTGTACAGAGAAAAGATGTAAGAAGAGCAAGATCATTGACTTACGGAGAAAACTTTCCATCAACTAGCTTGAATCGTCCAATTTCATATGTTCGAATAGGTGCACCTTCCCATATCTAAAAATTGAACGATTTGTGGAGTTTTGGTACTAAATTCAACACATAAGTACAAAAAAATTTAGAATAAGTAAATAAAACAAAACAAGGAGAAGTAGACTCACATCCCAGACAATTGTTTTCCCATCATACCCAGCGCTCATTGCTATTCTAGGATTAAAAGGATGAACATCAAGAACATAAGTCTGCAATCACCAAATACACACAATGAGAAGAAAAAAAAGTAAATGCAATCAATTGTAATCAGCTCCTACTTAAGTTTAATGTCATGTTTGGGGAGCTAAAATATACGACATAAAAAGAGAACGTGAGTCTTTGATCCAGTTCATTACAATCTCGGGCAAGTCTTGCTCCCAATCTCTAAAGGCTTGTTGTTTAGTGACAACCTATGATAATCGGATAGGTCACCAGACACCGGAGCAGATCTGCAAGTTGGATGCATCATCACCTAAACCTAAATCTTAGTATTCAGCAATACACATAGGAGTATGGGTATGGGTGTGAAAAGACAGCCTTTAAATGTATTTTACAATATATAGAAGTATATTTCGTCAATTAATTGAAGTTGTTAAACTAAGGGTAGTATAATTAATTTTTTTTGTAACACTTAGTATTTTATTCATAAGTAATCTCGTATAATAGCAAAGCGTTCTAGTAAAATTATGTGCATATATATTTATATATATGAAATAAACCCAAAATAAAACCAAATACCCAACCAACATCTATACTTCTTCGCAATAGGCATAGTCAAAAGCACCCAAATTAGGCTGACCAACTCCAGTTCGGATCCCACACCCCACCCAAATCGTGTCTGATCAAGAATTTTGAAGGATCTGAGCAACATAGATGACAGGCAATCACGACAAAACATTACAAAATTCCAGGAGATAACTTACAGATTCAGTATGACCGGTCAAAGAATGCACTAAGCTACCATCAACAGCATTCCACACGCATATTCTACAATCTGCAAATAAAGCAGTTCCATCAGAGCTACTTAAGGTAAAAAACAAGATTCTACAGGTGGAATGTAAAAGCCAAAAAAGATAAAAAGAGAGCTAGAACTCAAGCCTCTTGGATGAGAACAAGCTGAAGTTGAATTATCAGAACTATTTTACAAGGAACAGGACCAAGAAGTCTTATCAACAAAAAGGAACAGGACCAAGAAGCATGGTGAAGAATACCATTGAAGGGTGAAAATCTACAAATGTAACCAATAAAGAAATCTAGGAAAAGAAACGAAAACAGTGATGAAGAGTTGCAATTTCAAAAATCAGCCCCTGCTCAAAGAATTGTAATTTTGTCAGCTAATTTAGATGTTTTCCACACTCAGAAAAATGTATAAATACAACATACCCATGATAGCAGCAAGAACAAAGCGATTATCCAAGCTCCAGACGATCATATTAACACCGCGTGGAGTTGGAAGAATTCTTTGACGCGGACCTCCTCGAGGAGGTTGAGGTGGCATTGGTGGTGGTGGAACTTTCAAATGATAAGCTTTCTGCCAACGTCCACCCTTCCCCTTAAAAAAATGAGAATATGGTATGAGAAAGATGAAGTGATGTGAGAACAGAACAAGATATTGCTTCAAGCTTAACCAAGAAAACAAAGATTGAATGGGGATTTAAAGAGAACTCACATGTGATCTACGAGATCTTGGGATCCAAATGATTGCACTGCCATCACGGGAACAAGTAACAATGTTGTCATGATTAAACCTGAAACACGAAAACTTCGGTTGTCAAACTTCTTTAACAAATATCACAAGCAACATCTATGACAATTGACAACAGAATTAACAGTATGTAGCTAACATGTAGAAAGAAGAGCCATTGCTGTTCTCCGTTTTCTCTTTATTTTCCTGAGAACATTGCAACGTACCATGAGTTTTTAAACCTTGGGACAGAGTCTTCTTTTGATGCATCGGAGGGAGAAAATCTGGATGCCACAGCGCAGCCACTGCACTCAAAAAAGAAGATCATGAATCACAAGGAATGCAAATACATGAAACCTTTTCCTGGGACTACCAACCTGAATTGCACATAATTTACATCATTTTCATGACCAGATAAAATCTCTATCTCATGATTAGGCTGCTCAGAGTCATCCGAGTTGGATTTACAAGCATTCCAGACCTACAAGTAAATAAGATTCTTGTAAGCAGCAACACATCAGTGTCAGAACTACAACCACAGGGTAAGTACAGTGAAATACAAGTCAGACAAAGTAATCTGGGCTTACCCTCGCACAGGTGTCTGAGCTTCCGGTTACAAAGAATGTTCCACTAGCATTAAATGCACAACAGAAGATCTGATGGCTTTGCAAAACAGTGTTCGATGATGGACCAGCGTTCTTTCCTACAACCATTGAGGCAAATGTAAATAACCTTCCATGTTATTGATGTCAGAATGCTGGCAGATAAACATTGCCACTTACCAGCAACTGTTTCAGGGGGTTTTGGTATGTACAAGCGAGGAGTAAACTGGGAATGTCTAGAATCCCAAATCCGACATGTTCCATCATCAGATGACCTGCAGTTATGGTAGCAATGTTGCACATATAGTGGTCAAGGAGTGACAATACAGAGCATGCAAAGAGATAAAATATCCCTTTAAGTTGTAAGTTTATTTTGTTTTTTCTTTTGGGTAGGTTCTCTAATTTTTGGTATGCCGCTTGTATATGGGAGTTTTTTCCTCCCATAGTTAATAAAAAAAGTTTACCTTAAAACATGTCTCGTGAGGAATTAAAGCATGATACAAAAAATCAAGTTATTTCAAGGAACAAACTCATTTTTGACTTCGTAAATATCTTCATAATTCAAAATAACACTCTACACAGAAAGACTGATTGTGTTCTTGGGCCATAATACAGATGTGGATGGGGTTGAAATAATAGTTAACTACTTCACGGAAAAAGATCTACTGAGGAGGGAGGTAAAGGAAGAGATTAACCATTTGAAGGCAAACTGCCAAGCCTTAGTTAGCTTTGAGAGCAGATAATTTGGAAAACATAAACCATCCAGATGATCTGGCGTCAGACCTCGAATGAGCTTTTGTGGATTACACAAACATTTGCAAGCTTAAGTCTATGTCAGGGTATTGACCAGGTGAAGAGTTACTTTTCGCAATAATTAACATCAACTAAGCCTCAATCTCGAATTAATTAGGGTTGGCTATATGAATCGTCTTATTCAACCCTATTCTGGGAGGTTACCATTTTGTTTGAACAAAATCACACTTGGGAAGGATTTGGGAAAAGTAGTGTGACCAGATGTCAAAGGACAGATTTCTCTTAGATTGCAGAAAAATAACACAAAAGCTCTGCAGAAGTTGGAGCTACTTTCTTTAACTGGAAAGTAAGGCACAATGGGTGCTCCCTTTGGATATTCAACCTCATGTAAAGAACTGCTTAGAGATGGAGATATCCTCTTGCCATGGTAAGATTTGTATTGAATTTTGCATAGGCACGACTAAAAAATGAATCACAGATACAAAGATATTGCATATAAAACTCCAAGAAAGTTGTATAGACAATAAAATGGCCTTACGATAAGAGCTGATAAATAGAACTAGGTCTTGGATTAAATGCTATTGCCGTAACAGCTCCGGTATGACCGCGCAACACCGAAATTGGCAGCCCATCAGCCAAGCGCCACTGATATAACGAAAAAATAACATTCAGGAGACCACTCAGAAATATATAGGAACTCATGTAAATTTAGAAGAGTATCTTACAACTCTGATGATGCAATCATTTGAAGCAGATGCTACTAAAGTGTTGTTGGAGTTAACAGCTAGGTCAGTGATATCACCCTGAAAGCAAAACAAGTGAACTCAAAAGACGGAAGATCAAGGGATGGATCAAGGTAACTATAGCAACAGCTTACTTCATGCCCACGGCAGCTGGCCAAGCAATATGCTGTTTCCATTGACCAAATCTTTACAAGTCGGTCATCTGAGCCAGTAATAACATATCTCCCAGAGCGATCAAATATTGCTGCAGTCAACATTCCTCTTAATCATTCAATTGAATCATTGAATAAGACTCATTAAACGAGGTTCATTAACTAAATTACTCAATGACTCAGGCCATAATAAGAAGCAAATATAAACCCGCCTTGACCTAATAAAAATTGAAAACATTCACAATAGTACATAACAGCAAAAGCAGAATCATAATAATCAATACAAAGCTACTTTATGATTACCCCATGTCAAAATCCACACCCACACCATGTAGCAAAATTTGCAAACAGTATAGCTAAAATGGGACCACTACTTCCTTCTGCTTTGGGGTAAGCATTCTATTCTTGTACAAAAGATCAGATGATAGCTATACACACGAAGTTATAAAGTTAGATAACTCATTCTCAGCGCACTCAGCCACTTAGAAAAGTGGTTATCGTTCAGTCCCCAGAAGTGATAACATAAGAATAAGACATGCAAGCCAAAGACGTTACCACAATAAACTGCATTGCGATGTCCTCGAACTTTTCTAAAATTTTGCATCTTCTGCACCATAGTGGATGGCTTTGCAATGGCATAACATGCCGCACGAATAGATGGTGCACGGTGGTGTTTGGCAAATCCACCACCAATTTCTCTCAAACCTAGTCCACGCACTTGATCTACTAGCATGTGAGGCCACCGCAAGTGACCTGGAGGCTTAACTTCATTATTTGTCTGATCTTGATCACCTGAGAGAGAGGAAGAGAGCTTAAGGGCAATGAAGAGCTAACTGAGGAGGATGAAAGTAAAACCCTGATTTATCGATGGTGCAAAGTGATTCCACTTGTTAAGGACACAAAACTATGTCCCTTCCATTTGCCAGTTTTGGCACCTAAAAAACTAGGCAGAAATCTACTAATAATATTACTCTATAGGACCTCTGCATAAATTCAGAAATAAAAATTGAAGTGTGATGTGAATCATTCCCCAAGAACTAACTTTAAATCATTGTTTCGTTCAACATATTTTAATTTACTGTGACACAGACGGAATCGTAAAATGTACCTCATCGAAATTCACAGTGCATGAAGAACTGACAAAAATTGAAGTTACTACAATAATAGTAGTGAAACTAGAAGACGTACTGCTGAGAAGTGAAAAGGAACCAGTTCCCAGCAGAGTTGGAACAGCTGCTGCATTAACTGTATTGCCACCAACCATACCCTGAGGAGAAGCTCTCACACTTAACAATAATTGCTTTAAAAGCTTCACCAAGTGATCCTTTCCCACGTGAGAGTACCTAGACACATCACACACGTTATAACTCAGGAAAGAATGAGAAGGTGATCCCAGCGTCTTTCATTTTCTCAACAGGGGAGGACGAGGAAAATATCATAAGGACTGGAGATAAAAAAAGGGGGGAGGTTTTTCTTTTGTCTTGGGTGGGAGGACAGCAAAAAGTAATAAGAGATTAACTGGCCAAACAAAAGCTACATGTTCCGAGTAGCATAACAAACTAGATGATTTTTTTTTGTATCTGCAATTTGTGCAGATGACTTCATTCTTGAATCAAAACAACTGAATGATCTCTGTTCTTCACATGCATTTTGATGTTTATAAAATTCAACAGATAAAGGCCTATAAAAGAGAGTAAAATCTTTTAATCTGAAAGCATTTCATAATCTGTACACTGATGCTATTCAGAAAACATGTTACTAATTGATAAGCCATATACCATTGACATTTGATGAATAAGGCAGTGAAAGTTACCTTTCCACCAATCTATTGTAGCTTAATGGGAAAGACATCCCATCATCATTTTCGTCACCACTTGGTTCCCCACTCCTTGAATACCAAGCATGGTATCTACGGGGTAAAAGTTGATGCTCCAGAAGTTCATTCCAGAACTGCCCATAAGTTCTGTGACATGGTCCAGCTGATAGGAAATGCATCATCAAGAAATAGACCTCACCCATGTCGATGTCCACATCAGCCTCTGTTGATCTTTGTGGATCAGATGGTTGAGAATTTTGATTTGCCTTTCCAGATAAGTTCAATGACTTCATACTTCCAGATGGTGCATCAGAAGGGGGAATATACTTCCGAAAAGACATCTATCCACTATAACCTAATATATATCCAATACATTCATTAATCCTTCCAAAACATGATGGCAGGAAAATGAACAAGACAAATAAAAGAAAGAATTTCTGAATTGTCACTTCACTTTGTAACTTGCCGCAGAGCCTCCAAGGGTTAAAATTGCAAATTCTTGCACATTGTTGAGAGCCTCAATTACGAAAAATAAATGAAGAAAGGAACAAATTATTGATCCATGATTAACACACAGTAGTAATTGATTGCCATCCCAGGGACCAGTTCAAAAACCTCTTCTTTAGACGAGAGTTACACAGCTCAACAAATCTGGACCATGTTGCCTCTTTACCCACAGCAAGAATCTAATTCGAGTATATGCATATTCCAATAGAGGCACCTGAGAGCTAAGGGATAGTGAGTTTGGACTAAAATTCTGGAACCCTTTTTTCTTGTTTGATAAATGTAAAATTCTGGAACCCTTTACATATTGTTACACTCAAGTTGGACTTTGTTGTGAGGGAAGATGCCTATAATCTGATATACTATCCACATGGACGGCGTTTAAGGAACCTGGGATTCCTTGGATGCATAAGCATCATTTCTGAGATTAAGTATACGAGTAAGAACACGGAAGAACGAAAGCTGAGGAAAATGTTTTATTATCAACCACAGTGTACTTTTGTTCCACGGTAAATTTAATCTTGCACAAGATAGATGGGGAATTTAAAAGATTTCAGTATTTGTAGTCCAAACGTAGAGCTCAATCACAGTGTACTTTTCTCTCATTTTATCTTCCATGGGTGCTACTTACACTTTCTGTCATATGGGATTATTTCTAATTTTATTTAATCATGATCCATCTTAACATTAGTATTTTTACAACATCTATACTTAAGAATATATTGGACTAACCAACTTACAGACCCAACATTCACTGCTGAATAAATAATATTATTGGTTTTCACAAATTTTATGGAATTTACCTTTCAATTTGTCAGGTATCTTTTGCAAAGCGCTCCTCCACTTTAGCTATCATATTTACTTTTATGCATTCATCTTCACATATTTTATCATTCATCTAAATGATTGAATCCTAGGTACTCCTTCCGTCCCAACTTATATGCCATCATTTGACTGGGTACGGAGTTTAAGAAGGAAAAGAAAACTTTTGAAACTTATGGTCTAAAACAAGCCTTAGACATATATATGGCTATAAATCATCTCATTAAGGGTAAAAAAAGAATTGTAAAATTATATTGTTTTTAAATGTAGAAACATGACAGTCTTTTTGGGACAAAGAAAGATTGCCACATACAACAACAAATCCAGCATAATCCCACAAGTATGGTCTGAGGAGTGTAGTGTGTACGCAGACCTTACACCTACCTCGGGACAAAGAGTATCTAAATTGTCTATTAGGAAAACTTCACCTTCATTCTTCTCCTGAAAGCTAAACTTGCAATGTATATAGTGTTTATTGTAAATCTACAAGGCATATACCATATTGGTTCTTTATTACTTATTGTATTGGCCCTAAACCCCTAAGCAGGTATTCTATCACTTTTTCCCAATTCTTGAATAATTGGAAGAAAGGTGCTTAGTTGGATGGACTAAGGAATATATATAATAAATGAAAACGCTAGAGGTAAGTTCTAAAGGCTTCATTTGGGTTGAAAAACTGAAATTGAGCGAAGAGGTGACAAATTTTGGCCAATTTCTGCACTGGATAAAGGTGCTTAGGACCTATTTTACGCAAATCCTTCACTTGCCTTGACTTACCCTTGTTGAATGGGAGTGATAAGTGAGTGGATACTTTGTTCCAATTGTTCAAAATACTCTAAATTAGCAAAGAACTTGATGCAGTCGTACCGATTCTTGCACAAACTCGTATTCAGTATGTACTCACAAAAGAATCTGTGTAACATAGCTTGGAGAATCTGTGTAACATAGCTTAGAAGAGACCAAGGATCACATTTATAAACTAAAGCAAAAGAGGTAAATTGTGAGGCTTCATTTGGGATGAAGAAAAGAAAAAGAAAGAAAAGGTGGAAAACAACTATATATGCCAAAAGGAAGTATTCACTACTACCTGGATAGGGATGAATAAGGCAGAAATAAATTCTTGACATTTTTGTAATTCTACTAAGAGTTTTCTAAATAAACTATTTTAATCATAAGTTACAACACTAGATGTTAGAGTCATTCTATCGATACTAGCCTCTCTTCAACCTGTTCTTCTTGTTCTTCATGGAAGGATGTTTTAGGAGTACCACCTCCATCTCAGAAAAGCAAACAATGCCTTATTTCACTGTTAAATTTATTTTTCCCAATTAATCAACCGTGCCTCAATCCCAAATTGGTCTGGGTCGACTACAACAACAACAACCCAGTATATTCCCACAAAGTGGGGTCTGGGGAGGGTAATATGTAGACATGCCTTACCTCTACCCAAGAGGGCAGAGAGGTTGTTTCCAATCGACCCTCGGCGCAGGGGAGAGGGTCTGGGTCGACTACATGACTCCTATTTATCCGTTCTTTTGTCAAAGAAAAGGTGGAAAACAACTATATATGCCAAAAGGAAGTATTCACTACTAACTGGATAGGGATGAATAAGGCAGAAATAAATTCTTGACATTTTTGTAATTCTACTAAGAGTTTTCTAAATAAACTATTTTAATCATAAGTTACAACACTAGATGTTAGAGTCATTCTATCGATACTAGCCTCTCTTCAACCTGTTCTTCATGGAAGGATGTTTTAGGAGTACCACCTCCATCTCAGAAAAGCAAACAATGCCTTATTTCACTGTTAAATTTATTTTTCCCAATTAATCAACCGTGCCTCAATCCCAAATTGGTCTGGGTCGACTACAACAACAACAACAACAACCCAGTATATTCCCACAAAGTGGGGTCTGGGGAGGGTAATATGTAGACATGCCTTACCTCTACCCAAGAGGGCAGAGAGGCTGTTTCCAATCGACCCTCGGCGCAGGGGAGAGGGTCTGGGTCGACTACATGACTCCTATTTATCCGTTCTTTTGTCAGCCCCATCCCAATACTAAATAATATTACAGCAACAAGATTGTGATATTTTTCCACTTCCCTAAGATGGAGATATAGTAACACCATTCCACAGAAACAGAAAATCAAAATAATAATAAAAGTTATAGTCATTAACTAATTCATAAGAAGTCTAAATCCATTCAGCCTAGCAGAATAGCACTAGGCACCCCTTCCCTTTTTTTTATAACTGTGGTAAGTGGGCCAGCTTCCGCGGCTGGATTATTTCCATAGGGTATTTGCTACCTCCACCAGATACGAGTAACTGTACCGAGTAACTCCGCCCACTGAAGCTTGGACATATGGGATATTAGGCACCCGTACCATTTCCCAACTTATCTTCATGAAACCCTAATTATTCCAATACTGGAACCAAAATGACCTAATTCAATGACACAAGTGATCTGACACATCTTTTGTTCCAACAATATCGATCTTAGCACAAACAACATACATACATACATACAAGAAACAAAAAGGAGTACATAATTTACCCAATTACTTAAAAACAAAAACAAATAGCAAAAAGATAGAACCTTTTTTATTCTGAGTAAGTTAACCAGATGGGCAATCACCGGAAAGTAGAAACTCGGCCACAAGTGAACGACCATAACCCATAAGCATTCCACTGTAGCATTGAAACAAACAAAAAAATTAAGTTATTTACACTTCAGACCCCATTAAAGTACAAAAATAAATCTATTCAATTGCAAGAAATAGCCCAATTTGAGATCTAATAATAACCCACATGCAAAAAAGAAAGGGTAAAAAATGAGTCCCAATTTTGAGTACTCTCAAACAAGAACAAAGAACCTCTTTCTATTTTTTCCTACATTATTTCCCAAATTGGAAACTAAATACTCACCTACAATATAGTTCTCTGAAACGACGGCGTTTAGTTTCTTGAGTGGAATTTCAGCAAAAAGAAAAATGGAGATCGAAGGAAACACGAGTTCTTTAAAGTTTCTTGAAAATTTTAATTAAAAAAAAAATATTGAGGCGAAGGGAACAAGAAATGACACAAAAGGAAGAGGATTTTAGATATAGAGGAGGGAGCTCTGAGATTTTATGTGTTGAAGCTCTGTGTAGTGTGTTTTCGGTTTTTGTAGGAAAGAGAAGAGAACAAGAAAAGATGTATGAAGAACACAGTAGTAGGGGACAAAAGAGGGTTGAGTTAGCATTTTATTATATCTTTATATATGCCTTTCTTGAAAATAATACAAAAGGAAACTATTTTTTATAATTATTTGAATTTTTTTATAATATAATTGTAATATACTTCCTTAATCACTGGTCTAAGTCCGATATATAAATTTATGATACGTACCTCTTATAATTGGACTATATATATGTGCATACACTTTAAAACTTTTTCTAAATACTTTTTTTAAATTTTGATAAAGTTTTTTTCTGCGAATTAAATTGTACATTGCTTTAATTTTTTATTATTGAATTATAGTGTTCTTTTGTTTAACTTTTCATTTGCCTTCCTTTTTCATCTTTTTGGTAGTTGAAATATAACGGTTTTTGCAGTTGACAAGGTTGGGTTAGAGTTTCCTTCTCTTTTTTGTTTTATTTTTTCTTATGCTGAGGGGTTAATTAATTGGTTATGAAAAAGTGAGCTTCTATTCTTCCAATGTTGTTTAGAAGCTGTAAGGCAGTACATTGGACATTGATTCTGTGGGTCAGCTAGCGTGAGACTTTTTTTTTGTACTTTCCTTTTTTAGATTTGTTGAAGTGATGGCAACTCAAGTTCTCTCCCCAAAAGAATTTTAGTGATTTATTGTTATTTTTCCAGTGTTGATGAAACAACATACTACTATCAAACAGTGTGGTTACTTAGGAAATTTTTGCCTCTCTTACTTGCACGAACAACTTAGTTTTCAATATACTCAACAATAATTCAGTAAAATTTTACTATCGAGGTCTGGGGAAGATAATATGTACGCAAACATTACTCCTATCCCGAAGGGGTAGAAAGGCTATTTACGGAAGACCCTCGACTCAAGAGAACAAAAAAGACAAAAAGAGACAATATTAGTATCACCACAAAATTCATAGGAAAAATAGGAACAACATGAAATCCCAAAGAAAGATATAAAGCAAAACCGATAGCTAGTAAATAGGTCTTGCACTGAAAAATAGTAGTAAGACACAACATTACCGCTAGCTGTCTTAGACAAATACCCTACCACACTAGTCTCATAAAGTATTAAATAAGGCAAGAGTTTCCTAACCTACAACCCTAATATTCGACCTCCACAACTTCCTACCAAATGTCATGTCCTCGAAAATCTGAAGCCTCGCCATACCCTGCCTAATCACCTCTGCCAGTATTTCTTAGGTCGCTCTCTACCTATTCTCGTTCCCTCCACAACCAGTCGTTCACACCTCCTTATCGGAGCATTTAGGCTTTTCCTCTCAACATGCCTGAATCATCTAAGTCTCGTTTCCCACATCTTGTCATCAATGGGAGCCATATGCACCTTCTCCCGAATACACTTATTCATAATCTTATTGTGACGACCCAAAGGGGTCATCACCGTATTTCTCCATTTTTTTCGCTTCCGAGGCCTTGGAAACCTCGCTTGTGGTTAACTCGATTTGCGAGCATAGTCCGGGTGCAAAGCCGGAAAACTTTTATGTTAAAATATATGAATTCTGTGAAAAATGTGAAGAATTATGATATTAATATTGATATAGTTGACTTTGGTCAACATTTTGGGTAAACGGACTCGGACCGGTGATGTGACGGTCCCGAGAGGTCTGTAGAAAAATATGAGACTCGGGCATGTGCCCGAAGTCGAAATCCAAGGTCCAGAACCCCGGTAAAAAAAATTCTGTTAAATTGTTTTCTGAAATTATTAAGAAAAAATAAAAATGAAAATGAGTTAGAAAATATAGTGTTGATGCCCAATTTTTCCCTATATATTTTTTATATATACTCAAATAATTTCAAAATAGTATATGTATGCATATATAAGCATGTCCAAAGGTTTTCGTATTTTTTCTCAAATTTTTAAGGGTTTTTAGAATTAATTTCTTGTCTATTTTTAACATTACAAAATTCAAAATTATTCTCGAATTATCATTTTCGGCGAATAACATATTTCATTCTCATATTTAAAACAAAATATAATTAATATAATTTTTACATATTTTTACAAATTTATTCGGAATTTCTAAAGCTTAATTGCATGAAATTACAATTATAGCCTATTTTACAATTAACCGTATTTTATAATTATAAAATCATTTCTGGTATTTTTAGATTAATATTTATATATTATCAATTAGCTTTGTATTTTCAATTTGTTTTTCAAATCAGTTCAACTATTTTTATAAAATAAAAAGGGAAAAGTGGCTATTTAAATGCCAGCCAAAGTTTATTACAAATATAGCCCAATTGAACCCCAATTTTAACCCCACTTCTGACAATTCATATTCCAATTAACCTAACATAATTTCAACTAAGATTCGACCCATACCCCATTCGGATGCCCGATCCATTTTTGATTTGATCTAAGCCGTTGATCAAATAAGATCAACGGCCGAGATTATACTACCTAAATTAAAGACTAACCACCCCCCCCCCTTTGAACCCTCATTTTCATAAAGACGGGTCTCTCTCTTGGTCTTTTCGTCTCCTCCTTCTCTCTAGAACCTTCTGGTTCTTCTCCGATCATCATCATCGTCTTCTCCGGCCAAATCCCACCGGAGTCCATGGCTTTTCAGGCCATGGATAGCCTGTGCTCACTTCCCCTCACCCCAAATCACGTCTATTCGAGGTTTTCAAGGTTCAACCTCAACAAGGTCTGTTCAGATCCTCCGCTGATTTGTGTTCATGTGGCTTCTCCGGCTCCATTCCGATGTGTCCGAGCCTTAAGAGCCTAAATATTGCCCAGACTTGTTCCAAGCCAGATCCTTTCCAAGCCGTCTCATTTCTAGGGTTTCTGAGAAACCCTGAAAGCTGTTCGAGGTTCTTTCCCTCTTTATTTTTCTTAAATCTGTGGTAGATCTGTGGTGTACTCGAGGTTTCAAAGTTTTTTTCCCAAATTTTTCTTTTCAAAGTTAGCTAGTTTAAATTTAGGGTTTCCGAAACTTTTAAAATGATTTCCGCTTCTTCTTCTTCTTTGTTTATGTGAATATGCATGTATACGCTTTGTTCTTATGTGTTTTCGCTTGTGCATATTTTCTCCTATGTTCTTATGTTTTGTATTTATTATGCATGTTCTTCTACTTGTGCTATATTATCTCTTTTACTATTTCTACAGCATGCTCTCATACGTTTGGCTTATGTGTTCCTTTACTATTTCCTTACTGAGTTTTTGTTTGCCTTTACTGGACTTTTTGTTTGAGTTCTAAAACTGTTTCGCC